>JAJLRJ010000004.1:13865594-13973094 GCA_024195265.1 Dendrophyllia cribrosa
ATAAGCGCGTCCTTCTCCTGCCCTGTCTCCGACTTCTTTGGCAATCTCTAGGCAACGTTCATGGTAGTCTATGGCTTTTTGGAAATCTCCAAGTCCTTGATGGGCGTTGCCAAGATGACCATAAGCGGCTCCTTCTCCTGCCCTGTCTCCGACATCTTTGGCAATCTCTAGGTGACTTTCATGATAGTCTATGGCTTTTTGGATATCTCCAAGTCCTTGATGGGCGTTGCCAAGATTACCATAAGCGCGTCCTTCTCCTGCCCTGTCTCCGACTTCTTTGGCAATCTCTAGGCAACGTTCATGGTAGTCTATGGCTTTTTGGAAATCTCCAAGTCCTTGATGGGCGTTGCCAAGATGACCATAAGCGGCTCCTTCTCCTGCCCTGTCTCCGACATCTTTGGCAATCTCTAGGTGACTTTCATGATAGTCTATGGCTTTTTGGAAATCTCCAAGTCCTTGATGGGCGTTGCCAAGATTACCATAAGCGGGTCCTTCTCCTGTCCTGTCTCCGACTTCTTTGACAATCTCTAGGCAACGTTCATGGTAGTCTATGGCTTTTTGGAAATCTCCAAGACTTTGATAGGCGTTACCAAGATTACCATAAGCGTCTCCTTCTCCTGCCCTGTCTTCGACTTCTTTGGCGATCTCTAGTTCACGTTCATGGTAGCCTATGGCTTTTTGTAAATCTCCAAGTCCTTGATGGGCGTCGCCAAGATTGCCATAAGCGTGTACTTCTCCTGCCCTGTCTCCGACTTCTTTGGCAATCTCTAGGCAACGTTCATTGTAGTCTATGGCTTTTTGGAAATCTCCAAGACTGTGATGGGCGTTGCCAAGATTGCCATAAGCGTCTCCTTCTCTTGCCCTGTCTTTGACTTCTTTGGCGATCTCTAGTTCACGTTCATGGTAGCCTATGGCTTTTTGGAAATCTCCAAGTCCTTGATGGGCGTCGCCAAGATTACCATAAGCGTGTCCTTCTCCTGCCCTGTCTCCGACTTCTTTTGCAATCTCTAGGCAACGTTCATTGTAGTCTATGACTTTTTGGAAATCTCCAAGACTGTCATGGGCGTTGCCAAGATTACCATAAGCGTGTCCTTCTCTTGCCCTGTCTCCGACTTCTTTGGCAATCTCTAGGTCACGTTCATGGTAGTCTATGGCTTTTTGGAAATCTCCAAGACTGTCATGGGCGTTGCCAAGATTACCATAAGCGGCTCCTTCTCCTGCCCTGTCTCCGACTTCTTTGGCAATCTCTAGGCAACGTTCATGGTAGTCTATGGCTTTTTGGAAATCTCCAAGTTCTTGATGGGCGTTACCAAGATTACCATAAGCGGCTCCTTCTCCTGCCCTGTCTCCGACTTGTTTGGCAATCTCTAGGTGACTTTCATGGTAGTCTATGGCTTTTTGGAAATCTCCAAGACTGTCATGGGCGTTACCAAGATTAGCATAAGTTTTTCCTTCACCTGCCTTGTCTCCGATTTCTTTGGCAATCTTTAGGTCACGTTCATGGTAGTCTATGGCTTTTTGGAAATCTCCAAGTCCTTGATGGGCGTTGCCAAGATTACCATAAGCGCGTCCTTCTCCTACCCTGTATTTAAGTTCTTTGGCAAGTTTGTTTGGCTGACTTTCAACGTAACCTTTGCAATCATTGTCATGGCTCTTTGCACCTTCTTGTTTGTTCATTTCAGCCATTTTCATAAAAGTAGACGAAATCTATGGGTTTCGTGGGAGAATGGTATTTATGCTACCAAGACTGCTTCTAGCTAGCTTTCTCCCAATGTTGGCCTCCGTGAAATATTACAACTGTTCTGAAAGAGATATAGAGTATTTTAAGAATTTTAACTTTGCGTTTCTCCTGTATTCTATCAGATATAGCACCAGAGCCATAAATGACTTCATAAAATGAGTGAAAATGTCAGGGATCGCCTTAATTTAAGTAGCATAAATAGTGCACATGTTATGCACCTCATGTAGCTGACATAGCAGCAAAATGAGTGCACTTATGCCAAGCCCCTTGCGTCATTCCGGCGCGAAAAAGAGCAGATACCGCAACTTTTCCGTAAAAATAACTTGGCAGAGAAAGCTATGACTGTCTGTTTAAAGAAAGGGTTGTGATGTGAAACAACAAAGACAGAATAAACATTGCTACCAGGATAATCAGATGAATTCATAACAAGTTGTAACTTATCTCAAAAACTTTTTTTTCAAATCACTTAAGTCACGGCAAAAAGTAAACGACGTCATGGTTGTCTCTTTTGTTTATGATTTACCACAGTACGTAACCTGCGAGGTAAAGTATACACAGCAGTCAAACACTGATCGTTCAGATATAAAAGTGAAGCATTTCCTTTTACGAGATAAGACAACGCTAACAATGCTGAACCATAGTAAAGATGGCTACTGACTTAACCAAGCACAGGAAGTTAATTATATATTTTATTAGGGAATCCTGGCATTTCTAGAAATCCGGTTTACTTTACCTCCTGATCTGAAAAATACTTGTTACTGTGACAAAACGCAGCCTCACTGGGGACAGCGTTTTTCTTAATATTTCGTCAACGTTTCCTGGCCATGTTGTAAAGTTTTGTACATTGACAATAGTGATTTTATTTTTGCAGACGTTTCAGCTATCTTTAATTTTCATTATTTACAATTTTTGGCTATGGGTCATTTGTCTCGATTTGCAAGCTGAAAGCTTTAAAATCGGGAGCCCCCAACGAGACGTCCAAGACATGTTTGGGAAAGCGCTTGGGATGGCGTTCTACTGTTTTACACGCCAGCATTACACGGAATTCAACCACATCGTTCAAATAAGAATATAAAACAGTTCCCTTCACTTAGTATTAAACAAAATATTTACACAACTGACCTCAATAAGTTGAAAAGGTATACGTGTGTATTGTGACATTAGGAGGTTCTCACATAACTCTATTATTGACAACGGGAAATGAATGCAATCTGATTCATTCTGATTCCCAGAAACCAAGGAGGCGGGCTTTGGGGTTTTCGGTTTTTCGGTTTTGGTCATTTTTGAGATCGGTTTTTCAGTTTTTGTACTCAAAATGTCCGTTTTTTTCGGTTTTTGTGCCCGTTGCAGTTTTCATTTTTTTCCTTTTTAAACATCCGGTTTTCGGTTTTTATGCATGAATAAGAAAAGCGGTTTTTCGGTTTCGGGTTTTCGCTTCCTAGTTTCTAGAAGTTTTGCCTAATTCTATTGCAATAGCTTTAAAATAAAACAAGAGGCTACACTTAGCCTATACTCATGCGCAAGAGACTCTAAGACGCGCGATTGAAGTTACCAATTTTTCTGTGCTCGCTTTTAATATTTAATTTATTGATTCCGATCAAATCCACACTCGTCTATAACTTTCCAAGCTGTGAATTATTTCTGTTACATTTGAAAAGACTACTTAAAAAAATAGGCAGTAGATGACATGCTGTAAAAAGAAATTTGATAATCAATATAAAGATTTAGTTTTCCTGTGTTACTTAATCGCATGCAACCAGTGTAAAATGGGTTATTCCAGAAAAAATCCCCCCCCCCGACGGATGCAATATTTTTTTACCCCTCCCCCGCCCGGATTTCCCGGCCAGGCCGACCAACCCTCGCACCTTGATTTTTAACCCAGATACCCCCGACTGCCCGGATGACCATTAACTTTTTGTAGGCCCTAAATAAACAGGAAATCGCATTCAGGAGATCCGGGATTTTTTTAAAGATTTCAAATCTTTGGTGAGAATTGCTATGAATTGGTCAAGCATTTTGTAAATAAACGTTGCGTGACGCATTCACTAAAATCTTTCCGTGATTTTAAGACCAAATCGAAATGAAATGTTTCCATAACTTAAAGCTGGTTCTTTAAAAAAATGCTTTGATTTTGCCATCTGTAATAAGTTTTTTCCAAGCTTCACAGTTTCTTCAAAGTGTTGTCGCAAATACACAATTTTGCTTTGTGCAAATTTTATGTCAAATGTAATTTGATATCAAGCTGTTTTTATAATCACTGAATCAAAATATATTTTCTATAAAAGGTCAAAACTTTTGAATGAAACTCATATTTCCTTGAATGAAAATGTCTTTCCTTTGATTAAAAGAGTCAAACACTTTTCAGAATTCAGTGATTTTCTGCTTCTGGAAATCTTGGCGATATATTGTATCCTAATTACTGCGAGGAACCGGCTAGCGTCTGCGAAAATATAATAAACATCACAAAATAATTCAATTCAGCAACCTATTTACTTATGCGCATAGCGCGCATAAGGTAAGGTTCCGGCTTCGTTTTTCTTGTTATTATTACTTATGCGCATAGCGCGCATAAGGTAAGGTTCCGGCTTCGTTTTTCTTGTTATTATTTTTATTATTATTACTCATGCGCGTAGCGGCATGAGTTATAAAATGGGCTTCGTTTTTCTTTTTATTATTTTTATTTTTTGTGTCACGATTTTGCATGCAAATTTATTCACGCATATTTTAAATTGTGTATTTCCGGTTCACAGCTTTGATTTTTACACCTCCGGTTTAGTGACTTCCGGCTACTCTCACTTCCGGCAAAACATCGTTACTGAAGTGTCACGACAGCGTCTCCTACAACCCTACTCGCATCAGTAATGTTCACGTCAGGTATATATTATCTTCACAACAATGACTGGCTTCATTGTGGTACAGCCTTCATTTATAAAACATTCAATAGTAACGTGGTTTGCAGGTACGATGACTGAATTCTCCATGTCGGACGTCTTCTTATCTTGTTTAAATTTTTAAAATTTAAATTGCTTCTTTTCTTATGGTACATTGAAGTATAAAACAAATGTTTGATACGCATGCGCATGACAAACATTTTCCGTCATTTGGTCTTATTGGTGTATAAGTCAGTCCTGTATTTCTCCCACAGAGGTGAACGTTGCTTTTATACACAGCATACAACTTGAAGCCGAATTTGTCGCGATTCTGAAAAAACTAAGAGCTATTTTTAATCAGAGTTCTTCCGAGGCAAAAATGTCAAAGATCGATCTCTCAAACTCGCAATTTATTTCCCGTTTTACTGCCGATTCTTTGTAATGTCTGTATCGGAGCAGTCCTCGCTGCCTGTGGTGAGTAATTTCAAGACTTTTTTCAAGAAAGAACAATAGAAACACACGGCAAAACAGCGTCGTTACTTGAGCCCATCAGATTTAATAAAACATCTGGACTTCGGGACTGGACTTCTGTGGATTATGGACTAGGGAATGCGTGTCATATTAATGTAGATTTTTACTGACTTTATTGCTTTTTGTGGTTACTAGGTTACTAGTAACCACTATGCTGTTACCTGTGTAAGTAAGTCCGACTTTCCGAAGCGCGAAGTTGTGCCAAGTTCACCCGATTGCTGTACGATGAGACAGTTCTGATAGCTTCGGATTAGACTACTCGATTGTCAAGGCAGTTCTGTTTGTACGTGCGCGCTTTGGATTCGTGGAAAAGGTAAACGGAGCTTTCTCGTTATTTTTACTGCTTTACCAAGCACAGCTTTCACCAAATGTGGCCAAGTATTGTTTTCAAATATTATTTTAGGTATTTTCGTGGTTTGGAAAAAGGTTTAAGTGAAAAATCGAGCTGTGAATCGAAGTGTTTGTCAGCAGACCATGAGCTATCCGAACTCATGATTCAAACGCCGCCAGCATTTCATTTCTGCACCTTTGACCATTCAGAACTGTTTTTTTTTTATTAGCGAAAGCATTATTATACGAATCATTTTTCCGGATAAGATTGGCATTCTATTACACAGGAAAAGTCGGCGATTTAAGAAAGTATAATAAAAAAATAGGTTGCTGAATTCAATTATTTTGTGATGTTTATTATATTTTCGCAGACGCTAGCCGGTTCCTCGCAGTAATTAGGATACAATATATCGCCAAGACCTCCAGAAGCAGAAAATCACTGAATTCTGAAAAGTGTTTGACTCTTTTAATCAAAGGAAAGACATTTTCATTCAAGGAAATATGAGTTTCATTCAAAAGTTTTGACCTTTTATAGAAAATATATTTTAGATTCAGTGATTATAAAAACAGCTTGATATCAAATTACATTTGACATAAAATTTGCACAAAGCAAAATTGTGTATTTGCGACAACACTTTGAAGAAACTGTGAAGCTTGGAAAAAACTTATTACAGATGGCAAAATCAAAGCATTTTTTTAAAGAACCAGCTTTAAGTTATGGAAACATTTCATTTCGATTTGGTCTTAAAATCACGGAAAGATTTTAGTGAATGCGTCACGCAACGTTTTTTACAAAATGTTTGACCAATTCATAGCAATTCTCACCAAAGATTTGAAATCTTTAAAAAAATCCCGGATCTCCTGAATGCGATTTCCTGTTTATTTAGGGCCTACAAAAATTAATGGCCATCTGGGCAGGAGGGGGTATCTGGGTTAAAAATCAAGGTGCGAGGGTTGGTCGGCCTGGCCGGGAAATCCGGGCGGGGGAGGGGTAAAAAAATATTGCATCCGTTGGGGGGGGGGGGGGATTTTTTCTGGAATAACCCATTTTACACTGGTTGCATGCGATTAAGTAACACAGGAAAACTAAATCTTTATATTGATTATCAAATTTCTTTTTACAGCATGTCATCTACTGCCTATTTTTTTAAGTAGTCTTTTCAAATGTAACAGAAATAATTCACAGCTTGGAAAGTTATAGACGAGTGTGGATTTGATCGGAATCAATAAATTAAATATTAAAAGCGAGCACAGAAAAATTGGTAACTTCAATCGCGCGTCTTAGAGTCTCTTGCGCATGAGTATAGGCTAAGTGTAGCCTCTTGTTATTTTTTTATTTTTTGTGTCAAGATTTTGCATGCAAATTTATGCACGCATATTTTAGTGACCGGGTCCTCGGGTCACCAACATTCTACAAAAATGGCTGCCGTGCTCGGCATGTGCTTGGTTTTTAAACCCGTAGTTTCGTGTCATCGGATTAATAACTCACATTTAAAATATTCAAAATGGAAAGAGAAAGCTTTAAGGAATACCCAAAGCCGCTATAGTGGAGAAAAAGGAGACCTTTTAGCAACTAATCTTGCTTCAAGGAAATTCATACGCTTTTATCAGTGTGGGGCGATCAAAACCGAAGAAGCAGAGTTTTAAAGAATTTTCAAACAGACGAGGGACTTTACCGTAAAAGAAATTACAAATTTTGGTGAGAATTTATGTTGATATCAATTTGTGATTCACTTTTTCTTTGTGTTCTGGTTAGTTTTGGAGAAATATTTATAAAACATGTTAAAATTCAATCGTAATGACATCTGATATTATGTAAACAAAACAAGACTTAATTTTATACCTGTAGTTCTAACTTCACACGCGTCGCCTAATACGCAAAGATGTCTGTGTATGAAGGGGGCATTGGGGGGTTCTGAACACCGCAATACCGCCAAAACAATTGACAAATACCGTAATATCGCAAATAATCGCTAAATACCGCAATACGTCAAAAACCTTGTCAAAAATCGATAGAATATCGAAACCGCTACGCTAATCATTAAATTTTCCTCAAATATCTTCTAAGATTTTGTTCTTCGAATGTTAAGGCAAGTTAGTGACTTTTAATTGGTTGTAAAACGGCCAAAGTGTTATCACCTTTCATGTAATATAAACTGGCGTGACGGATTAGAGGATCTTAGAGCTGTTTCGAAGCGTTTTCGAAACGACAAGTTTGACAAGGACGACAAGAAACTGAAAAAGGACCAAAAAAGGTCGTAAAACACTGGATGATAATTTTTAAAACCGACCAAAACGCTAAAACACGGAATCCCGCAGGTTTTGGGAATACCGTAATACCGCAATTTAATGTTAGGATTACCGAAATACCGCATGAAAAATTGCCCAATACCGCAATACCGCAAACCCCAATGTCCCCCTCGTGTATGTTTTGCAATTTTCATTTCCAAATCAGTTTCTAGGGCAATTTCCGATACAACTGGTGTATTTTATTCGAAAATTAGTCATACTTTTAGTCTAGACCGAGTAAAAGTTTTTGTGCACGGTCGCGTAATTCTGTTATTGAGATTCACTAAAATTGAAAAAATAGCCCGGTCGTTTGCTGATTTCATTGCTTTTAAAAGTAGTCTTTTCAAATGTAACAGAAAGAAGTCACGGTTTGGGAAATAAAAGACGAGTGTGTATTTGATCGGGAATCAATAAATTAAATATTCAAAGCGAGTACAGAAAACGTGTTTTAGCGTGTTCTTTAGTGTGTCACGCAAAATTCGTTGAGGGGGGAGGGATGCGTGACCCATTTAAAATAAACTGTATAACTTTCTTATGCAAGCGCATAAGTACAGGCTACCAGTGTAGCCTCTTGTTTTATTATACTTTCTAAAATCGCCGACTTTTCCTGTGTAATAGAATGCCAATCTTATCCGGAAAAATGATTCGTATAATAATGCTTTCGCTAATAAAAAAAAAACAGTTCTGAATGGTCAAAGGTACAGAAATGAAATGCTGGCGGCGTTTGAATCATGAGTTCGGATAGCTCATGGTCTGCTAACAAACACTTCGATTCACAGCTCGATTTTTCACTAAAACCTTTTTCCAAACCACGAAAATACCTAAAATAATATTTGAAAACAATACTTGGCCACATTTGGTGAAAGCTGTGCTTGGTAAAGCAGTAAAAATAACGAGAAAGCTCAGTTTACCTTTTCCACGAATCCAAAGCGCGCACGTACAAACAGAACTGCCTTGACAATCGAGTCGTCTAATCCGAAGCTATCAGAACTGTCTCATCGTACAGCAATCGGGTGAACTTGGCACAACTTCGCGCTTCGGAAAGTCGGACTTACTTACACAGGTGACAGCATAGTGGTTACTAGTAACCTAGTAACCACAAAAAGCAATAAAGTCAGTAAAAATCTACATTAATATGACACGCATTCCCTAGTCCATAATCCACAGAAGTCCAGTCCCAAAGTCCAGATGTTTTATTAAATCTGATGGGCTCAAGTAACGACGCTGTTTTGCCGTGTGTTTCTATTGTTCTTTCTTGAAAAAAGTCTTGAAATTACTCACCACAGGCATCGAGGACTGCTCCAATACAGACATTACAAAGAATCGGCAGTAAAACGGGAAATAAATTGCGAGTTTGAGAGATCGATGTTTGACATTTTTGCCTCGGAAGAACTCTGATTAAAAATAGCTCTTAGTTTTTTCAGAATCGCGACAAATTCGGCTTCAAGTTGTATGCTGTGTATAAAAGCAACGTTCACTCTGTGGGAGAAATACAGGACTGACTTATACACCAATAAGACCAAATGACGGAAAATGTTTGTCATGCGCATGCGTATCAAACATGTGTTTTATACTTCAATGTACCATAAGAAAAGAAGCAATTTAAATTTTAAAAATTTAAACAAGATGAGAAGACGTCCGACATGGAGAATTCAGTCATCGTACCTGCAAACCACGTTACTATTGAATGTTTTATAAATGAAGACTGTACCACAATGAAGCCAGTCATTGTTGTGAAGATAATATATACCTGACGTGAACATTACTGATGCGAGTAGGGTTGTAGGAGACGCTGTCGTGACACTTCAGTAACGATGTTTTGCCGGAAGTGAGAGTAGCCGGAAGTCACTAAACCGGAAGTGTAAAAAGCAAAGCCGTGAACCGGAAATACACAATTTAAAATATGCGTGAATAAATTTGCATGCAAAATCGTGACACAAAAAATAAAAAGAATAAAAAGAAAAACGAAGCCCATTTTATAACTCATGCCGCTACGCGCATGAGTAAAAAGAAGATGAGCTTATAGAAATCGAGGGTGTCCGCTTAATACAGGGCCGTTATTTACAGGTTCGACTGTAGTTATATTTCGCTGTGGTATTAAGGGTTAGGGGTGTAAGGTTTGCGAATTTGCTATTTTGATCATTATGTTCGGCAGGGGGTAGGGCGAGAAAGCGTCTGACACTTCAGACTACGGTTTTGAGCGATATATTGCGATTTTCTTTTTTCACGGAAATTTTGAGCGGTTTTCCGGTTTCTTATAGGCCCCAATGCCTCCGTCACCAAGGAAATGAGTTGCCCAATTTGCCACTCCTAGCCAGTTTTTTATCTTACTTCATCGCGTTACTTAAATCCGCATAATATGCAACTAAATTGTTCTATGCAATTTATTTCTTCTGTATAAAATTAATATACTCGCTAATCGTTTCGATATGTATAGAAGCAATTGCATAACTGACGAAATTTGAACGAAAGGTTACTCGCTTATCGTTTCGCTTATGTATAAAAGCAAATTACATACATAACGAAATTTAAGCCATGAGATACTCTCTTGTCGTTTCGTTATGTAGGAAAACAATCACATGGACAACAAAATTTAAGCGAGAATGTCCTGTTCCCTATAAACAGTATAATAAAACAGATTGAGTACCTACCTAAACCCAAGTTGTTTTGCTTGATTTACACAGTAGCCTACGGGGGAAAGTGTGACACAATAATCACAAACATCATTCAGATATAAATTGAAAACATTTCCCTTTACGAAATATCAAACACATAACGGAACTTTGGATCATATAACCTTAGTGGTCCTTAGTGACGTTGCTCAGCGACTGCTTGAAAAACACATGCAGGAAGTTGAAATGTTACACTATTAATTAGTTAAAGGGGGTTTTCCATATTTCTAGGACAAAGTCCGGCACGCAGTTCGTCCGCCTATTAATAAAAGGCTTTCACATAAATGGAAATGAAACGATCTAGTGTTAAAGGGGCTATGTCACCTATTTGTAGTGTCACTTTGGAAAGCCGAAAAACATATTTGTGTTAAAGGAAACCTACAAATAATGGTCCAGTTTTGTCAACAAATACTGCACTAGTGCACAGAAGCTAGAACTTTGTTATCTTTGGATGCGGATGACCAGGATGAAAAAGGAATGCAAATTGATAAAATTGGCCAATTTTTTCAAGTCCCTCCCAAGTGTGGTGAAAAAGTCGTGGAAAAACTTGTTATGGTTTGTTCGTCCTTGAAGAAATCACTTGATACAAGAGAGGATAAAGGGTAAGAGAGGCCATCAACCATACATGCCCTATGCCATAGGTAATCTGTCTCAGGTTATTTTTAGAAGCGTGGGTTATCCACGCAGAAACATTTGCGCAATGTGATCTAATCCCTTGCCGGGGATCTCTACAGCCTTGGTGCCGGTCTAAAAATAACTTGAGACAGATTACCTATGGAATAGGGCATGTATAGGTGATGGCCTCTCTTACCCTTTATCCTCAAGATAACATTTCGGTATAATGTATACATTTGGGATACATTGCTAATGGCGGGACATTCTAAGCGAGTGCAGTAAATCAAGCTAACTGTTCCATTATAGAAGGCTCCCATATATTTTACGACATCTATAAAACTTGGCTTTCTCTTATAAAATTTAAGAGAACTATGTCAGTGTTGAGGTGAGCTGCTGGGGCCAACCGGGGCAGAGGCTGTTGGACAAAAGTTCCTTCAACATATACAGTTTCCACTTTTAATTTTGATTTGGATGACATTTTGAATCAGCAGTTTTGGTGACGGGTCGTTTGTCCCGATTTACAAGCGACGGTTCTAAACTGTACCGTGCTTTATCTATTGTTAGGACATTCAAAGAGGATACAGTGAAATAAAAATGTGCCTCCATAATCTCTTGCTTAAGGGCGTCTTTTACTCAATTATTTATCTCTCAGAATGCAGTACTGTAGTCATCGTGAATTTTAAAAGTTCAGTCGCTTTGGATTCAATGCCTTTTCATGTGTTATTTCAACTATGAATAGCTGTAAGCGGTAAACGTTACTGTTATAGAAAACAAACTGTCTTATCCTTTTTTAGTAACACGTTCTAAAGCAAGGATGAAAAAGACTGATTTTTAATCTTTCCCTTCTTTGTTCTCCCCGATGTTCTTTAACGTATTCGAAGTATAAGCGTGACATTTGTTCTCCATTGTTCTGCTCTAATACAAATTTTGGCTCAATTTTGTCATGAGCAACTGTTGTTCGTGTTAATCCGAAAAAAAAAATCAGTTAATAATCATTTACCGTTTTTTTTTCAATTAAACGCCCCGGGCGTTTATTTGAAACTTGGCCTAGTGAACCCGGAATTTCTTTGAATCAGCAGTTTTTTCTCGCCCACCATTTTTTAAGAAAGGGTTATTATTCGTTTATTATACCACAAATAAACGTTTGAGGAGCTTTAATACTTACAACTTCATCTATTATACCCGGCTTTCATTCGGGGCCCGGCGTTTAATCGAGAAAATACGGTATACCCAGTAACCAAGTTTTTCATTCCTGAACTATTGTCCGCAACTTATTTCCTTAGTCCCTTATATCCCTGAAACCGAAAATACCGAATAGTGTGAAGTGTCAGACGCTTTCTCGCCCTATCCCCTGTGGGTGCCGGCGAGAGAGTTCTCTCCGCCCCCGGCGTTTATTTCAAACTTGGCTGACTTGGCCTAGTGAACCCGGCATTTCTTTGAATCAGCAGTTTTTTCTCGCCCACCATTTTTAAAGAAAGGGTTATTATTCGTTTTCCTTGGCAGCCGTGTTCCTTTCCCTTAACCCTATTCAGACTGGGGGCAGGGCTTTTCGAACCCCTCCCTCCAGTAAAATTGTGATAACTCTTACACCGAAATAGCTATGAGGCTGAAATTTTCTGACTTTTCCTAGAATTTATCTAGGGACATTTTGGTATCCATAACATGTCAGTGTGATTAACCATGTTGCCATGGCAACCGGTTTTTGACACATTTCAAAATAATAAAATATGGTGAATTTTTTATTTTAAGATCTTGTTCTTTGACTTATAGTGCATTTTCTTGTTAGAATAGTTTTTTCTCGGGACTAGTTCTTGAAAGACATCAAAAATTTTTAACATCAAATATTTGGAGGGGAGGGGTAGGTAAATTTTGCTCTCTTTTACTTACAGACAAACATTTTGTACTATTTATTAAATAACTCTTCTAAGTTCATTGTTTTGATAATAGACATTAGTTTGATACGTGTTTTATACATTCTGATCCTTTTCTCTTTTAGATACTTTTTAAATTTTAATTTAAACCAAAAAAAAGAAAATCCAAGATGGCGGATCCAAGATGGCGGACAATAATTTCAAAATTATAGTTTTATCGCATTTAATTGCTTTTTCTCGCTTTACAAGTGTGTCCTTGTTTGTATTTATTATGTTTTAATATTAAAGAGATGATTTTACAGTTATATTTGATATTTTAAGTATCTGGATGGAAAAATATCAAAGAAACGTCGGAAAAACAAAAAATGACGTCATTGTGACGTCATAATTGGGTGTGGCAGGTCAAAACTGGGTGTGAGGTTTCCTTGTATGGAGGTGAACATTGTGTGAAAATTTCATGGTCCTAGCCTTACTGGTTCCAGAGATATAGAGGGGGGATCCGAGGAGCCCCCCCCCCCCCCCCCCCCCCCCCAGTCACAGATTGCCTAAAAAAGCCCAGTCTGAATAGGGTTAAATCTTAAGTTTATTATACCACAAATAAACGTTTGAGGGGCTTTAATACTTACAACTTCCTCTATTATAACCGGCTTTCATTCGGGGCCTGGCGTTTAATCGAGAAAATACGGTATACCCAGTAACCAAGTTTTTCATTCCTGAACTATTGTCCGCAACTTATTTCCTTAGTCCCTTATATCCGTGAAACCGAAAATACCGAGAGTAATGCAATATCAAATACAAAAGAATACATTATTGAAAACACAGTTGGATCGCTTGATTTGCCGGCACAGCCTAGGAGGTAAACTGGTAAAGTATTGCAAAGCAGTCAAACACATCGTTCGAATATCATATTGATTAAATTAATTCCCGTTTAGAACATTCACACAACTGACCTGAATGACGATTAACAGCGTCTGCTTTGTATAGGAAGTTGAATTGTGTTTCAGTTTTAACACTGATATGTCTCGTGACCTGACAGAAATGTGTGGCAATATGCACGTGATAAGCTGGAAAGTGTTTCACTATCCTTTACCGCTGCGTGACAGGCGCTAGAATGTGGAGGGAGTGGAGAGACAGAGCTCTCTTTGCGCGCGTTGGAAAACCCCGAAAGGTGCTGTTACAAGAAACAATTTTTTCTTGCAACTTGGAACGCAACGCTGACGAGACGCTTTGCGAGACCAGTTGCGGATGAAATTGCGCGTCAGTCTCCTCTCCTCAACTTTGTCTGGTAACAAATAATCGCGTTGCCAGTTGCAGAAAAGTTTGAACAGTTCTCTACTTTTCGCAGCGTTGCAAGATAAGTTGCGCGCGTTTATATAACATGCAATTTGCAACTTGCACCTCGCAATGCTCTCGTGAACGTTGCGTTGCAAGTCGCAATAAGAAATTCCCTCGGGTAGCACCTTAACTCTTCGTTTTTCCATCTAGCGTTTGCCACACAGCCTAAAAGTAACATTACTCAGCTCAAATTTTGTCTTTTTGTTTTCCACAACGTTTTCAGGCGGCTGAGTCTTCCATTTTGCCAATTTTTGGTTACGAGACGTACTCTCCCGTCATACAAGCTGAAATATCTAAACTGTACTGCTATAAGCCTAGGAAAAACGGGAATCTCATTTAAACTTCCTCAACAAAGCAGACGCCAGAAAAACTTTATTCTGAATTAGCAGTATGTCAGTATAGCCTGCGAGCAAGCTCGACCTCGTGCTCAGGAGGCGGGGAAATAGAGAAGTCACCTTCTCCCCTTCACCACCTCTCTCCCAACCCGAGAGCTTGCTCGCAAAAAAATGAAATGAAAATCGATCATCGGAAAGCTTATCGAAGAATCGATTAATATTGGGTAATTGATGATTAATCGATAGTCACGCCAAAATGTTTACTGATTATCATCGATTACCATCGATTATCATCGACTAACTCGCATCGGATTTCATTGACAGAAAGTTTCGCATTAGCTTATAACGTAACAAAACATACATAACAAAACAGTACACTAACAATAATAAAACTGAAACGTTGTTTGCTAAAAATAGTGTCTTGGTGAATATACTAGCGGTCTACTAGGTAAAAGATGTACACTATTATGATCATGATTGAATGCGGCAAGATTTACGCGACATTCAATTAATAACATTAACAGTGAAATCAACATTGCGATTATCTGAACTGTTTGAAAAATAAATACTGCCAGGAAAATGGACTGGACGTGAATCTTCATCGAGATTTGCGAGTGAAATATAAAGGTACTTCCATATAATCTATTTTTTAAAGACGTATTTTTCTCAATTATTCACCTCTCAGACTGCTGTATTGGGGCCTGGTCGCACTACAGTCAAAAACAAAAATCCGCCAGTGCAAAAATCGAGGAAAACAAAAGAAACCGCTCCGGTGGAACACTCTTTTTGTGGAATGTTTTTGTTTTTGTCATTTTGCACGGGCTAATTTTTGTTTTTGACTGTAGTGCGACCAGGCCCTTATTCTCAGCTCTAATAAAAAATCGCATATTAATTTTTGCTCCATTTTTCCATATTAAAGAAACTGTTATTCGTGTTATTTCGAAATAAACATCATTTAATATTCATTTATACCCATTAACCAAGGTACTTGTTTCGTTTTTCACTCCTGAACAATTGTCCTCAACTTATTTCCTTCGTTCCATATTTCTCCGAAACAGGATCAAGAGCGATACATGTACAATATAAAACACACTGAATACATACCTAATTGAAAATCCATTTGGATCGCTTGATTTGTCACAGTTGTCTAGAAGGTAAAGTATTGCAGAGCGGTTGGACACATCGTTCAGATATAAGCTTAAATGAAAAAAAATTCCCGTTTATAACATCCACACAACTGACCTGAATGACGATTAAACTGCCACTATGATCAAAAATATACATTTTCTGTTCTATTCATATTTTGAAAATATAAGTACTCGTAACTTACTTTGCGAAGTTTCAAGTCAAAATTCGTACCGGAAGTGCCATTATTTTAACTTTACATTTCGAATTCGGCTTGCCGCCATCACTCAATTAAAAAATGACCGGAGTTGGTCTAAAGATTTTGTGACGTCAATGACTCAACATGTGCCTTTTGGCTTTGTTGTCTGTAACCCGGAGGGAATCGAATCGCGTTGAGTCAGATCACGTGTACCAGATCGCAAACCAGTAGAACGTGGGCTCGGATTTATGAACGGAGTAATGGCGGACGGATTTTACGTGATTTTTCGGCCAGCTATTTCTGGGCTGTGTAAGAATATATCAATCTAATTTATAGCAATTCGCATTTGTCTAAACGTATTAGATACATTTGTGTTAAAAAAAGAGGAAAAGAAATACAAACATTTCCGTCGTAGTGGCACTTTAACAGCGTCTGCTTTACCACTGATGTGCCTGTGACCTTACAAAAATGTCTCGCATTGTGCACGTAATAAGCTGATTACCGCTGCGTGACAGGCACTAGAATGTGGGGAGTGGAGAGACCAAAGCGTGTGACAGAAAGTGTAGCGCGATTCCCCCTCCTTTCGAGCTCTGCCCGCTTTCCATGCCCGTCTCGCTTTGCGTGCGTTGAAAAATTAAAACCCCCCAATTCTATTCCCTTCTTTCGCTTGCAGTACAGGCTAAGACGAACCTTCCTGTCTTCAGGTTGTTTTCCACAACGTTTTCGGTTTGTACTGCTATTAGCCTGGGAAAAACGGGAATCTCATTTAAACTTGTTCTACAAAGCAGACGTTAGTAATTTTTAATCTGCAATGGGTCTGAGCAATGGCTGTGCAGCCTGCGCGCGAGCTCCCGGGGTGGGCTCGGGGGTCCACCATCCCTTTCCGACTGGGGCCCGAGAGCTTGCTCGCAGGCTGTATTGCTATTGCAAATAAAGATTACTAGACACTGTGCAGAATAAGTTTAAATGAGCTTCCCGTTTTTCCTAGAAAACAGACAAGCCTGCATTCTGCGCGTTATAAGTTTGACAGCCGACTGATCGTAGCTTGCGTGATAGGCGCTAGAAAGGAGCGGAAGGGAGGGAATTCAAACGCGCACGCAAAGCGCGTGGCGGGTATGCATCTTGATACTAAACTTGCTACTTGTTATGTTGTCTTCCCATACAAGGTGTGCTACAGTTATCCACTTTCTTAATATGACTATTGCTGCCATTGTAGTGGTACCCCGATATTATCTACGCAGCCAAACCCATTTGCAAACACTTTACTTTCATTTGTTACAAATCATATACACAGTTGTCAACATATACAGTTCTCAGTTCGTCTTTTCCGCTAGCCTTCGAGCAACCCTCTCGCAGGCGTCGGGGAGTGTGGGAGATGTGAAGGGAAGGAGCGAGGAAGGAGGAAGAAGAGGGGACACTTTAGGAGAGCTTGTTTTCACATTTTTTCCGCTTGCCATAAAAACAAAATCGCTGCCGAGAGAAGGCACCGGGTGGTTTACTAAGCCCTTCAAAAGTTCGACTTGATTGACAGCGTCGAAGCCTAGCTTGATCTGTCAGGAGAACTAGGAGGTTTGGTTGGTGTTCTTGTAATTATCTTGAACTCTTTTGTGTTTAGTTGCAAGTCATGTAGCGTGGTGTGATATTCAGAAAGTCTTTCTCTGTCGCAACCTGTGATTAATAAAAGACATATAAAGAGTAATAAAAGACTAATAGAGAAATAAGAGATTAATAAAAGACATATAAAAGACATATAAAGAGTCAACTTCTTCAAATACAATTCTTCCATGTTTAGCTACAGCAGTGGCAGAAAAAGGACCAATTTATCATTCTGCAGATGAATGACCATTCATTCAGTGTGACCATTAAGTTAAAAGCTATTGACCAGTACTTTCCTGTTTTGCCGTTTAGACCAAATTACATACAAAAATGGCAACTAGAGCAGCTGAACGCACACTAATCAAATCCTTCTTTCTCGCAATCGGCCAAAGCAACCCCCTCATTTTTGCACACACCATTTCAAATGGAATCAAACTACTATGAGATGAAACTACATTCCCATCGCGCATCGTTTTCTTTAGATATTAGCCAATTATGTCGATAGTATGTTTTTCTCTGTATTTATAATCCCCAAAACTTCATCCCTAAAAATTTCAAAAACGCTCTCATACATTTCTTTCAAATTTTATCCAGTTGAAGCCCATGGTCTAATCAACTAGTCCACTAGCGGGTTTTACAAAAATTTCTCTTGATCTAGAGAAACTCCGCAACTTGTAAATTTCGGAGGATCACCATTCCGTTGCCATGGAAGCACCGATGTAAACAAATCCAATACTCCCATAAAGTTCAATGTATTGTGTGTTTGCATGCAAAGTGGCTTGACTTTTTATGCGCTACAACAAAAGATATGGCTCATTAAAATTGAAAGGGCGTGGACTTGAGAATTGGGTACGAGCCTCCTTAATATGCTGTAAACACGATCTGACTTAGTCTGTGAATGAAATCCTAAAGTGTTACCATTCAGGTGAAAGCTACATGGCCTCTTCCAGGCTCCGAGATAGTGGGGAACGCGCGAAGTAAAAAAAAAAATGGAAAAAAATCGCAGGGGAACTGGGAGAGGGAGGTCGGCGGAGCCTGTAAACATTTCTTTACCGACGCTCTTCCGCCCTCTTTTGGCAAGTTTTGCGATAATCCAATTTTCTGTCGTCAAAATGTCAATTAACAGAAATAGTTCTTGGATTTCTCGCGCGAGTATTTCGCGCAAAAGCACGTGCAAGATACTGTCCTTAAATCTCGAGGTCCACCCTTCAAAGTGCTGCAGATTTTGTAGGAAAAACGTGGCATGTAGAGGAACCAAGGTGCCAAGAGTTTTTTTGTTCAGTGTGGTGAGAAATAAGGCATTGCTGGCGTTTTCTGGAACCGAGATGCTGGAGATGCAAATATTTCAAACCTGATGCAATGGAGGTACTGCCTAGCTCCGAGAAACACGTAACTTTAAACGCAGAATAAACTCTGAGGAGCTAAAAACAATTGCAAGATGCCACTATTCCAATATAGACCGTGACTATCGCACAAGACTTGGATCTTATACTCTTTTAGCCGTGATGAAGAAACACTATCTCGCAAGTTATGCTAACCGCAGACTTAGCTCGATTCTTAGCGCAGGCATTCGTCCAAAATATTACATAACTTTGATTCCTCTTCATCAGGCGCGAGGATCGCGTACGCGATCGTTATGATTGACAAGAATAATGTGCATAGCAAGGTGTTAACATTACCTGTCAAAACGGACCAATCAGAGGGTATACCAGGAGCTGGTATACCAGAAAGAGCTTTTTAAAGAAATGTTTACAGGCTCCGCCGACCGCTCTCTCCCCAGTTCCCCAGCGATTTTTTTTCCTTATTTTTTACTTTGCGCGTTCCCACTATCTCGAAGCCTGGAACAGGATAAAAGCTACAGAGCAGTATAATCATGTGAAGTATTATGCTGTTTAAGGTGGCTCTAATGTTTGGGTTTGTGGGCGAGGTTCTATACCGTGACCATTCCAATAAAAGCTACAGAGCAATACAGTCATGTGGTGTATTATGCTGTTCAAGGTGGCTCTAGGTGATAAGAATTAAGATAATGATCACCCAAAATGAGTTCTCTGTTGATCCTTTAACAACTTCTCCCAATTAATTTATTTTGTGTTATAAGAAATGCACAGGAGGCAGTAAGGAGAATTTGTGTTTTGACTTTGGGGCTTATGTGAGGGTTAAAGCAGTAATTTTAGAATAAAAGTTTAAAGGGGCACTTTCAACCAGTGTGCTTTGCGACATTTTCTGTAATACAGATATTGCTAAACTCGCTAGTGTCTTTGTTCATCCGATTCTATCTTTGCAATCTTTAAGGCTGGCTGTATAAGCTATCTACTTAAAGTTGTTTAAGTTTTCATACTTTGATTTTTTTGTCCATTTTGGTTGTGAAATTTCAACTAAAGAAAGAAAAACAATAATAGACGAGCGCAAACGACAGTGGTTGAAGGAGTCCCTTTAAAGAACCCGAGTGATTTTGCTTTGACGAAGGAAGGAAGCATCGACAGGATGCAAACAGCAGGAAGACCTGACCATAATGAACCATTTACTGGAATAATGCCCCGGCTACACGTTCTAACATTGTTATATAACATTTTTTTGGTTCAACAATGTTAGAACGTGTAGCCGGCATGTTAGATGACGTTTGTCTAACTTTTTTTGTTAGAAGAAGTGTTTGATCGAAATCAAAACATTCTTCTAACAAAAAATGTTAGACAAACGTCATCTAACATGCCGGCTACACATTCTAACATTGTTAAACCAAAAAAAGTTATCTAACAATGTTAGAACGTGTAGCCGGGGCTTTAGAGTTTCTTTTTACTTACTTTTCTCCTTGACTGAATAGCGAAGATGCCTACTGCTGCACAAACACTGCAAATTTCAGCTCCTGAAAATTTATACCAGAGAAAAAAAGGATGTTTTGAAAATGGTAGAGAAATGGTGCAAAATGAGTGATAAATGTTGTTATAATTATTACAGGAGAAACTTTGTTAATAGCTGAATGTTACTGCATATTACTGTACATGTATTTTACATGTAATTTATATATATAGTCTTATTTTCAAAAGGTTTTTACTGCATAAACTAAGACATATAACACTCAAACAATGCTGACAGACACTTCCAATAGGCAGACAACTTTTACATACAAAAAAAGGTATTATCCCAGCCCCATACTAGATTTCTAAACTCTCAAAAGAAAACACCCATCTTAGGTGGACAGTTGAATGTACTGTGTTCACAAGGGTGTATATGCTAGTGGGAGGCTACACCATAACTACAACTTGTATAAAATGACTCACTCACTATTATCGCCTCATCACTTTCCTTACTCCTCTGACAACTTCTGACAGCACTTTGGACGTGATTATTCAGTATTCTTTCTTCCCTCAAAGCACTGAAACTCACCCCTTCGCACATCATGATAAGAAACTCTCAAACATGACTTGACTGCCACGAGACACACTATAAATCCAGCTCTTTATATGACAGCACTTTGGACGTGATTATTCAGCAATTTTCTTTGCCTGATAACCTTTGAAACTGGTTCCTTTGCACACCGTGATGAGAGGACTCTTAATATGACTTGACCCCCATGAGATGAAAAAGAACAGATCCAGCACTTTGGATGTGACCATGCAGCATTCCCTCTGCAAACCACTCACACGTACCCTTTCACACATGCCACAATCATCAGACTCAATTGAAGGGCTGGATACTTAACCACCTTATATCAAATTTTAAGCCATTTTTTTTGCGCTCAGTTTTGCCTTATTGTTTGCATCAGTGACCAACATAACATTACTCTGAATTTCATTTTGCTGGTTTTCACTTCGTTTTTAAGAAATACATGTAATGTTTGCAAAATACTCTTTGTTTCTTGGTGGCTTCTTGTCCCAAAAAGAATGGCGGTGTAGTTTTTAGCCCAATAACCAGCCTACATGTACATGGTTTGTTTTGTGATATTTAATTTTATTTTAATTGCTTAGCTTTCCAAACCAACACAAGTTGAATCTTCGATGCAAACATAATAAATATTATTCATAACATTCATTATCTTAATTGATGCACTACAGAAAGATGGAAAGATGCCCCCTCCCCCACGCTACAATGTTGATCCCATGTTGCCAGAATGCTTTGTTTCAAGTTGTGAGAATTTGAAAATCATAGAGACAATCATAGATTAACAACATTTAAAGGGGGTAAGGGGGTTGGTGGGGGGGGGGGGGGGGGGGGGGGGGGGGGGGGGGGGGGGGGGGGGGGGGGGGGGGGGGGGGGGGGGGGGGGGGGGGGGGGGAGAAGATACGACTTAGGTAAACAACACTGAAAGCGGGTAGGGGATGATTTAAAAATAGCAAGGAGAAAACCAGAGAAAAAAATCAGAGCAACTTTTTGCCATTAATTTGGAGGCCACGTGCAAAAAATGGGGCAAATCTGAGTGCAAAAAGGCTTAAAGGGGAAGTATCACGGGAATTTTGATGTTTTTTGGTCAAAGCCATTTTACAATACCTTTACTTATTTACAATGCTTTACTGAAACACCAAGAGAGTGAAATAAACCAATTCTTGAAAGAGAGACAGATTATGGTCTGTTCTAGCCAATTTGGAGACGAAAATGTGGTAACTTGAAAAAGATTAGGCTAATTTTTTTCAAGTTTTAATTCATTGAGACCCAGTCCGTTTATGACCAGAGACACTAATCAACAGTTTTGATATATTTTGTGACAATTTATCACACCTTTGGAGCTTTATTTTTCGGTTTCTGATCATACAATAACACTTTTTGTTTTTTAAAATGACACCAAATCCCCGTGATACCTTCCCTTTAAAATTGGACAAAAGGTTGTCTAGTCCTTCAATTATCTCCCATGAGACCCACAATAAACCACACATCATTATGACAGCACTTCAAATGTGACCATTCAGTCTCTTCTCTGCAAACCAATGTAACTCACACCAATGCACATAACGTCCAAAGAATTCATAAATGTCAAGACTCTTACAAGATCCACAAGCAAACCAGCACTTCATGACAGCAGTTGAGATTATTCAGCATTCCCTCTGCCCACATACCTTGGAAATTTGCACCTTTGTACGTCACTATCGGATGATTCTCAATCACAAGTCTGTGCCTCCCACAGATGCACTCACTTTGAACTTTTTTCCGGTCTGCTCTTTAATTGTTCTAATAATTTCAGACTTACAACAGAATAAAACTTTAAGTTTTGCCTTTTGTTATTGTAACCAAATTTCCGCCAATTTAATCCAAGAAGGTACCCCTATAAGGTCACTGAGTATAATAATTGAAGGGCTCGGGGCATATCCAGCCTATGTTGCTTTTGAGGTAGTTTTTTATTTTTCTCGCTCAGATTTGTCCATTTTTAGCATGTGAACTACAAATTCGTTGCAAAACATTGTTTAGATTTTTTTCTGTTGTTTTTTTCCGTCGTTTTCGAGAATTAACGTATGCAAAAAAAAAAAATAAAACCTGCATGTCTCCCGCTGAATCCCGCTCGAAAAAATGAAATCCAAGGTTCACCCGAATTTCTCGATTTTACACTGATTTTTCACTTCAGATGGCCAAGTTTGGGCCCGTACCGCTGAATCTTGCTCAAGAAAAATAAATCCCGAAGTTCATTCCCTCAAAATCGCTTCATTTTTATCACCGATAGTCAGCCACTTAGATTCGCGCCATCTCCCTTATCGTTACGGACCTCCTTTAGGAAGCACTCCCGGTCCTCCGCTGCCGGCTCATAGTCTTTGCCCCCCTTGCTGAATTTCACCCGGCCGCAAGAACTCACTTTGAGCTGCCCAACGCTGTATTTCAATCTCCCGCGCAACCACGCAAAGCCGACCTATCTGCCACTGTCGCAAATCATGTCGGGATATCAATGGCGAAAACGAAAACGGAATTTCCGCCAAACGAAATACGGAAAATATTATAAGTCTCGAAGCACTTCGGATATCGGGCATTTCGACTACGGCACGGGATGGGAAATGGCCCACAACTCACAACGCTGCCCCTTTTCTGATCCGAAGTGATTCCTGACTTTCCCGCCGGCTCGCCTTGTCCACCAACGTCTATTTTCACCTTCGAGCGTGAAATAGAGATTTAGGCAAGAAACACGACTCGTTTCTTTGAGAGGTGCTAGAGACTTACGGATTTCCGGACTTAATGATGTCCTTCAATCACCGGACGGGCCTTAAACATATTGGCTCATACGCACGCTACAGACGATGTGTTTGCCGTAGCGAGCTCGCGATCGATAACGAGCCAGGCCGCGTAAATAACGGTATTTTCGTTCATGTCGTTGGCGCGGGTCAGGAGTATTGCGGTCGCATATTCTCGCGGCCAATCTGCTGTAATGGCGTCGAAATTACGCTCTGAATGTAAACAACCACTAGAAGACCAGAACTCTGCTTTTTTTTCAGGTGAAATTAGTCCAGTTTCTCAGGATTAGTGCAAATTTGACAAGGGTTTGTGATATTATTCGTTGTACGATAAAATTAGGCAAATCTGAGCGAGAAAAAATAGTAAAACGCTCAAAAAGCAACATAGGCTGGATATGCCCCGACCCCTTCAATCAATTTGTAAAATATTTCATTTATAAGGTTTTTGGTTCCAAGGTACATGTACACTTTTGTATTTAACTGATCATGAGGTTACAAAAAAAGTTGCCCAGGCCTGTCATATGGACGGAAAGTGCAACAAAAGTTCAGAGAGTAAGTTTTCAATAGTTCAATCGCTCATACTTACTGTAGTAACTATCATACTATAAATTACTTTTTTTACATCACATGTACATGCATCCATGTATCCATCTCAAAACATTGTAAACTTTCTCTGTTTCACCTCATTCAGCTGTTAACTGTGTGTTATACTACTTGTGTCCATTGACATGAAGAGGTCACTCAATATTAATAATAATTATTATTTTGCCAATGTCCACATTACTGCAATGTCACAATTCTCTCTCTTACTTAACCTTACATGCAACATGCAACTGTCACTAACTGCTTCAGCCTCTTCACATAGTCACATTCCAAGAACACTTTCCACTGTGCATATGACTACTAAACTGTTTTTAAAATTCACAGAGTTCTAATCCACAAAGCAGCGATAAAATCCTACCCCTTGTGTTCATCTCCTGTTCTGTCTGTTGGCCATCATGTTGGCGTTCAACATGCTTTGCATCATAGAGTTGTAGGCTGCTGAAACGTTGTATGGCATATTCTGACAACCACCATCATTCCAAGAGTTCATCCCATACATGTCAACTCCTAAGCCACCACCCCACCCCCCAGAGACAGCATTTTGGGATGACATGGGTTGCATGTCAGGATGTGAGGGCATGTGAACATTTTTTGCTGACTTCGGCTCTGCAAATCTCACATTAAGCAGATTTGATCCCAAGCGGTGATTTTGAGACTGGACCTTTTTGGCAACTTCTCCTGACGCAAATGTGACAAATGAGATTCCACGCATGGGTTTTGGAATGTAGACATCAATGACTTCACCAAACTTGCTGAAATGCTCCAAGAGATCATTCTCAGTGGTTTTATCTGGTAGACGTCCAACGAATAGCTTCTTTGGCATAAACTCTTGCTGATAAAAAAATGATTGTAGAATATTGAATTAAGCACAGTCAAGCCTTGTTTAAGGCTAACTGCTTGCTATGAAGCATTTAGAAGTTAAACAGTCAAATAACATAAAATAAATACATTTGAATGTAGAATAATTTAAACAGTGACTACAGGTATATTGTGTCTTTTAAAGTAAGTAAAAAGGAATTATTTTTACAATCTCAGTTATGTACGAGACTGTTCTGTACGAATGTTTCTATACTCCCACAGATGAGATGCTTGATCAAGGTTACTTCCCATTTCCAGCAATACTGCAATACTGCAATACTGCAATACTGGATCTTTAAGCAACAAGAATGTTGACGTCTCAGACGTAATATATCAATAACGAGCGCGAGGGTTTCATCAGAGGTTACAAACACAGAGAAACTTATGAAAGCGAAGGCCTAGTGCTTTATTCATTGTTTTGAGGCGACGCTTTCTGTAAGAGAAAAAAGGTGCTGAAGCATTAAATCCTCCTGATAATAGCGACCAAAGGTGAGAAAAATGGTCATATTTTTTTAAATTGAAATGTTGATGTCATGTTGAAGTTCCAGTTATAATACTCAGATTATTGTCTTAAAGGTTTACCTCGCCGAGCACTGGACGTGGAATTGAAAGATGGCACACAAGAGGGCTTACATTTGAAGACCAAGAAAGGAATGTAAGGTTCTGAATGCAATTATATAACTGGGTGGAACAAAACCTATTGTTGCAAAACTCATTAAAATGCAAGTGTAAATATATGTAAAACTTTATTGAATCTCCGAAAAAAACGTTTTTGATCTCAGATGAAAACCCTAAAGATTTTGATCTGGTAATTCATTGGGTATCAGGACTCATCCTTCTGACCCAAATGTACGTCATTTATTGGCTGGTCACTTCGGGAATGATTAATGAATTTAGTCGAGAATTCACGATCAAAACATGAAGTCTGGTGTTTCTTTTTTTATTATGGAATGTGTCTTCTTCTCAAAAACTAAAGGAAGCTCTTCTTTTAACATCTGTGACATGACGTAATGAAGACAGAAGACACCAAGAGGAAAACAGTCCATTTGGGTTGCTACAGTGTATTTGTGACATCCAGGATGTTAAGGGGCATTGCCACGGTCATTTTGCTGCGTTTTGGTCAAAATACACTAAATATATGACAAAGTACCTTTGCTCAAACATAAAATTGCTTTTAGAACACCAAGAAGATAATATCAAGTGATTTCTTCAAGGAAGAACAGTTTACCATAAATAAGGGGCGCTTTCCATTCAACCAAAAATTCCGGAAATTCCGGGTTGGGAAGCGAATGGAACGTAAATTTCCCGGAATAAAATTCCGGAATTTTAGGACAACCTCGCGAGGTTGTCCTAAAATTCCGGAAAATCGGAACAACCGGAAAATACCGTTCCATTCGACCATTCCTGCTCGGCCCAGTTTCTCCGAGCCGGAATCAAGATGGCGTCTCAATATCAGTGCACGGCATGTTTGTTTTTCACCGAAAGCTTACAGCTCTCACTCGAGCATGATTGCTCACATAACATAGCTAGTACAACAGCAGAAAATATGGCCACAACTAGGACTGGTAAGTAGCACAGAAATGCTTATAAGCTTATGTATTAAACGAATGTAATAAGTCGTGAGAAAGTAGTCGCCGACTGGATTTTTAAAAATATTCCTTCGCATGATTAACAACTAGCTGCACTGAAAAAAATAATATCATCATTCTCGCTTTAAATATCGTTCGTTTTAACTTCAGGGTCGTCGAACAACTCCAAAGCAAGTAAAAGAGTCAACGAGTCCGCCATTTGTCAGATTTGTTTTGACTGTTTTGCTTTGGTTTATTTTGTATTTTCGCGCGAAACTTGAAACGTGATGGTCTGGAACAACCAACCGGAAAATACTGTTCCATTCGCCACACGGAATACCCGAAATTTGAAACTGGAATTTTTGGTCGAATGGAAAGCGCCCAAGTTTTTCTGCGATTTTTCCACGATTCTTGGGAGGAACTTGAAAAAATTGGCCAATTTTTTTCAAGTTGCAATCCATTTCCATCCTGGCCATCCGCAGCCAAACATAACGAATACTAGTTTCTGTGCACTGATAGACTATTTGTTAACAAAACTGGACCATTATTTGTAGGTTTCCATTGAAACAAATGTTTCTTGGCTTTTCAAAGTGATACTAAAAATAGGTGACAGTGTCCCTTTAACATTACATAATGTCCCTATTTTGTTTTATGGCACTCATTCAATTAACTGGGTGGAAACAATGCAAACAAGTTTCTTGACTTAACTGTAGTAAAGAAACAATGAAATGGCAGAGGCAAGGCCTGTACAGTACAAAGGAACAATATCACGGCAGCAAGATATTTTCCTTACCTTACCCCGCGGAAGCCTTACTTCACAAGTGCGGCCTTGAATGTGATGAACCTGAGACAAAACTTTTCTTCCCACTTCAGGATCCTTGAAGTTCACAAATCCAAATCCTCTTGACTTGCCACTTCCATAATCCATTTTCACCTGGCATACAAACAGCACAACTTAATTAATTTTACAAAATGACATATAATATGCTGCAGCCAGACTTGTCACTGGCTGGCCTACATTCTGCCATGCAACACTGCTGCTGAATTTGTATCTCTATTCATATCTCTATGGCGGCTTAGCTCCAGAATACCTTATGGATCTTATAATAGTTATGAGTCACACAAGATGTATAAGATTGCCTGACAATCCCACACTACTGTCACCAAGTGGGAAATATGCTATCCTGCAGTGTATATTTGGTGATAGAGCATTTAAGCTGGCCATGCCAAAGATTTGGATAATCTGCTGACTTCCATTTCTTGCACTGTTACATGCATCTTATTATTGAAAGTAGTGTTAAAGATGCACTTTTTAGGCTAGCTTTTAATAATTTTTATGAATTGATTACCAGTTAGTTTAATTTTTACCTTGTAAATGCCATGTAAATTGAATTTTTAGTTTAGCTGAACCAACATACTGTAATACATGATTGTGTGAACGTATTCATATGTAACACACGCAATATAAGTTGTTTTATTATTATATCTTTTTTTTTTGCTGTTATGGCACAATTTAATGAAGGGTGACAGAACAAGTGGTGCTGATGTAACTTGTCATGGCCGCAGCAAGGAAAACAAACTCAAGATTGAACGATCACAAAGACGAGCTGGCAGAATAACTCGTGGGACCTATCAAGTGATGCCATTATTAGTCCTCTGGGATGGAAGACATTATCAGAGCGATGAGAGGAACATGTCAAACAACTAGTTATTAAATGCATTCAGGGGTGTGTCCCTGATACATTCACTTTTAAAATTATTTTAACATGAAACGCTGTGACATCCATTCGCACAACACTAGGCACAGTAATGATCTTTTTATAGAAAAAATTAAGTTAGAGATTACAAAACGTGTGCTATTTTATATTATACAATGAACTGAATACCACGCGCTCTGTGATTGGTTGTTGCCTATGATCTATCAGAGTACAGATGCACGGCTGATGTCATAGAAAAATTGTTTGCTTTGTTTTCTCCAACATGGCACACAGTTTTGAAAATGTTTGCGAGATTGTTCTGGATTGAGCAAGTGAAAGCCTCGAAAAATGTTTAGCAGGAGCTGTTTACAAGCAAGAAAAAGAAGAAACCAAGACGAAAAGTGTTCTTGGTGACTTGAAAAATACCTAAACTGGAACAAATCTTCGAACAGTCGAGCGCTACGAGGCAAGTTCGTAATTTTACTCTTTTTACTTTTCTGTTCATTGTATAAAACAAATAGATTCCATTTGGCCGCGTGTCTGTTCAGTTATAGAACACAGAAGACGTCAAAATGAGGTAAAGAACATCAGTGACACACTCGCTTGCGGCTCGTGTGCCAATGTTTTGTTCTTACCACATTTTGACGTCATCTGTGATCTATAACTGAACAGACACACGGCCAAATGGAATCTATTTGTTAAAGGGTGCGGCACTTTTTAATTCTTAAATTTTTATCCGTAAAGTGTTTTATAGACTAAAATTTATAAATTTTTGTCCATAATTATATATGACTGTAAATTTTCTGTAAAATTCTTATCTTAGTTTTATTTTACAGGGCCCACACTGGTAACAGTTGTATAACTAAAGTGGCTACCCTGTTTAAATATTTGTTATTATTATCATTATTATTATTACATTTAAAAACACCAACATTGTTTGATGCCAACATAAAGCCTGGTGGATCTAGGGCCCAGGCCCTCTCATTATCTTCCAAAATTTTGTCAGTCTCTAACATTTTCACTACGGGTCCCCCCACACTACCCCCACCCCCCTCCCCCCTGGGCATATGATGGTAGTACTGTATCTCAAACAAACACCATTATTTAAAGGGACACTGTCACCTATTTTTAGTATCACTTTGAAAAGCCAAAAAACATATTTGTTTCAATGGAAACCTTAAAATAATGGTCCAGTTTTGTTAAAAAATACTCTATCAGTGCACAGAAACTAGTATTCGTTATCTTTGGCTGCGGATGGCCAGGATGGAAATGGATTCCAATTTTTTCAAGTTCCTCCCAAGAGTCGTGGAAAAATAGCAGAAAAACTTATTATGGTTTGTTCTTCCTTGAAGAAATCACTTGATATTATCTTTTTGGTGTTCTAAAAGCAATTTTATGTTTGAGCAAAGGTACTTTGTCATATATTTAGTGTATTTTGACCAAAACACAGCAAAATCTGCGTGACAATGCCCCTTTAAGACCCAGCAGCAACAGCAATCAGTCAGTCACACAATTTTCAAATTCACTCTTCCTTGCATCTGGCCTGTTATGCAAGCATGCGTGTCATTTTAGATCTCTTAACTTGTAGTTACACTGTACCTCAGCCATTGTTACTTCACCAAATTTCTGGAAATATTCCTTCATGTCTTCCGAAGTGGTCTTCCAGGGAAGCCCCAAGACAATCAGATCGCCTAAGTTTTCCTCTGAAGAGGAAATCTTTGTCATTTTGGACTCTGGTTCTTTAAGTGCATTAGGCGATTCTTCTATTTTTCGTTTTGTTGTACTGTCTGAAAAAGCAAAATAGTGGTCATACTTTGTTTTAGAGTCTGGACAAACTAAGAAACATGTTGTTGCAAATTGTAAAATTATGCAAATAAATTATTTCCCAGTTTAGTTAATTGAGAAACAAATTATTTCTGAAGCTTGAACAAAAAGGAAATGTATTAAGTCAACAACATTAATTTTTGCTTCCCAGTGTGTCGGACTTTCAACCTGGTCTCTGCTGTTGTGTTGTTTCCTTGGACAACAAACTTTGCTCCACATTGTCTCTCTCCACCCAGGTGTATAAATGGGTACATTGCCAGTGTGTTGTTTCCTTAGACAAGAAACTTTACTCCTCGTTGTCTCGATCCACCCAGGTGTATAAATGGGTACATTGCCAGTGTGTTGTTTCCTTAGACAACAAACTTTACTCCACATATTTGTCTCCCTCCACCCAGGTGTATAAATGGGTACATTGCCAGTGTGTTGTTTCTGTAGACAAGAAACTTTACTACGTAGTGTAGTTCTAACTTTTGAGTCTGTTGTTGAAATGCTATGGTGTGACCATTTAAATCAAACCTCTTTGGCAGTACTTTTGCATGGTACTGTTTGTTCTAACTTTTGAGTCTGTTGATGAAATGCTATGGTGTGACCATTTAAATCAAACCTCTTTGGCAGTTAATTTCCTTGAATTTTGATGTGTGGCACTCTTGGGAGTTAAAGGGACAACTTATGTGCTCCTGTGCAAGTTCCTTGGGATCTGACTTTTCAGGAAAAGTTTGGTCAAATCTAGCTGTGAAATGGCAGCACAGGTAACCCAAGCTCCTAGTGTGAGAAACCAAATATTGAGTGTCTTTTGTGAGTTTTGAAATACGAGTGTCACGTCACTGAGGTGTTGCCTAACAGCGACAGTTTGTGCGGAGGCCCTGTTGTGTAACAGCGCAAATTATAAAAGTTTGTATGGGAATTTATTAGGAACGGTATGAGTTATAAAATGGCCATTATTTTCTTCTTTTTATTACTCATGTGCGTAGCGGCATGAGTTATAAAATGGCCTCCGTTTTTTTTTGTCTTTTTATTATTTTTTGTGTCACGATTTTGCATGCAAATTTATGCACACATATTTTAACTTGTCCACTTTCGGTTCATAGCTTTGCCATTTACACTTCCTGTTTGGTGACTTCTGGCTACTCTTACTTCCGGTAAAACAGCGTTACTGAAGTGTCACGACAGCGTCTCCTTCAACCCTACTTACATTACTAATGTTCACGCTAGGTATATATAAGACGTAGACGATTCACTGGCTTCATTGTGGTACAGTCTTCATTTACAAAACATTCAATAGTAAACAACATGGTTTGCAGTAACGATGACTGAATGAAAGGAGTAACTCTTCTCCATATCGGACATCTTCTTAGCATGAATCTGGTTGGTGTCTCGCCAAGAATTTTCATACAGGGCGCGCCATCGATCGCACACTAAGCGTGCTATCGATCGCACACTAAGCGTGACATCGATTGCACACTGAAGCTAAGCGTGCTACCGATCGCACACTAAAAGAAACAAAAGATTTAGCGTGTTAAGTCTTGAAAAACAAGTGTGCTCTCCTCTGTTAAATCTAGTTAAATATGCGCATATCCGTGTTTTAAGACACACTAAGCGTGTTGTGTCAGCGTGTTGTGAGCGTGCTATCACCTTTAGCTTTAAAGTCATATGGAGGGTCACAAATATATTGTAAAACTTTCTTATGCATGCGCATGAGTATAGGCTGCTTGGAGCCTCTTGTTTTTATTATTTTTTTTTGTGTCATGATTTTGGATGCAAATTTATGCACGCATATTTTAGTAACCGGGTCTCGGGTCACTTACCAATTCTACAAAAATGGCTACCGTGCTCGGCATGTGCTTGGTTTAGCAGGCCAGGAAATCCGGGTCGAAGGGGAGGGGTCAAAAAATCTTGCCATCCATCAGGGGAAGGAATAACCCAATGTCATAGAAATAATTCACGGTTTGGGAAGTATTAGACTAGTGTGGGTTTGATCGGGAATCAATAAATTAAATATTCAAAGGGAGTACAGAAAAATTGGTAGCTTCAATCAACATGTCTTGAGTAATGGTGAAATGTGTGTCATGCAAAATTTGTTGGGGGAGGGCAGAAAACATTCTTTCGTATGCGCATGAGTATACGTAGGCTACCTGTAGCCTCTTGTTTCTATATAGAATTATATAGAGAGTGAGAAATCAGTGAAACTAATTAAAAACTTGCTGGAATCGCTCCGAAATGGCCTAAATCCCCAAGCAGACATAAGAAATACAGAATAACAGGGAAACAATGTAAAGCATTTTATTTCCAAAACCATTCCTAATAATTGCTGCGGAACGAGCGCAGCAAGTGAGCAGCAACATAATCAGGATTAAAGAGAAATATATGAGAAAAAAATATAAGCTAGGAAAAATCTCGAATTGATCATTTTTTACCAGAATTCACTGCGCCACGAACACATTTTGGGCCAGAATGTACTGCGCCATGAACAATAGCCTCGCTTGCTGCTTCAAGCTGTTGGCTGCGAGATTTGTAATATTTTGGTCCAACATGTCCCAGTCGAAATCGGAACTGAAGTGTTGAAGACTACCGCGAGTTGAGCAAAGACTGTGAGGCATGGTGATGGGACCGTTGGATAGCAAAAATTTTCAAAGATTGTACGGAATAAAAGACAAATTTATTTTGAAATCACTCCGACAGCAGTCGATGAGACTGAACTGAGCTAAGCGCGTGGGGACACGAAACCTGAGCTGAGCGCGTGGGGACACGAAACCTGAGCTGAGCGCGTGGGGACGTGAAACCTGAGCTGAGCGCATGGAGACGCGAACACGATACGGCTAGCTAGTAACGCAACATACTTATTATCAATAATTAGCTTAAATTTTCACACCGCGTCCTTTGCTCAACCATATTCTACAGACATTGCAAGAACTTGATGCGTGAATTACAAAACAAAATTAGTCTTATCAGCTGAAGTTTTCGTTGATTCATCCCATTTACATTTGCTTTGCTTCCCCTCAAAAAACGAAAGGGAAAATTCTGTCATACCAACGAGACAATAAAACAGCATTATTACAACAAATTTACCACAGCAATTACTATTTTTTTGATACACTAGTATATATTTGTTAAATTTCCATACAAACCTTTATAATTTGCGCTGTTATGTAACAGGGCTTCCGCACAAACCGTCGCTGTTAGGCGACACCTCAGTGACGTGACGCTCGTATAACAAAACTCACAAGACACTCAATTATATGGTTTCTCACACTAGGAGCTTGGGTTACCTGTGATGGCAGTGGGGAAATTATGCACCTATCAATGTAAACCCCGTGGGGGGGGGGGAGTGCGGGCAAGGGGTGGGGATTTGACCCAGAAGTAAAAATTTTGGTCAATTTCCTGAGGGTGGGGAAGCATACGTTGATCAAATGTAGTTAAAAATCCCCACCCAGGGCCGTATTCCCCACGACTTGCAGGTAAAGTGAACTTTGAGGTCGTAACCCACGCCACAAATGGCCTGCCAACAGAATTTATTTGGCTCAAGCATCCAGTCGCCAGCATAGTAATTCTTAACGTAAGGAGCACCGAAGTTGCTCTGCAGAAAGTGCTTCACCTGAGCTATCGCCTTTACTTCGCGCGGTACTATCCACTCTTTCCCCTCTCACCACAACTACACAATTGAAAGTAGCAACGTTCTTCAAACAGCATTTTTGATACTACATCGATGGCCCATGAACTAGCAGATATTAAAATATCGATTACAAAAGCTCACCATTTCCGAATACCACACCATTCCAAGGAGAAGCTTGGTAGCTGCGCTACATCTTGGTCCCAGTCTCTCTTCCATAAAAATCCAACCTCGTCCCCAGGGCTATCGACGTTTAAAAATGGCGGCCGATCAAATGACCCGACCCCCGAGCAAAGGTACTCGATCAAACCTCCCACCGAGGGGATGGATTTTGCCATCAAATCCCCACACCTTGCCAGCACTGCCCCCCACGGGGTTTACATTGATAGGTGCATTACATGTACATGTACGTGTATTGCACTTGGAATTGATCACTGATGCATTGTTACTTATCAGTTTAAAATAATTTACAAGTCAAGTTCCTAAGAAGTCAAACCTTCACTAATTTGTCAATAATTTTTCAAGTCCCTCCAAGTCAAACCTTCACTCGATTGCTGTGATGTGGTTCTAACTCTTGAGTCTGTGGACAAATATCTGATCGAAAGCTAGGGACTCTGTTAGAGATTTCTCACCATTTTTCTGCACCACAACATACAGATGACAGCCCCATCCTTCCACCGCCGGTGGACACAGCATGTTATCCAGCAAACGGATTCCTCGCCAGCTATCTGTCTCGGGATTTTTATACCTCAAGCCACAAGCACCGGGAAACTGAGCTTGTAAGGTCGACAACAAAATGGCTCCTTCCAGTTCCGACTCCGTGGGAAGTTCTATAGCTGGAAGCGATTCGTCCTCGGTAACTCTCACGTATTGAGCCATTCTAGGTCCTTTCGAAAGTAGCCTTTCAATGCTTAAAATCAGCTGCGAGTCGATTTTTCTGTTTGTTTCGGTTCAACGCCAGAGAACTATAAACTACAAATCCACAAGAAAATGCGACCATCTCTTAGTCCCAGAATGCATTGCTTCTTGAACGAAAGTTGGGTCGAGGGTGGGGTGAGTTAGTGTTGGCATTTACCACCCGAAATTTGGTCAAATCTTCCTATTTTCTTGACCCTCCTGACTGCTTGACACCCTGTACTGCAACTTACTGTTTTCTTTGGGGGAAGGCCATTTTTTTCTTTCGCAAAACTCTGCTGAAAGCAATAACATTATTGTAGGCACAGGTACCCCAAGCTCAAGTGATGTTTACACGTTGTAATTTGAACGTCGTGGCGAAATTATAAGGATTTGTATGGGGAAAATTCGCTTTATTTAGGGAATTAGTTCCCTATATAAACTATACAGGAACGTTTTGCAGCCCAAATGAGTATTGAGCCGTTTTGGTATAAAAATGGGCATCGATTTAGAGGTCAGGTCTCAGTTCCTCGGTGGTCTGAAAAATAATGGTTAGAGGAAATTTTTAATATATATTTTGAGGAGTACCTTTCTCCTAGATCAGGCCTGCTCCCCGGGCTGCGGGCTTTATACAGTTGAATTTCTTACAACTGCACCGTTGGGTGTAATTTCTCTGTCGTAGTAGTGAGATGGCCGTTATGGGGAGGCTTTAAAGAAGCTTTGTCATGGTGATTTTGAGGTTTTCGGGTCAAAACCGTCGCAAATTAAAACTAAGTACCTTTGTCGTACACGAAATGCTTAAAGAACACTAACAGGAAGAATTTTAGCAGAGAAAATAAACCATAATCGGAGTTTTAGCGAATTTTCTAAGACACAAGCGATAAACTTGAAAAAATTGGCCCAATTTTTTCAAGATACAATCCATTTCCATCCTGGCCATCTGCAGCCCAAGACACTTATTTTTACTTTTAGAGCACTAGTAGAATAATTTTAAACAAAACTGGATTGTTATTTTTGGAATTTCAATGATATAAAGATGTATTTTGGCTTTTTAAAGTAATGCTAAAAATGATGACATAGCCCCTTTAAATATGGGAAATGAAGTGAAATGAAAGGGACAGCGCCCGGCTGATATATCGTGTTTTCGATCTTCAAGCTTTCTTTATTATCTTGAAAAAGGAAAAAAAATCGCCAAAGAAAGCAGCGAAATATTAAATAAACAGACAAAATAACAGCTAAGAAAGTCAGAATGGCAATGTTGATTTCTTGACTGCCTGTCACAAAATCAAAATTGGTGAATTGCAATCCTGCACTGCACTTTATTTCCAAGCTGCTGCTTCTGTTTTGCTTGATAAAAACCAATTAAGTTGCATACTTGGTGGCATTTGGCGAAATGCATGTAATAGAGCGGTTTTCAATTGAGTGTCGTAAAACCAAAACCAAAGTAATTACTCTGACCAATCACAGAACTCGCAGACAATCGGATGAACCAATCAGAACTCAAAGCAAATACATGTAGCCGGCGCCAAGCGCGGGAAAACGCGTGTGAGCAAGTCACGATTGGTTTTGTTTCTGATTGGTTAATAAAGTGGCGCGAGATTTTTTAGCCAATCACAAAGCGTAGCAATGAAAAACCAAAGCAATTACTTTCGACACTCAATTGAAAAGCGCTCTATATTGGAAATAAGGAAAGCACAAGAATAATATTGTTTTTTCGGTGGAACAGTGTCCCTTTGATATACATTGTAGATATTGAATAATTATGTTGAGCCCTAACCGAGTTTAGAACCCCTTTTTACATGAAAAAAGAAAATACAGCCAGCCAAACAAACTGAGAATGGTCAATGCCAATAAAACACGATCTTAACGCCATGCAATCTATAAACTATCAAACTGTCATCCAATCTACGATAATTTAGTAATAACAATGGTAATAAACTGGACCAAAACGGACATAACAGGTGAATGGATCATTATTTATTGACATATTTTTTAAAACCAGCTTGGTATAAATGACACATAAACCCAGACGTTAGTGAATTTGTGAATTATATTCTTCGAATTAGTTCAAATTCCAAGTTAATCATCCGTGTGACTGGTAGTTAAAATAAAGTGTCACACGAGTCACAGGTAACCCACTCGGCCGAAGCTTAACTCGGTTTCCATAGCATGAAGCTCCTAGGAATATACTAGTAGTTAAAGTAAAGTCACACGAGTCACAGGTGACCTACTCGGCCGAAGCTTAACCCGGTTTGCACAGCACGAAGCTCCCAGGAATATACTAGTAGTTAAAGTAAAGTCACACGAGTCACAGGTAACCCACTCTGCTGAAGCTTAAGCCTTAAACCGGTTTCCGTAGCATGAAGGGTCTCCTAGGAATATCGCTAGAGCAAGTACATGTACTCCCTTTGGATAGAAAGCAAGTCCATCGCAGGGTTTTCTCAAGCAATGTTAACAGGGTGGAGTGAGAAAATTTCGAGTAAAGTTTCTTGTTTAAGGAACCACTGACATTTGGATCTCAAGTCCACGTGCTAACCACTACTCCACTGCACCTCCATTTACATAGCTCATAACGAATCCCAAACTCTTGGAACTGCCAACCGGAAGTCAAGTGTTTCCCCTTTTCCGTTTATGATGTCATAGCATAAAGCCACGATCATACATCAAGAGTCCAAAGACACATGCTGCCCAAAATAGGAGAGCTTTCCTTTACGTGGTGAGAAGCAAAACTGTGTTGTAAAGGGAAACAGTTGACTTTTTTTGTAGTTCGTGAAATCTTGGACTTCAATATATGGCCCTTGAGATGTCCTGATAGTTTGGGACACCTGTTTTCTCTCATTAAACATGGTCTTCAGTTGATGCCAGGAAGCTATGTGGTGATATGTATGCGGGAATAGCTCAGAATTCATTTATTCCAATATCTTGAGTACTCCATCTCTCCAAACCGATATTTCACAATGTCATTGATACATTCATGATGCCCCACAGGAGGAATTGGCCAGATCTTTGACGGGGCAAATCTTCATGTATGCCACCCTGACATGGCTTACAGAAAACTTCCTGAGTACATCAGTACTGTTAGTCAAGCGTGATCTAGAAAAATACAATAAAAGAAAAGTGTTATAAGTATACACAAAATACTTCAGCACAGTACTCTTTAGAGCCTTGCAAATGCAGTTAACCAAGGTACAAATACACAATGGGTTTTTTGGCGATACTTCATACATAAAATTAAACTTGGTAGACTGCAGTTAAGTTTATTTTTGAGCGAGGTTAGTGAGTGGGGATTTTGCTGGGAACCTCAAGAGTGAACAAAATGTAATGAGCTAATTAATGATTTTTTTAAGACACAACGACAAAACTGGAATACGTCTTTGTGCTGGCTAACTTCACGGCAGACTGCAACTGAACTGCAAGCTTTGTTCGCCATTTGTTGTAAAATGTGATGCTTAATCTCTCTAATAACAGAAGACTGATATCTTCACATTGAAAAGTGACAAACCTGTGATTGTGACAGGGGTGGGGTGTGGCTTCCCCACAGTGCATGCCTACTTGCTCCAGTTCCCACACGGTCACCTAGTTGTTTCCCTGCAGTCTGCTCGGTTGTGCGTGTTGTGAGACGGCAAACGTGAGAGCCTGGGAACAATAAAAAATTCACATTTACTGAGATATCATAATACAGATATGCCTGAACACATGATTCATGTTGGGGTTTCTTGGGATTTTCCTGTGTCTTTGTTTGCCTCTTATGTTAATGATTTTTAATATCTTTTACGCTTTTGAAAATTCACTTGAATCAGTTACAAATGTAAATAACCTGTATTTTAACCCTTTCACACAGAGTCAATTCTGGAGACATGTAGTGTAGTTCTAACTTTCGAGTCTGTGGACGAAATCCTATGGTGTGACCATTCAAATAAAACCTCTTCGACAGTATTTTTGTATGGTGCCATTTGTTTTTCAATATCTTGCAAAATGAACTTGGGATTTTTCTTGAATTTTGAGTTTTGGCACTCTTGGGAGTTAAAGGGTTAACTTCACTTGGGTGCTACCAAAAGGGCCAAAATACAAACTGGGCATAATAGAATCAATCAAATGTACTTAAAAAAGTGAAGAAATGATCCACGTAGTTGTGTTAACTTTGCAAATTCAAAGAAGCCTGAAAATAAATTGAAGGGCTCCCGGCAATAACGTACTCAGTATGTTTTTGGAATTTTTTTTACTGAAATCTTGGATTTTTAGCCTCAAAGGGGACTCACTTGCCAAAATTATGACTGGATAATGCAAATATGACTGAAAGGATTTAAACCAGGTCAACAAATCTTCTATCTTCAGACAGAATAATATTTTTTTTTTGAAAAGATACATAGGGTGTCCTGTGGGCCATAGGGTACATAGGGGCCCAAAACATTTTCTTAGAGTTGTGGATTTTCTTCCCCATTTTGGATCTGTTTTAAGTACCTTAACAATAATAAATCATTAATTTGACAAAAGTGTGCTTTTAAAGGCCTAAAACATACAATTTTAGTGAAAGTTACCAAAAACATAATTAGGATGTTCTTGCCGGGAGCCCTTCAATTTAGGGCTTCAATGGGATTTGAGCCCTTGACCTCTGTGTTTTCTAGTGTGATGCTCTGCCATCTGAGCTATGAAGCCATAACCACACATTGGGAGCAAAGTCAATATGGTCAATTGTTTTTCCTTTGCAAATTCCTTAAATTTGTAAACACAAGGATCATTTCTTCACTTAACCTTTAGAAGCAGGGATAGTGTAGTGGTATGAGCGCTTGCCTATCACAAGTTAGTTACTTGTACTATAATTCAAAAGTTTTGGATCGATGTGATTAGCTGGTGGAACAACCAAAGTGGTGATTGCTATTTAGTAGATTAATTATGTATAATGTATGGCTACAATCCTGAAGATCCCAAAACCCACATATTTAATTGAAGGGCTCCCTGCAATAACGTCCTCAGTGCGTTTTTGGAAAATTTTCACAGAAATCTTGGATTTTTGGCCTCCAAAGGGACTCACTTGCCAAAATTATGACTGGATCATGTACATATGACTGAAAGGATTTAATCCAGGTCAACAAATCTTCTATCTTCGAACAGAATAATTTTTTATTTTGAAAAGATACATAGGGTGTCCTGGGAGTCATAGGGTGTCATAGGAGCCCAAAACATTTTCTCAAAGATGTGGATTTTCTTCCCCATTTTGGAGCTGTTTTAAGTACCTTAACAATAATAAATCATTAATTTGACAAAACTGTGCTTTTAAAGGCCTAAAACATACAATTTTAGTGAAAGTTACCAAAAACACACTCAGGACGTTGTTGCAGGGAGCCCTTCAATTATTTCATCCTACTTGGCAAGAGACATATCTTTTGATTTTGTAAGAGATAGGATCATTGTGCACAGATCAGTTTTATATTCTCCTTTCCTTTAACTTTAAGATGTAACGTATAAAAGTGTAACGCAAGCTTATGTACATGTATGTTTTAATGTTTTGTAATTTTAATGTTAATTTGCAATGTGGGTTAAAGATACATATGTGTAATTTTCAAAAGTAATATATACAGACTAAAGTTAATAGTGTTGCAAGTAAAATAGTAGAAGTGTTGTAAGTACAGTATTTGTACGCAGTGTTGTAAGTTATCGATTGAAATTGATAAAAAAAAATGAGCGCTCGCCTTCCACCAATGTGGCCCGCCATCAACTCCTGGAGGCGAGGCCATATATGTGAGTTGAGTTTGTTGTTGTTCTTGCTCCGGGGTCCTCCGGTTTTTCTTCCCTCCTCAAAAACTAACAAATTCCAATTTGATTGAGGGCCACATGTTTGTCAGTCTCGTGACTGTTTAGTGCCACCCTGGCTAAACAAAGTTTATTTATTTTTTATTTATTTTAATATTCTCTATTTGCAGTTCATATTATGATTCATTCATATACCTCATTTGTCAAAAATTCTTCATTATAATGTTGCAACTAAGGACAATACAATACAATACATGTATAATAATATTATTATACATGTAGTTAAAAGTTAAAAATGTTACCTTTTTACTTGTTGTGAAAGTAGTGAACTGAGAACTGTCCTTATTTTTTTTTTTCGACATCACATCATCAGTGTTCATCACTAACCTGATTAAAAGAAAAATATTGGAGTTTTAATTCAGACAAAGATTTCAGGCATTGAAAAGAATTCTTCACTAAAAGTTGACCTTAAAAATTCAAATGTCTTAAATGACTTGATGAGATCTTACAATATATAGTAGTTGCATTGTATTAAGAAAATGTTCAGCGATGTCCCATATTTGTCACATTCACTCTTACTAGTGGAGCTAGCAGTTTCCTCTCACACTTTTTCGTTTACCATAATAATTATTCTAACAATGCGACTGATCTTCTAGACAAAATTGTATTGATAACCTGTGATATGGTTCTATGTTCATTTTTGCTTGGTCCAGTGTTCTTAGTTGAACCTGTAACCTGTAGTTCACCTGTGAGGGGTGTCACTAGTAAGTGTTACAGCTGTGTTTCAATGTGCCACATAAGTTGTTACGGCTGTTAACCAAAATGGAATAGTCGATTAAAAAGTTATGGAGAACCCTGTAAAATGGTAAACCATTACTGTGGGAAATGCAAATTGAACAGAGAGCAACTCAGTAAATAGGGGTGCCTAATTCTATGATTGCACAGGCTATTGCTCCACTCACACCACTGCCTCATTAATTTTGTAACTGATGTGGACAACTCTTACACTCCGTTATAGTACAAATGTAGCTACAGTCCCAGCCCCATACTAGATTTTTAAACACCAATAAGATAACACCCATCTTAATTGGCTTGGGGATTGAAGACTCTTCTTAACTACAGCAACTTGTATAAATGTACATGTACTTACAGTGCTCCTCGACTCACTCACTATCATCGCCACATCACTTTCCTTACTTCTCTGACAGTACTTTGGACGTGATTATTCAGCATTCTTTCTGCCCTCAAAGCACTGAAACTCGCCCCTTCGCACATCAAGATAAGAAGACTCTCAAACATGACTTGACTCCCACAAAACGTACCATAAATCCAGCTCTTTGTATGACAGCACTTTGGATGTGATTATTCAACATTCTTTCTGCCTTTAAAGCACTGAAACTCGTCCCTTCACACATCAAGAAAAGAAGACTCCCAAACATGACTTGACTCCCACAAAACACACCCTAAATCCAGCTCTTTGTATGACAACTATTTAAATGTGATTATTTAACATTCTTTTTGCCCTCAAAGTACTGAAACTCACCCCATTGCACATCGTGATGAGAAAACAAAGAATGACTGGACTCTAATAAGACACACAATTATTCCAGCTCTTTCACATGACAACACTTTTGATGTGATTATTCAACATTTTCCCTGCCTTCAAACCACTGAAACTCACACCTTTGCACATGAAGATAAGACTTTCAAACATGACTTGACTACCATAAGACCTCCAAACAACTGAAACTAACACTATCACACCTCAACATCAGATGACTGAGTCAGTAAATGACTTGACTCCCATGAGATGCAATTAATCCAGCACTTCAGATGTGATTATCACCGCATTCCCTCTACAGCTTCAAACCGTTGAAACTCACACCTTCAGACACACACCATAGTCAGCTGATTCAATTACGACTTGACCCCCATGAGATGCAGTTATTGATGGCCAGCTCTTCCTACAACAGCACTTTGGATGCAACCATTCAGCGTTCCCTCTGGCTTTAAACCACTGAAACTCACACCTTCTCACAAGTCAAGATCAAAAGATTATCAATCAAGACTTATTACATTTCTCAATTTTCAATCATGACTAAACTTCCACCATTTTTTTAAATTATCTATTTTTATTTTCATCTTAATACTAATCCAAGAAGGGAAGGCTATTAAGTATAATTGGCAAAATATTCAAGATTTTTGGTTTCAAAGCATTGCCGAACCAAGGTTAGAATGAAACTTGTGCCTGTTGTAAAATGAAAAGTGATGCAAAAGTAATGTATGAGAAGAATAGTTAAAAAAAGCTCATACTACTGTAGTAAAGTAACTATCATATTATACTGTATTTTTTTACTCTCACATACACAATTTCAAAACAATGTCTAAAAATCTTAGTTATCTGCAATGCTAAGCATTACATTATCTTGCGCACATCGATGACATATGTGTAAAGAACACTTTACTTTATACATGTACAACATGTATTTGCCAATTTTCATATTATCACTTTAACTAAATACACTTCTCTCTTGAATTAACAATATTACGGTACATATTTTAGCTCATTAAATTTTCAGAATCTTTGCATGGTCACATCCACTGTGACTACTACAATGAAGTAACATACAGTTCTGTATTAATAACAAGATTTACAGTTGAATAACCAAGAACAACTTAGTCAACCAATCACATTATTTTGCACTGTCTCAGAAGAGCTTTCATTTTACCTGATCGCAAAAACAAAACAACAATATTTTCACACTTTTCTTTGTAGACATGAATTAGTCAGAGGACAATATGGTTCCAGGGGAGATTGAGAGAATGGGAAAGAAGGAGAGGGGAGAGGGGAGGGTGCTAAATCTCAGATTTAATGAGTATTGCCTGTTTCCAAGACTGAAATTGACTCATTCAAAAGAAGAAAAATGATAACTTATGAATGAATAAACAGGTAAGCAATAAGAACACACAGTCTCCTTCTTTCATCATGTACACTGTAGCAATACATGTATCTTGCATAGAGTTAAAATAATGGTAAGCTTTTTTAAGACACCATTAATGTGCAATAAGATGTTTTTAAAATCCTCATTGAGTTCTAATCCACAAGCAGTGATAAAACCCTACCCTATGTGTTCATCTCCTGTTCTGTCTGTTGGCCATCGCGTTAGCGGCAGCACTTGATGGGTTTCCCATGTTCAACATGCTTTGCATCATAGAGTTGTAAGCTGCTGAAATGTTGTATGGCATATTCTGACGAGCACCATCATTCCAAGAATTCATCCCATACATGTCAAATCCCAAGCCACCACCCCACCCCCCAGAGACAGCATTTTGGGATGACATGGGTTGCATGTCAGGATGTGAGGGCATGTGAACATTTTTTGCTGACTTTGGCTCCGCGAATCTCACATTTAGCAAATTTGATCCCAAGCGGTGATTTTGAGACTGGACCTTTTTGGCAACTTCTCCTGATGCAAATGTGACAAATGAGATTCCACGCATGGGTTTTGGAATGTAGACGTCAATGACTTCACCAAACTTGCTGAAATGCTCCAGGAGATCATTCTCAGTGGTTTCATCTGGTAGACGTCCAACAAACAGCTTAATAGCTGCTGCCTATGAAAAATTTAGAAGTTTAAAAAATAAGCAAAGAAGTATATAAATAGATATTACAGGGATGTGGTGTTATTTTAAAAAAAAATTAACACAAACTAAAATAATGGTCAAGTGGTGTGATAAATTACCACAAAATGTGCCAAACTGTTGATGAGTGTCTCTAGTCACAGATGGACTGGGTTTGAATGAAATGCAACTTGAAAAAAATTAGCGTAGGTAGCATTTCTCAAGTTCCCATACTTTTGTCTCCAAAATGGCCTAGTCCTACAGTAATGTAGAACAGACTGTGATTATTCAATTTTGTTCTCTTGACGTTTGTGATTTTTTTAAATGAGTAGAAACAACTGCCAAAATGGCAGGGGCAAGGCCTGCACAGTACAAAGACATTATAATGGCAACAAGATACTGTGTACATGTATTTCCTTACCTTACCTCGCGGCAGCCTTACTTCACAAGTGCGGCCTTGAATATGATGAACCTGAGACAAAACTTTTCTTCCCACTTCAGGATCCTTGAAGTTCACAAATCCAAATCCTCTTGACTTGCCACTTCCATAATCCATTTTTACCTGGCATAAAAACAGCAAAACTCAATGATTACTTGGTCAATATACACATATTTGCAATAACATGGTCATATCAAAAAGCAAAAAGCAAAAATCCAAATAGGAATTAATTAGTATACAGCATCATACCTTGCAACATTCACAACACGCATGTTTATGGCTGTATACAGGGCCTCTGATATTACGCGATGGTGCGATTTCGCATAATCAGCCTCAAATCGCATCCGATCACATAATTCACGAAAAATCGCATAATTCGTAAAAAATCACACAAAATCGCATAATGTGAACAAACCACACGATACACTATCGCTTTAGCTAAGAAACTTAAGCTAAAATTTGTTTTTTTCTATTGAATTATTCTGTATCAAATAAACAAACCGCCACTTTTGATCGAAACTGCGTTCGTTCTTGGCCACAACAAGCTTGGTAACCGCATAAATTTCATGAGCACATATTTTATTTAGCCTGGTTACTAAGGTTAACCAAGATGGCCGCTCGTTTACAGACTCTTTTCTTGGATTCTGTCGTTCGTTTTGGATGTTCCTTCATAGCTAAAAGCTTCAAAATGTCCCACAAAGATAGCGGGCACCGTTTCAAAACAGGTATTTCCGTTTTCTTCCTCTGAAACCTAGTAAAACATGCATAAAAAAGTTCCAGAAAAAATCGCATAATTTGCATAATTTTCTGCATAATAGTCCTTGCTTATCGCATAATTTGCCACGAAAAAATCGCATAATTTCCATTTTTTTATCGCGTAATATCAGAGGCCCTGTGTATACAGTGCGCATTGTACATGTAGTAATCATGTTATTGAGAGAAATCATTTGCATCAGTTTCTTGGTGTCATTTTGATGCAATTCGTGGCTGATTCATCTACCTTATTTCAAATCACATTGCATGGTTAATTAATTTCTATTTGGTTGTTTGCTTTTTGCTTTTTGATATGACAACGTTATTGCAATTTATAGGTGTATACAGTCATGTACATGTAATTAGGATATCCTGTTGGGACTTGCAATACCTGCCACTTATGGAATACTCTTGATGTCAAACATGGGTCAATGATCTCCCATTCTAATTTCAGAAATTACTACTATAATCTTTATCTCACTAAGAATTCCACCACATGTAAAGATCATTATTTTTAAGATTTTTAAAACCTATTAGTTCATACATAGTTAATTTATTAATACAGTAAATGTTAGAAGTTAACTAGATTAATCAAAGAAGGGCCATCATGAAAACTATCGGGTGACCAGTAATTAATGTACTCCATGCGTTGTGGTGATTTGCATTACCTGAATGACTCAACTACAGACTGAGGTTTCATTAGAAGCTGGCAACCGGCGAATTCGGCCGGCTACTTCCTAAATTATTGCCCCCTACTTTTCAATTAATTTCACTGAAGTCGATGCCCAGAATACTGGAGATGCCATTTCTGAGGTCCTAGATTTCAAAATCTCAGACACCCCTAGAGGAAAGGGGCCTTTTGTCCCCTTTGTTGCCACTGCTGTCTATTTTTCAAATATAGCCACTTACATGTACATGTACTTTCAATTTTATTGTAACCCCTGCAACTATATTTTAATAACAATAATTAGTTACATTAGATAGGGTTCAAAGAATAAGCAGACCTCAATAATTTAAATGCCGATTTCTCAAATACAATGTACACGTACAGGTAAGAGCAAGGTGCAGAAGTTTGTTAAAGTTAGAGAGTTAGTTTCCATGGACTTGGCTCTTCGGGTGTTTTTTTTTTTTGCAAGATATGGGGAGAGGGAGCCCTTCTCTAGATCCAGTCACTGGCATGCACGCCATTTTATATCTCTTAACGTGTAGTTACCTCAGCCATGGTTACTTCACCAAATTTTTGGAAATATTCCTTCATGTCTTCTGAAGTGGTCTTCCAGGGAAGCCCCAAGACAATCAGATCGCCTAAGTTTTCTTCTGAAGAGGAAATCTTTGTCATTTTGGACTCTGGTTCTTTAAATGGATTAGGCGATTCTTCTATTTTTCGCTTTGTTGTACTGTCTGAAAAAGCAAAATAGCAGTCAAATTTATTGGTCAGAAATTATTTGTGTTAGAGCCTGGCTCAACTAAGAAGCACATATATACACTGTATGTACAGTATTTCCCAGCTTAGTCAAATAAGAAACAATAAAATAGAATTGTTTCGAAAGCAAAAGCTGCATCCTAGATTAGCTATGCTGTACAGACAGATCTGGATGACAAAAATGTAAACAAATGAATACACTGTACATGTAGCTTAAATTGATCAACCAAGCTTGCAATAATCTTACTACAATGGTCTCCACTACAATAATTATTATTATCAGTTGACACGAGCGATGTTTGGTGACAAAGTTTTGCCATTAAAACTACGTTGTTGTCAAGGGCAACTTGCTATGTTTCCAACAGCAACTTGTCTGTCATTGGACGTCACCAGTAACAAAACGCGTTACCGTTGGAAACATATAGCAAGTTACCCTTGACATCAACATAGTTTTAACGGCAAAACTTTGTCACCAAACATCGTTTGTGCCTTGCTCAACTAATAATTGTAGTAGTACTGAAAAGGTCAAAAGCTTTTTACTTATTGACTAAGTAGGAGGGTCGGATGGGAAAATATTTGGCTGAAGGTCATGTGCGCTTGGTCCGTACGTCATGAACATCATCTGACCCAGCCTAACTAAGTCAGTAGGTATTTTATCATACATTGTATGAACAATTTGGAGACAAAATTGCTTGAAATTTTAACACACAAGGCCATACATTTTTGTAGTAGGGTCGTAGAGCTTTTTGCGGCTCTGCTCATGCAAATGTGTCAGTGTACGGCCCTCATGTGGGTATTTTGTAAATAATTTTGAAAAGAACGTGCGCATAGGTTTTTGTGGGTCATTGATAACAACTTAAGCTTACAATTATTTATCAGTTTAAAATAATTTTTTAAATTTTATTTTAGATTTTTAAACTTTAACTTTTCAAATAATAATAAGCTCTTTCACTCTAAGTTAAATTTTCGCTTAATTCCTGTGATGTGGTTCATATAATCGGATATTTTAAAGTGCCTATGAAATGAATTTTTTTTCTTCGTTTTTCATTAGTTTATTATGTCCAAAGAACGAAAACAAAAATCATTACCCGATGAAAAGAAAGAAAATCGGTTTTTTAGCCCCTCGAAGATGCGTCACTTCGGTTGAAAAGTGGCTCCAATTTTTGGAGAGCCTAGGGCGAGTGGGCGTGCGTGATGACGTAAATTACGTAAATAGTATGACACATTGGTTTGTTTACGCTATAATTCCCTTGGAATCCTTTAGCGTGATGGTCATTATGCCAACGTTTTTGGCTGTACAAATGTCAGACAGCGCCTAATTTGTTTCTTTACAGTCCTCTGAAGATGAAGAGGATCAGTTTCGGATCACTCTTGATCAACTGAAATGATCGTGTCCACTGTAGTTTTGCCGTAGCGAGACGAACCGACTGTGCCGTTTGAGCGAAGGAAGTGAACATGAAGAAGACGGACTTTGATTTAGATTATTGAACGTGAAAGGTATATGTTGCAGTTAATTTTTTATTTCAGGTAATTTTTGTTTTTCCTTTGTTTCAAATTCATTGGCATATATTACCATACCCAAAAACAATGGAAAAATAAAAATTACCTGAGATAAAAAATTAACTACAACATACATGTATACATTTCAGTAGCACAGCGTCTCAGTGGTTCGCCAGTTGAGTTGTAAGCTTATTGAACGCAGAGGCGTTTTTGTTATTTCTTTTTAGTGGCTCGTTGACTAGCGTTTATCGAACGCGAACGATATATTTCCCGTATATTTGTAGTACAAACAATCATGATATTAGCGCATTAGCGACTCGGCCGGTCTTCTCTGAAGTTCATTGATCGCGCGTGGAGGTTATGAACTTATTTTATCGGCTTGGCAATTCGCCGGTCTACTCAAAGTTCTTTTTTCAAAGCGAAGGATATGTCTTGGCAGCTTGCTAGTTGAAAGTTTCTAAATTATACTGATATGTTATGCATAACCGAGGTGGTGTTTTTCAAGCAGCTTGCTGAATTGAATGTGAATGGTGTATTTTTAGCGGCAAGGTGCCTTGATAGCGTATTTATTTATTTATTTATTTATATACTCAAGTATATACGTAATAATTATGCTTCTTAGTTCAGTGTCTTGCCAGCGATTGAACGTTTCTGGAAATTTTAACCACTTGGCGGCTTGTAAGTGAGTTCAAAGTATCGTGTTTACATTTATGTCTGATTTATATTTCATTGTATAAAAATTGATCTGATCGAACACGCAATGATTCAGCGATGTATTTTGTTCCGAATAGTCTTACGTATTTGTACATGTAGATTTTTGATAGATGTTCCGTAGAATAGACGCATTCCAATGAACACTTGCGTCGCTGCACTTTGACTATTTTATAATTCGGAATACCGTATAAACATTTATATTACTCGCCAGTCAGTGCCGATCGAGTCAGTATAGTTTTGTAGGCCTCACTGACTTCGACAGCTCTCCAGTCGAGCCGAGGCTTAAAGGAACTTCCAAACAGGACATGGATTGGGAAAATTTTGCTTGATTAAACGGCCTCACCGGCCGGAATGTTATTTTCTTTTGCAAAATAATATTAATCTTAACAATAAGCGCTTTCATTGAAAACAACATCGCTTGACGTACCCTTTCTGATGTCGGCGAACAAATTTCATGTATTTCGCCGGCCTATTTTCCTCTGGATCAAAATAAAGCTTTGTTACACCCTCTGTTATCGAAGAATTCTAATATCTCGTGTTTGAGGCCGCTCGCCACATACTATTGGTCCACCTCTAGCGACGTCTCTTGTCAGCTCTCTTGTTCTCTATATTCCCACAGCAGTTTGTACAACTATTTACGTCACAGTGTAATATGACACTGGTTTTGGCCGCGCACAAATTGGAGCCACTTTTTAGCGCCAACAACCTAACTTTGGGACCATAAAATAAGCGTTTCACATTGTCCCAAACACTTTAAACCTTTTATTCCAAGGTCTAAAAAGGTGAAACTTTCGATACATAAAAAAATAAATTTCATTTCACAGACACTTTGAGCTTTCTCTTTCTTATGGTAGAAGCTTATTGTTCATTTCTCACCATTTTTCTGCACCACAACATACAGATGACAGCCCCATCCTTCCTCCGCTGGTGGACACAGCATGTTATCCAGCAAACGGATTCCTCGCCAGCTGTCTGTCTCGGGATTTTTATACCGCAAGCCACAAGCACCGGGAAACTGAGCTTGTAATGTCGATAACAAAATGGCTCCGTCCGACTCTGTGGGAAGTTCTATGGCTGGAAGCGTCTCGTCCTCGGTTACTCTCACGTATTGAGCCATTCTTGGTTCTTCTGAAAGTAGCCTTTCAATGCTTAAAATCAGCTGTGAGTCGATTTTGCTGCTTGTTTAGCTTCAACGCTAGGTAAATAACTAACTACTTCACATAAACATGCGCACAGATGATTCCAAAATGGCTTCCTTCTGTCGATCCCACAATGCATTGCTTCCCGAAGACGAAAAATGGTCATGGGTGGGGGCAAGAGAAAATATTTTCTCTTGGTGGGGGTGGTTAGTTTGTTTGCACGTGCAATGTCGTGCATCCAAAACTTTGAAATCCTTTCTGCGGGTGAGGAAATAAGAAACCTTATCAACAGGATTACAAAAAAAGGTAATCAGTGAAAAATGTGTCAAGCTTTATGCACTAGTCCTCGGCTTCCCCATTTCCCGGATTTTTTATTTATTTTTTTTTTTTTTGGGGGGTGGGGGGGAGGGGATGAAGTATGCTGCGAAAGGGAACCACTTATGCATTAAGATCAAACCCATTATTAACAATGGTCCAAATAGCGACAACAAAGCTAAAAGGATTAGCGTTGGAACATTGGTGATGTTTAACATCAATAATATTGTTCTTATTCTCCCAGCAGCCATCTTGGGTCTTTGTGTTATTACTAGAAGCAAATACAGTCCCCATATTTCCCCAGAACCTGGGGTACATCAAATAAAATGCCCCGCATTTCTTCACATACCACATAGGCATGTACATGTTTTAAAGTGCCCACATTGTCGAAACAGATATACTGTCCAACCCCAGTCGTCTTCTAATTTTCGCTATGTTTTTGTTATTTTTGCTGTGTGCAGTGTGTGTGTTTATGTGTTTGTAATAGATGTCTACATGTGAATTGATACTACACAAGACTAGTGTCTAACTAGAAAACTGTATGGTTTACTTAGACGTTAGGCGTTTCCTCAAACGGTATTTATATTTAGTTATTCGTTCTATTGTAATTTTAGTTTAGCTAGATATATATTTTCTTGTAACAAAAAATGTCATGGAAATGTGAAAAATAAAGTATCGTAGTATTCGTAAATACTCCCAAATTCAGCCCAGAGTTCCCCATCGGGGAAGCCGATGATAAGTAAGTGTATTAGTAAAGGGCCCAAAAAGCAGGAAGTTACACCACTGTTACACTAAAATGTTTAATGGCGAGTGATGCGGGCACTTACTGATATGCCTCTTTTGGAAAACAATTATGGCTTTCATGGTAGCCTGCGGACAGGCTTCCAGTCGGACGGCGGGGTCATACGAAGCGTCCCTCTGAGCCAGGAGCCTGTTCGCAGGCTACCTTCATGGAAACAATCAGTATGCGCGTTATCAAGACAGGAGAATTTCTTAAGTTACTGTACAGCGCGAATTCTCTACAATGGCAACGCCGGAGATGGCTGTTATGGGAAGACTTTTTACAAAATCACTAATTAAAAGTGAATGAAAGAAATCAGAACAAGGAACTCCATTGCTGTTCAGTGTTGTGGCGGAAAGTGGAAGCAACTGAATCAGGACCAACACTCTCAAAATCAACCACTTTTGGTTGATTTCTTTTGTGTTCCAAACGAACACTTTTCCAACATTATTCGACATAGCATTTTAAACTGCGAATTTTGGACATGACTGACGTATAATAAACAATTTATTCAGAGAAAAGTTGTGTAATACGGCTGGGCATTTTACTCATCAGTTTTTTTTAATAGCCTTTCGCAAAAATATACTGCCGTATTAAGGCCCGTTTACACATGCGAGTTTTGATGCGATTTTTGTCGCGCTCTCCAATGCAACTTTTATCGCAAGTGTAAACTAGCGGCGATTTCCTGTGCGATTCGGGTGCGACATTTGCTTTGATTTGCTGTGAGCCGAGGTGCATTAGGTTTCGATGTTCTAACATGTTCGAAACCTCTGCGACATCTCGCGACAAATCGCGCCCAAATCGCCGGCCGTTTACTCATGCGATTTGAAGATGCAACTCGCGCGCGACAGAAATTGCATCGACAAGTGCGACAAAAATTGAAAGGCCCGTTTACACAGGCGATTTTTTGTGCAATTTTTGTCGCACTTGTCGATGCAATTTTTGTCGCGCGCAAGTTGCATCTTCAAATCGCATATGTAAACAAGAATTTAGCAAATAACACTGGTAATAGACAAAACTGTAACGCACATAACAAGTGCACTGAATTGGATATTTATTTGTTTAGTAATAATATTTATATATATTTTAAAACCACTTTGGCATAAATGACACATAAACCAAGGGAATTTGTGACTTATCTTCTTCAAGAATTTCAAATTCGAACTCAATCATCTACGTTAAGCCTGGTTTTCATTAGCGATGTAAACATAAGCATAAGAACAAGCGGAAGCACAAAGGCCCGTTTACACATGCGATTTTTGATGCGCTCTCCAATGCAACTTTTGTCGCAAGTGTAAACTAGCGGCGATTTCCTGTGCGATTCGGGTGCGACGTTTGCTTTGATTTGCTGTGATTTCCCAAAAATCGCCGCCAAGTTGCATCAGGTTTCGAACATGTTTAAAACCTCTGCGACATCGCGCGACAAATCGCACTGAAATCGCCTCCCGTTTACACATGCGATTTGAAGATGCAACTTGCGCGCGACAAAAATGGCATCGACAAGTGCGACAAAAATTGCCCAAAAATCGCCTGTGTAAACGTTCCTTAACAGCGCTTATGTCCAGTAAAAACGGGCCCGATTTTAGCATAAGCGCAAGCATAAGCATAAAGGATCAATGTTCAATGTTCGTTTTCACTTGACGCAAATTCTTATTCTTCTTATGCAAGTTCTTATGCTTCTTATGCAAATTCTTATGCATATGCTTATTCTCATGTCGCTTGTGAAAACCAACTTGTAAACTCGTAAAGAATCCCGAACTCTCGGGACTGACTACCGAAAGTCAAGTATTTCCCGCCTTTTTCCGTGTTATGACGTCATGGTGTCAAGCCACAGACGTTAAAAGAGTCTTAAGAAGAGCTTTCCTGTAAGTGTCAAGAGGGGAAACAATCGACAATCGTTGCAGTTCGTGATCTCTTGGACGTCAATCTAAGGACCTTGGGATGTCCCGATAGCTCGCGACCAGTTTATTCCCATAAAGCACGGTATCTTCATTTGGGGTTGCTACGATGAGCTTTGCGGGAAGTCCCGATAGCTCGGAATCAATTTATTTCCATATCTTGAGTACTCCGTCTCTTCCAGCCGATATTACATAGTTGTGAGGCAGTTTAGTGACTGCAATGTCATTGATACATTCGTGATGCCCCACGGGGGGATGGTCAGGTCCTCGGCGGGGCAAATCTTCATGTACGCCACCCTGACGTGGCTTACAGTAAACTTCCTGAAGTACATCAGTACCGTCAATCAGGCGTGATCTAGAAAAACACAATAGAAGACAGCTGATATAAGTATACATGAAATACTTCGGCGAAGTGCTGAACTGCATAAAGGGTCCGAAGATGGTTTGAAACAGAAAACCATGTTTCAAAAGAGTGTTTCGTCACTTCTCGGTGTTTGGAAGTAATATATCAAACACAAGGAAGAGTGTTTCATCAGGAATTTCGAGAGAAATGAGTTGAAAAACGAGGCGCAGCCGAGATTCTTTTAACCCACTTCGAGGTGTTTGGATACCCGATGAAACACTCTTTAGAATGTTTGATATAGCTTCCTAAACTGATCATTAAATGCGGAGAAAACGAAGAAATAAAATCGCTTAAATATATGCAAATTAAGACCGGGGATACAAACCTCCTTCCCGGTAGTGATTACTTTGTGTTCTTGTCATGAATTATTAGGGAGCTTAAGCAACCACGACGCCGACGGCAGCGAGAACGGCACAAAACAATAGGCTTAATGAGCGAAAACAATACCTCTGCACGTGCGTTTTACATTTTGGTACATTTCTTTGCCGTTCCCTGCAAAACAACAACGTCAAATGATCAAATTATAGGTTTTATGGAGAACGTGAACACACGACGGTTATTTTTCCTTTCTCCATTTGAACCGGAAAGCCATCCCTTCAAATTCAGCTCCTGGACAATCCAGTCACATTAGACAAACTAAACAAATTGGAGCAACTGCAAAGTAGTTTAAAATAGCGCGAATCCTTTTTTCAAGTGACGTTTTCCTTGGCGTTGCCGTCGTCGTTGCTTAAGCTCCCTATTGATGAGTCTTAAAAATCCTCGTGATACAGTATATAGATGGTTTTCACTCACGTGACCTTCAGTCCTATGGGACTCAAATGACAAAGGCCATGGCGGCCATGTTGGTGTACAAAACAAAAGAAGTTCGTTAAAATTATTTTGAAGGTGTGCACCAACATGTATGGCCGCCGTGACGTAACGTGAAAACCATCTATAGAGCAGTTTTCAACTGAGTGTCGTAAAACCAAAACCAAAGTAATTACTCTGGCCAATCACAAGACACGCAGACAATCTAATGAACCAATCAAAACTCGTAGCAAATGCATGCAGCCGGCTCCAAGCGCGGGAAAACGCGTGCAAGCAAGTCACGGTTGGTTTTCGTTTTACTTCTGATTGGTTGAGAAAATGGCGCGTAAAGTTTAGCCAATCACAAAGCGTAGCAATGCAAAACCAAAGCAATCACGAAATTACTTTTGACACTCAATTGAAAACCGCTCTATACACAAATTACTTATCTTTATATATTATTTAACATATTATTCTTTACTGTATATCTTATTGCATAATGTCACAACGATTTCTTGAAGCATAAGAAAAATATTTGTAGCCTAACATTGTTGAGAATTTTTAGAAAATAAATAATAAGCGGCATCAATCCTCCATTTAAATCAGTCACTAAGACCGGCTACCTGTACATCCTTAATGTGAAATTTTCACACGCGAAAGCAACCCCCACGGCCTACTCCGCTTTCAAAATGGAGGAACCTGGAACCTGGAACACTGTTTCAAGCGGAACGAAGACGTTTCATTATGTTTTTGAGTATTTTTGCAGCCTCGTCCACGGGTTTTTTGGCCCGTTAAGCCATGCTGAAAGCGGAAAAGGCCGAGGCGGTAAGCACGTCTCGGAACGCCTCACAGGATTGGCTGAGAAAACAATAGAAGAAACAACAGAACAATGGACCCTAGCCCTAAAAACAATACATGTGCGCGATAACCAGGTCCAATGAAATTAGAGGTTCTGAAGAGGTGCGTGGTTACTGAAAAGGCTCGGGGACGTGGTTGACGCGAAAGGTTGTCCGTTTTCAAAAGCAACAAACACATTCATAAGACATTCATACTTGTACTGTAGCACTACACCGCTCAGATTATCCGTTGCCGCCCCCGCTATCATCTGAGAATGCTCTGGGTAGGCCAAGTCCCACAGTCGAATCCGCCGGTCTGAGCCCGCGGTCAGGATATAAGGACTCGTGTCCGGTCTACTCGTGCACAGTGCGTGGACCGCGGAAGGGGAGACCTGTAAATGAAACAATCAAAATCACAACTTGGAGAAAACTTGCAAATATCAGTTTAACCATATAAAATTTTTTCGAATGAGGCCCAAAACTACTGTGTTAAAATTGCCAAGAAGTTGAAGCATAGCACGTGCAGTTCGTGCTGAAAACAAAAGAAATTGGAAAAATCAGGCTTACAAACCTGAATCAGGCTTACAGGCTTACAAGCCTGAACTTTGAAGAGTATTATGGTATTTTTCATAGTTTCTGGAGTGGGGAATTGTCTTTGTTTGCCTCTTATGTTGAGGATTTTTAACATCTTATGCTTTTGCAAATTCACCTGAATCAGTTAAATAACCTGTATTTTAACCCTTTCACACCCAGAGTCAATAGACCTTTCCCGCATTCCACTCCAGTGAGCATACACAATGAAACGAGGTCGAGGCTTGGGTGGACAATTTCATACAAATCACTCTATTTTGTCCACCCCAGCCTCGAGTTGCTGCCTTTGTTCACAGGAATGCGGGAAAGGTCTATTGTGGAGACATGTAATGTAGTTCTAACTTTTGAGTCTGTAGACTAAATCGTTTGGTGTGACCATTCAAATGAAGCCTCTTCAGCAGTACTTTTGCATGGTACCATTTGTTTTTCAATATTTTAGAAAATGAAATTTGGGATTTTTCTTGAATTTTGATTTTTGGCACTCTTGGAAGTAAAAGAGAGTCCCAGAGTATTTTTGACCTCTGGCGCAGGTCGTAATCACTTTAAACTTTTTGACAATCCTTACTTTTCTTCGACTTTACAATTCTATTTTAGCTTCGTACCGTTTTAAATCATTTTATTAAGATCACTTTTCTTGAAAGCCGTCGATTTGTGAATGTGATCTGCGTCGGTTGCATCTAAGGTCTGTACGCAAGGCGCAAGGATAAGAACTAGACGAACTTTCGTAGCTTGAACTATCGACCACTGAAATGAGTTTGCTTTACAGGCATGTTTTGCAATAGACTGCGAGCAGTCTCTTATTTTTCTTTTTAGTTAGTCGAGCGAGTGAGCGTGCGAGCGGCTAGGAACAAGGGCGTGAGCTCGCGGCTTGTGGCTTCGCGGCTCGCGCGCGCGTCGCTCGACCAACTAAAAGAAAAATAAGAGGCTTCTTGCAATAGCTACCTTTAATTGAGCACTTAATCGGTTTATCTTAGCCATGGTTAAAAAGTCTCGGTCAAACTTGGTAATGTAAAGTCGGACACGAGCCACAGGTGACCTACACTACCAAAACTTGCTACTCCCCCCTGGATGGGATGGTTATTCCTGGCAGTGATATCCCCAGCATTTTGTCGCCGGTACTCATTTATACACCTGCAGTGCTGGAAATGACAGTCGGTCATCGGACATCGTCCGACCAAAATCCGAAAATGTCCGACCAATTTTAAATTATACTCGGACATGGTGTCCGAGCATAAAAATTACTTAGTTTTCGCCTTGAACGTCTTGTCAACTCTTCGAATCTGATTCCAAAAACATTACAATAAGAATTTACGCTGTTTGTACCATTTATTTTGCCGTAAAAGGCTCTCTCGATTCGAGAAAATTCAGAAAAGGCCGTGTCATTTGAAATCGCCCTACAATGCATTGCAAACTTTCTTTTAGCACGTCGTGTATGCTTACGGATTGTGTCTCAGGAATAATCCAAAATGGCGGATGTCCGACAAATTTTGTAAGATGTCCGATCAAAAGGGAGGTTTGAAAGGATACATGTCCTTCTAAGCAAGAAAAATTATTTCCAGCACTGCACCTGGGTTCAATTTTCAGTAACAAAAAAACTCAATTCCAGCTTCAATGTTTGTATAACGACATGTCCGACTTAAAAATGTTTAATTACCAGTGTAACATGTTTGATACCAGTTCATATCAACAATACCGGTGACTTGATTTATAATACTTTTCAATAACCAAGGATTGAACCCTCCATCTTGTTAAGTGACAAACCTGTGTTTGTGACAGGGGTGGGGTGTGGCTTGCCCACAGTGCCTGCCTCCTTGCTCCAGTTTCCAGGTCCCACACGGTCACCTCGTTGTTTCCCTGCACAGCAGATACGACCCAGGACTGCTCGGTCGGGTGAGTAGCGAGACGACGAACACGAGCGCCTGGGAACAATAGATCACATTTAGCAACGGACAACTGTGTGTGTCACTGAGTGGAGATATGCCTAATAAATTGATTGGCGTTGTGATTTCTTACTTGCCTTTGTTATTTTGTGCCCACTACAGGGCTCGAAATTAAAAAAAATTCTCAATCGCAATTTGCGAGAAATTCCTAAAATTTAGTCGCAAGTTCGAAAATTTTAGTCGCAAAAAAAAAAAAAATAACTAAATGCTACTATCGGAACCGAAAATGAGGGACAAGAAATTTCTGAGAAAGTCTGAAAAAGTGCGCCCGTGATATACTTCTTGAAAACCGCATTAATGGAGCATAAAATCAACGATTAAAGGCCCACATTCACCCAAAATGCTGTGCGCGTCGTGATTTCTTTCTGTGCTGAATTTCGTGTAACACGAAATTCACGCTTGAATGCGTGCAACCAATCAGATCCCGCGTATGAACAATGGAGCATTTCAAAACAAAAACAAACGACCGCAACGTCTTTTGGGTGAAGGTGGGCCTTTAAGTCACGCAACATTCAACGTGAATTCCACAGGATTGTTCCGATAAAAATACAACTACCAGTTACAAATAAGACACAAGACTGTTGAATATAATTCCATTATTAACTAGGCCGTAAAACAATTGCAAAATCGCGACTAATTGACAGATTTTAGTCGCAAATGCGCCCGATACGGGCGCAATTTCGAGCCCTGCACTATTTTACTGTTACGTTAAAGTCTCATGCGTTTACTTCTTTCCATATGGAAACCATTTTGTTGAACAGTTCGTGTTACCTGTATTTTCAATTCACTTTGTGTAGTGTTTCGTTGGTTCCCTTAACCCTCCTTCCTTCTAAAGCAATTGGTATGTTTTTTTTTGTTTTACCATTGTAAGGGGGCCGTTTGGTCCCAGTCCCCACTCGGCCCCTCCATGCCAAACCCTATTTTTTTTAGCGAGACTAAGGAAGTGGACCAGTCCACAATCCTCAATTCACAGCTCACAATCACAGTCTTTACTTTATACCCGGCTTTCCACAGAGTACAGCAAGTCCTGAACGATTTTTTGCATAACAAGAAATAGCAAAACATTCAGAGACAATACCTCTTGGATGAGAAAGATTTGTGATGGGCAGCTGAAACCTCAGATCCCAGCAAACTAGCATTCCAGAGCTGGTCCCCACAGTCAGCCAGCTATGACAAGGATCCACTACAAACGACGTAATCACACCTGCAGCAGCCAATCAGAATTAAGCAGATGTTAAAAAAAAAAAAGTATAATGCATCCATCACCTTTATGTTAAACGCCTCACTTTTACAGAGCAGCTAAAATCTAGCTAATAATGTGAATGTCGCCTGATGTAACGGTCAAATCTCTTAACCTAAATTTTGAGGGTTACAGTGTTCGATTTGAAAATACAGCAGAAGTTTCAGTGAGAGACATCTCTCGAAATAAGACATCCTAACCGGATACACAGTTATGGCTGCCCGAATTAATTAGGGGAGAATAAGGCTGCGTGTTCTTCGTTTCCAGGCTACTCTGTTCTCTGCAGCTGTGGCTGTTTCTGTGAAGGTTCTTAAAGAGTCTGACCCACCCAGTTTGCATTGCGCGCTTCTCTTATTGTTATGATACGGCTCTATTCCATATTTGGGCAAGCATATCACCTCTTGCACGAGTGAATTTCTCATCTACAATACAGTATGGATTTTCGGGGGCCCTGAAAATGGCGGATGAACCAACGTAGGCGCGCAATGCAAACTGGGTGGGTCAGATTCTTTAACCACCTCATATAAAGTTCTCTTTCGACTGTACTTCACGATGTCTTACGTGGTCGTCCTCGTTTCCTTTTGCCTCCTGGTGCCCAAGTGAGTGCAATACGTGGCTCTGAATAATGGTCCATTCTTAGGACATGGCCCAGTCATGTCCATCTCCTCATTGCCACTTGCTCGCTTATTGTCTCTATACCCGCTCTTCTTCTAATCTCCTCATTTGTTATTCGCATTGGGTATGTTATGGCTGCCCCAGCCACATACAAAAATAACATGTTTAACCGCTAAATGCAGACAAATGGCGGTTTTCAATTAAGTGTCGAAAGTAATTTCGCGATAGCGTCGAGTTCTGATTGGTTCATTGGATTGTTGGCATTTGTTGTGGTTGCGCAGAGGGATTACTGGTGAACATAGTCTAGTAAAGGAGACCGCTAATTGGATATTTTACTGTGTATTACTAACTTTGATTACAATGTTAAACGCAATGGTACCTTGTGAAGGGTCGTTCTCTAGTTTCCAGGCCAGTTTAGAGGAACGAAGATCCAACCCACAGATTAGACCGTGAGATGTAGCGTATGTAAGAACGGACTGGGAACCTAAAGTAAAACAACTATTAGAATGTTTTAAGACAAGATTGATGCTTGTAACGACTTCGTTATAAAAAGAAACAGTGTCAAGCTAAAAACACTGTGCAGTGCGTTAACGGCCTAGACCGTTGCGACACAAGATGCAGAAATGATGCACAAGGAAGAAACAAATGAAAATTTTTGTAACGTTACCGCAACATTTTCAGCGTTGTAAAGGGTAAAGCCCGGGACAAACGAGAACAAGTCAAGAGTTGACGAGAATTCAAACTCTCGCCCTTGTTCAGCCGGCTCAAACTCTCATACGCTCTGGGCGACTCTCGTGCGCTCTCGAAGAGTTTGACGCCGCTTTTAAAATTTTCATTGGAGTCTACGGGAATGCTGAACTCTCGCTCTCGTTTGGCTCAAACTCTCATACGCTCTCGGCAACTCTCGAGCGCTCTCAAAGAGTTTGACCTCTCGTCAACTCTCGTTACCGTTTCACCTCTTCTGCAACGTGTCTCTCAAATTCCCACTTTATTCATGGGCACGAAATGGCAGCGTTTGCAAGGCACGTTCCACGAAACGTGCGGTTGTTTAATGCAACACCCCTTTCATGCAACTTCAACATCATGAGCAGATTGCACCGTTACAAATGGAGCAAAACATCGCAAAGTGAACATACCTTGCGACGATCAAAATCTGGGTTCTACAACTTGTCTCGCAACATTACGGGACAAATGGTAATACACAGATGCACGCACGTCACATGCACATCTTTCTTATTTCATTGCCGAGCTTAAAATCTACCATTTCCTCTTAATAAATCACCTCACATAACGCTTTCGACATTCCTGATCCTAGCAGTTCGCATCCTAGTATATGGCCTAGTTCTCCTCGAGTCTCTCGTAGCTCAGTGGTTAGAGCATCCGAATCATCTGACCGGTGTACGGAATCATCCGACCGTTGTGCGGAATCATCCGACCGGTGTGCGGAATCATCTGACCGGTGTACGGAATCATCCGACCGGTGGGCGGAATCATCCGACCGGTGTACGGAATCATCCGACCGGTGTACGGAATCATCCGACCGGTGTGCGGAATTATCCGACCGGTGTACGGAATCATCCGACCGGTATACGGAATCATTCGACCTGTGTACGGAATCATCCGACCGGTGTACGGAATCATCCGACCGGTGTGCGGAAAGTCATTGGTTCCATTCCTGTAGGGGAATCATTTTTGTTCTTTCTCCCACACTCGTGACACGGCGGATTAACTTTACATCTTTCTCATTATGGGACAAAGTTCCACCGAACATTAACGAGTGCGTGACCGCTTTTCAATAATAATGAAGGTTGAGTTGAGTTAAAAACATCCACTCTTCACCTGTTTCAAACTGCGCCATGTCCACCACGATTCCTTCTTCCTTGGGATCAACTTTTTTCTGATAAAGTTGGACCCTTGACGCTGATTGCTGACTACTCTGTTCAATTCTGTTTCCAGGAGATAGTAAAACTTAATTTAAACCGCCACTATACATAACGTAATAAACACCTCTCTGTTTAGTGTGCTGAGGCGACCAATGAAATGAATGTAACTAGCGATAATATGAGCAGTGATACTGTTACGGAAACAAAATTGTAGAACCGTAAAATACCACTTATTAGTCCCCCCTGTTATAAGCCCATCAGTTTGATAATTCATAAGCGGCATTTTTCGGTATCTGTTGGTGTCACATGCATTGTAAAACATTTAAACTTTAGTAAACTATTTAATCGCTCCTCACTATGTTGCTCATTTATACTTGGCCTCTTCTTTGAGTGGTGATATCATCAACTCCCACTTGGCCCAGGCTTCGCGCGGAAACGAAACAAGAGATCAGTGACAACCAAGTGTTAAACATAGCCACTAAAAACCAAAACCCATAAATTCTCAACACTAATTTGAGTAAAAAATCTTCTGAACTCACCTAAACACATCAATACGTCCCTCGTCTGATGCACAGGCGATGGAGCTTGAGCCCTGGCAGAACACCAACGCCTTCATCTTCCAACCTGCACAACAAACAAGAACTATTTTACTTTTCTTTTCACTTTCTAGGTCGCACAATACGGTCAAACAAACGCAAATAGAATTTCCTCTATCTTTAATAATTTAATTTGTTCCAGTGACCGTATTTATTCTGGAATAACAATGAACGGAATAGTTCCGGAAAATAGGCACAATAACTGAAGATAACGCGCTTTGGTTCCGTTAGTGAAAAGCTATAAACTATTATACCGGTAAACCACATGGGAAATGTAGTTATTATATAAAAGCAATATACCACGCATTTCTATTGTTTATCGGTGCAATAAACCACTTGTGATGTTGGAATACACCCGAAAAGCTTGTAAATCACTCGCCTTCCGCTCGTGATTTATACAATCTCTTCTTATGTTCTTGCAACATTCCGCATGGTTTATTGAGCTGATAAACCACAGGAATGTGTGGTATATTGCTGATTCGATATCTGATAAAACTTGCTAATAGTGTCGTTAAAATAATTAGACTTGAATAGCAGTAAAACGAATGAAATACCAAACCACCGTTTCCTCGCTACTTCACTTGTTTTCTTTGTGCTTTTTTAGGTAGCATCAGAAACCCATAAGTGGGTTGAAACGTGTAAAGCGCATTCACAGTTTCCTGATATTCATTTTTGGCTAAGAACCTTATTTGGAAACCCCTCGGTCCCTCGAGATTGGAAGCAAGTTGTTCTAGCGAATTGATAGGTTAATATTTTTATCTTGATTTTCCAAATACGGCTGTAACAACTTCTTAGCAAATTGAATAATCGGAAGCTTGTTTTGAAGCGTACAAGAGACAGTTGCACGTTTCAACCCACTTATGGGTTTCTGGTAACAAAAATATAAACACATATTACCTGCTCTGCTGTGTGTTTGCCTGGATTTGTTTATCAAGCTTCTTCCATCAAGTTTCTGCAAATCCCACAGCTTAACAGAGCCATCATCTGATGCAGTGGCAAAGAGCAAGAAGTCTGGACTTACTTGAACCCTAAATATGTGACAACAACCGAAAAAGTAACTGAAAGATGGTCACTGTTAACACCCGTTTTATGCGATATTTGATGCAATTTTTGTTGGTTTCTCCAATGCAACTTTTGTTGCAAGGGTAAACTAGCGGCAATTTCTCTGCGATTCCGGTTCCAATATCTGCTGCAATTTGCTGTGATTTTCCCGGCCAAAATCGCCACCAAATTGCATCAAGTTTCGAAACTTCTGCGACATCAGGGTGACAAATCGCGCCCAAATCGCACTGAAATCGCCGCTAATTTACAAACGCGATTTGAAGATGTAACTTGCGTCCAACAAAGCTTGCATTAGAAAGTGCGACAGAAATGACACAACAAAACGCCAGGTGCAAATAAAGCTCGGTTTACTAAAATATCAAGTTTTATCACCTTGCGCACAACCAAAACAAAATACATACTTTATATTTACAGTTAAGCTTCAATTGTTGACAAAGTAGTTTTATGGAGAGGTTAATTTTGGGGGCAAAGGATGACTTTTGATGGCCGTTGCTGCTGTCGACAGGTACTGTTGTTCTGAGGTTTAAATAAGAGGAACGTTAACGGATTATCAGTCAGAGGAGAAAAATCGCGAACTGCGTAGCAATTGCGCAATTGCTGTCTCTCTTTCTCGTTGCTGCTTTGCCTTGAGTTTATTAAAAGCACATTCAAACTGTAATACACTTATTTGTAGGTTTATTCCCGATATAGACACACCACGGATACGCTTTACAGTGCTGCTACTATTACCGGGGCCACCTAGACAAAGTTAACCAATCACAAAACAGAACGGGAACAATAGATTTTAAAATTTGCGACTTGAATAATGAAATGTCGAGTACAGAACAATGACATTTTAACTTTAGAATGTTGGAATTTATTGTTTCCGTTCTGCTTAAAGGGAGGGTTTCACGGTTCGGCGCATGTGCAAGCTATGACGTAATCCATTTAATTTCATTGTTTAGACCAATCGGAAGCGAATAGATAACTCTGGCGGGAAATTTGCCCTTGAAAATGTCACGGTCAGTCAGCTGATTGAATAGATGATTATACATACCCATGTACGCCATGAAAAGCACCAGAGCGTAGAATAAATCCTTCGGGTCAAAGGGTTTATTCAGTGTTGACTTTGTCGGTGTATTCCGTTGAAATTTTCTGTGAATTTTGGTCACCCTTCGCTTTGTTTGGACTAATTATAGTATGTGATTATTGAAGTAAATGTGAGTGTTTTTTTAACCGACAAAATTGGTAAGTAAGCGAATAAAGCATTTTAATCTGTGCACATGCGCCGAACCGTGAACCCATCCCTTTAACTTACTGATAGAAAGTAAGATTCTGGGCACGGAATGTAAACAGAGCATCAAATTGGGCACCAGTGGTCTGAACAATAACTAGTTTTGTGCCGGTATCCGGGCAGGGTGCCTTGGTACCAAGTTTGAACACTTCCATAGTTTCCTTGAAATCGGCGCGCGTTCGAAAGTAGGAGTAATCTTATTGTTAAACAATGTTAGTACTAATTCGAGAAAATACGGTATGTCTACTGACCTATTGATAGCCGCTTTGTGTTCATGAAGATGTGCTACTAATTGTCCTTTTGGCTGCCATCTGTTTAGAGAAGAAATAACTAGATGCAACAATACACTTTCCAGAACATACTCTTGATACAGAGTGAAAAGGGAGAAATTAAAAACAACAGGCCTTTCCTCAAAATACCATAATATTTGACAAGTGAAGATTTAGCCTCGTAGTCAGGAGGCATGCCTAAAGGCCCGTTTACACATGCGATTTTTGTCGCGCTCTCCAAGGCATCTTTTCCAAAAATCGCCGCCAAGTTGCGATATCACACTGATATCGCCGCCCGTTTACACATGCGATTTGCAGATGCAACTTTCACGCGACAAAAATTGCATCGACAAGTGCGACAAAACTTACACAAAAAATCGCCAGTGTAAAAGGGCCTTAACTTGTTATTGGGATGATCTGCACATGGCATACATCAACGTCTCAACACTAAATTAAATTAAATTAAGTAAATTAGTAGTGCATTTACGAACAATACAACCGGTGAAACATGGTTTCCGTTTGTTTTAAAAGTCAGAAGCAATCTTTCAGGTTTCAGAACACGCTAAGCCGGTATTTCAAATTTCATTGTGAGGCAAAAACAAAGGAGATTGACATAATTAATTGTTATACAGCTGGAGTTTTTGTCAATACAACGCGTGCGTTCATTGGTTGATTCATGGTCACATGACATCTAACAAACAAACTGTTTCCTGCCAAACCACGTCTAGGTAGAGTCTACCTTCTATAGATCAGAAGGAGGTCGGACACTTATTGAGAATTATATAACGTAATGTCGACACTTACAATTTTATTTTCAATCAATTTTTAAGTGTAAAAAAGAAAATCTAAAATCCCCACTGAGTATTGAACCTGTGACCTCAGCTAGGCTTAAACTTACATAGCCTACCGTACCACTGTACCACCCAGCTTCTCTGGTTGCTTAGTCCTAAATTTAACTATATAAACTGCTGACCCAACCTCAACTGAAAGCTAACCAGTTACTCCGTTATATAAGTCTCAATAAGGTGTCCGACCTCCTTCTGAGCTATGGAATCTAGACTTTACCAAACGTCTATGAGCGGGCAACATTTGCGAAAGCGGGTAACATTTTTAACATCAGAGGGTAACAGTGCACTGTTGCCCGCTAGCGCACGTGATCAGACCGTGACAAAAGGTGGCATGATTATGATACGATTGATGTTTACCTCGAGTGCTCGGCGCGTTTTTCAAACTGTGTTGTGTTGTGTTTTTTTGTGTTGCTATATAACAAATCACTTAATGACTAATCCCCCGGGAAACAGTCAATTTTGTTTCCCTCGAATCTCGATGTCGACCACATCGTGATTCTCGGGAAACAAAATTCACTGCTTCCATCGGGACCATGCAGTCATAAAGAGTTCAATGTATTACGTTCATGCGAGGCTAAACCTGTACATTGAAGAATATTATGGTATTTTTAGGAAAGACCTATCGTTCATGCGAGGCTGAACCTGTACATTGAAGAATATTATGGTATTTTTAGGAAAGACCTATCGTTCATGCGAGGCTAAACCTGTACATTGAAGAATATTATGGTATTTTTAGGAAAGACCTATCGTTCATGCGAGGCTGAACCTGTACATTGAAGAATATTATGGTATTTTTAGGAAAGACCTATCGTTCATGCGAGGCTAAACCTGTACATTGAAGAATATTATGGTATTTTTAGGAAAGACCTATCGTTCATGCGAGGCTAAACCTGTACATTGAAGAATATTATGGTAATTTTAGGAAAGACCTATCGTTCATGCGAGGCTAAACCTGTACATTGAAGAATATTATGGTATTTTTAGGAAAGACCTATCATTCATGCGAGGCTAAACCTGTACATTGAAGAATATTATGGTATTTTTAGGAAAGACCTATCGTTCATGCGAGGCTAAACCTGTACATTGAAGAATATTATGGTAATTTTAGGAAAGACCTATCGTTCATGCGAGGCTAAACCTGTACATTGAAGAATATTATGGTAATTTTAGGAAAGACCTATCGTTCATGCGAGGCTAAACCTGTACATTGAAGAATATTATGGTATTTTTAGGAAAGACCTATCGTTCATGCGAGGCTGAACCTGTACATTGAAGAATATTATGGTATTTTTAGGAAAGACCTATCGTTCATGCGAGGCTAAACCTGTACATTGAAGAATATTATGGTATTTTTAAGAAAAAACCTATCGTTCATGCGAGGCTAAACCTGTACATTGAAGAATATTATGGTATTTTTAGGAAAGACCTATCGTTCATGCGAGGCTAAACCTGTACATTGAAGATTATTATGGTATTTTTAGGAAAGACCTATCGTTCATGCGAGGCTGAACCTGTACATTGAAGAATATTATGGTATTTTTAGGAAAGACCTATTATCATGCGAGGCTAAACCTGTACATTGAAGAATATTATGGTATTTTTAGGAAAGACCTATCGTTCATGCGAGGCTAAACCTGTACATAGAAGAATATTATGGTATTTTTTGGGAAAGACCTATCGTTTTGTAACCTAAGTCAATCCAAGTTACCCACCGAGCTTGAATAGGCTTATTTCCCGGCTCAGTTAACATGCTTCCAAGAAGAGCTTTTTCTTTCATATCTGAAAAGAAATGGAAAGAATAAAATCTAAAATATTTTATTATTAAATCTTAAATTGAAACATTACGATACAACTACGGTCAAATGACTTCTCACGAAAGCGTGCCGCGCGAAAGCCTCTGGTACCCAAGGTAAACTGTTCCAAGAGATTTGTTCTGTTGTGACCAAAATTCCTACCATATTTCATGGCTCTTTTAAGTCATCTCTTCAGTTGGCTTGAAAAAATATTCTAAGCCCTCCTTTGCATGCAGCTACATGTATGTTCTCACCTGCAGCTTTTTGTTCTCTTTTATGGCGAACCAAGTTTAGAAGTTCCAGCTTGCACGTGGCATACCGCACTTGCAAAGGGCTCTGGGACACAAATTCTTGAGGACCTGGGACCGACTGTTTCTTCAACTGGGAGTTAGAATCCGAGCGTGGTATAGCGGCAGACTGGGTTCCACTCGGGCCTGAAGGTGCTGCCTCGTTCTTGTTGTCCTAAAAGATTTATGAAATGATTTAGTCAGTATTAGATGTTTTTAAATTAATGTACCGTAAATCCTATGTTAAGCCCCCTCTAAACTACCCCCCCCCCCCCCGCCCCTCTAAAATAAGCTTCCTTTTTTTGTAGTAAGAAAGTTATTAAGCCTCCCCTCTCCTCTCCCTCCCCCCACCCTGTAATAAGCCCTTCCCACCTCAAACTCGCTTAAAAAAGAAAACAAGCCACCCAGGGATTTACGGAAAGTTCATAAGTAATTCATGAGAAAACTTTCTCATTCAAGTTCTTTCCGTTTCTTTTTTAAAGTTTATGGACTGAGCCGAACGTAAAATTGAAAAACAGAAAAGAAATGAGACGAACATTTTTAAAATGCCGGCCAGACAATTATGAGAGTTGAGAGTCACTCACCCCTCCAAGGGGCATGGAATATGTTTTTCCCAGTGGCGATTTAGGTCGGTGCACATTAACAGGCACTGATTCCCTTCTGGCCATGGCTATAGCTACATTAGCGCTCTCCATTCCACCAAACATGTGATGCCACTCTGGGTTCTGAAATTGAAAGGTGACATGTGTTTAAGTCGAGTGGCTCATCCTGTCCATGTTCATCTCTTGTTTTCGTATCTCTGGTTTTCGTATTTTCGAGCGACTCGGAGCATAGTGTGGATACTTCCCCTAGATGGAATGTTAACTAGTCCACTGCAAGGTTAAGTCATTAATGCAACTGCCTACAGTTACTCAGGTCCAGTCACGACTACTTTTTTCAAAATCCCGAGGTGATCCCTCTTATTATGAAAGCTCCAAATGTATAATGGTAACAAGGTAACAACTTAACATTCGGGGCGATAACCCTTGTGTAGTTCTAACTTTTGAGTCTGTGGACGAAATCCTACGGTGTGACCATTCAAATAAAACCGCTTCGGCAGTGCTTTTGCATGGTACCATTTGTTTATTTTATCAATATTTTACAAAATGAAAATTTGGGATTTTTCTTGAATTTCGATTTTTGGCACTCTTGGGAATAGACAATATTCATATTCACGGCATTGAACTGGAACTAGCGTGCAGTCAAAGGTTCATGCGGGGGAATCTTTTCACAAGCATATATTTGTAATGATATTCCCCCGCATTAGCTAGTTCCAGTTCAATACCGAGAATACGAATATCGTCTTTTCAAAGGTCAAATGAAGGATAAAAGAACACCCATATCATTTATCTATATCTCACCATAGCGGGTTGTTCTACTGTAGACTTTCTATTTTTTGCGCCTCCTTTCTTGGCTGTGGCGTTGTTGTCATTTTTTCCGTCGTTTGTTTTCACCAGCTCAGCACTCCGCTTATGAACAGTCTTTCCTACATGGAGATATTGGAGGTTGATGTCTCCTTGCATCACTTCTTCGTTGCTCTCAGGCTGCTCCATAGAACTAGGAATTAAAAGTGCAATTTATTCATTTAGCTGGAAAATGCTTTTACTGTTAATAATATCATTGTGTTTGCCGTTTTTAATTGAGTGTCGATGACTGTTGAGAAAGTTGAAAGTTAAAAGAAAGTTGAAGTTGAAGTTGACAGTAGTCAGTTCACAATTGCATCGGTTTTGCATTGCTACGCTTTGTGATTGGCTAAAAATTCTCGCGCCAATTTATCAACCAATCAGAAGAAAAAAACAATCACGACTTGTTCGTACACGTATTCCCGCGCTTGGCGCCGGCTACATGTATTTGCTTCGAACCCTAATTGGTTCATTGGATTGTCTGTGTCTATTGTGATTGGAGATATTTTAACCATATGGAGATTAGACTTAATTCGAGTACTGCAGTTACGAACGTCAACAAATTCCCAAGATAACCATTATCAATTATTTCTCGAACTAAAATTTACAAAAGAGAATTGAGCTTGTAACCCTACCTGGTTTTGGCTCTATGTAACTTAAGAATGATTTCTCTGAGAAAGAGCAGTTTATCTTCATCTTCTTCTGTTATTCCTTGTGAGTGCAGTTTGCGGAAGACAGGGATAAGAGCCTCGCCTGTTTCTGGGTACTTGGGTCTCTGGCCTGCGCGACAGAGATTACGAACTAACTGTCTATCCTGTAAGCTGCAAACAAAATTAATGTAAGGTGTCAAATAAAGAAAGACGGTAAATGTTAAGCTCGGTAATGAAAATGAGAAAGATGTAATTTTTATCATGTCACGAGTGTGGGATGCACTAACCACTGAGCTACGAGAGACTCGTAGAGAGCTAGACTATATACTAGGCAGGGGCGTAGCTACCTGTACGCATGTACGCACCTGAAAAAGTCGAAAAAAAGAAAGATTTGGGACTTAAGGGTGGGGAGGGGGGTAGGGGGTGTGAAAATTGATTGTGCGTACCGCTGAAAAAGTCCTGGCTACGCCCCTGCTAGGTTCACGTATGACATGCATTCTGTGTTCTGCGTTCTACTAAGATCAGATTAATATTTTTTTCATTTGTACCATTTTCATTACCGAGCTAAACATTTTACCATCATTCTTTTTTTTTACCACACATGACGCTTGAGACATTGCTGATCCTAGCAGTACGCAGGACGCATATCATACACGAACCTGGTATATGGCCTAACTCAGTGGTTAGAGCATGCATCCGACCGGTGAGCGGAAGGTCAAAAGTTAAAATCCTGCCGGGGACTCAATTTTTTTCTTTGTCCCACGCTTGTGACATATGAACAAAATAAATGTAATGCTCATATAACCACGCAATGATTAAATGCCAGTGCCTAGTATATGATCACGCCTCGTTCTCTTTCACGCCTGTCCCCGTCCGTCAGTAGTCGCAATATTTTTTCTTTGCGCGCCGCCTATCGTTCACTCCCCACTATCTGAACCCCTGGAACAGGCTACCCAATATCTGAACGCCTTAACAGGCTACCCACTATTTGAACGCCTGGAACAGGCTACACTTGCAATATAAATCTGGTAAAACATGCTTGTAATGCGGCAACAGGAGATGTTTAGTTTTCCAGTGGCTCCCAAATCCTAAAAAACGCGATTCTTTTTTTGACTACAGAACTTTTTTGTACACACGAAGAAGAGCATGAGTGTCACAGTACACGATACCTGTCAAACAAGCTGTCCACATGTGGTGACTTGATAATAAAGTCATATACACCTCGGTTGATAGGCTCTTTAAGTAGGCTCACCAAAATAACCTGCCAAAAAACGAAACACCAATGTTTTTATTACCATAATTATACAGTCCAACCTCGTTCCCAGGCCCTTATCGACTTTCAAAATGGCGGGCATAGAAACTTCTGGAAAAGGTTGCCAAAATGCTCCAAAAATCCTGGCATATTTTTTTGCCTAAACATCATGAACAATGGTTCCAGATTGCCAGAAAACAAACATGGCGACCAATCGCTGGAAATAACCCCCAAATACGCAATTTCATTGCGTGTCACGTGACAAAATACTCCACAATTATTGGAGCATTTTTCTTTTTCTATTTTTAGGAAAAAAACTTTGAAAGATTCATTGGGCCTTGCACCACAAACCAAAACCCTTGATGGCATTTTTTGGATTGCGTAAAAGGGGTCCTCTCTTTTCTTCCCCCGAGAACACAGAAACCTGATAACGAGGCTAAGGCGGCGGAAGTTTGTCATGTAAAAACGGTGGTGACTAGAATGGATACTCCAAAATCAGGTTGGACCACCTCGGACGCCTTATTTAGTCTTATATAACGGAGTAACTGGTTAGCTTTCAGTTGATGTTAGGGGTAGCAGTTTATATAGTTAAATTTAGGACTAAGCAACCCGAGAAGCTAGGTGGTACAGATCAGGTACGGTAGGCTATGTAATTCTAACCTTAGCTGAGGTCACAGGTTCAATCCTGAGTGGGGATTTTAGATTTTCTTTTTTACACTTCAAAATTTATTGAAAATAAATTCTAAGTGTCGGCATTATGTTATATAATTCTCAATAAGTGTCCTAGGTGGTCCAACCTGATTTTGGAGTATCCATTTTAGTCACGACCATGTGAAAACACGAGATAGGCCTTTATCACGCCCCGCCATTTTGTATAAAAACAAAATATTTTTGCCCGCCCAACCTCGTTTTCAACTTTTTCACTGCGAGGCTGGGCGGGCACAACAAAGCATTTTATTCTCCGGGGAGTCAACATGGCCGCCGCGTGATAAAGGCCTATTGCCGACACAAATTTGCCAACTTTCGTTTGTCATGTTAAAGCGCCTTTAAATTATCGTTTAAACATTCTTGCACATACTATAAAACCCTCTGTAGTTTCCTTTTTATACTAGTTTGAAATAATTAATGTTTCTCCAATACCTCCTGATCAACTTGAACAACAGGGTGCTTTAGGAATGGTTGAAGAAGAGGTAACAGATTGCAGTGTACATCAGCAACGTTTAGAGTTCTTGCTACAGCGGCCACAAATCCTACCGCACCATAACGGATCCACATGTTCTGTTGGAAGAAAGATAAAAACAATGTACATTGGTTATTTCAGATCCGAGAATTCTGAAGCACTGTTGTTATAGGTGTATTGTTTAGCAACTGAAAATTTCTCAGCAACCGATCAATCTTGGAAATGGCTTATTATTTGTTGTTTAAGATTCGTTGTATACATGTAGCTTAAGCTGAGGTTTCATATGCAATTTTTTGCTAGCACAGGTGATGCGATTTGTTGAAAAATTATCGCATTGCCAGCACACGGCGGTGGCTACACACATGACAAAATGTTGCAACAAAGACCGCACGAGACAGGGTTGAGTGCAAGACTCGTTTTAGTTCTTTAATTTTATTGGCTAGATACCCCTGATACCCTCGCCTCGCAAGTGCAAGACAAAAGTTGCAGGGTGGCCACACGAGCGACAATGTCCGCGATTTTTTCATGAAATATTCAACTCTTGCGACTTTTCTCTGCGATTTTTTCAGATGTTGGTCACATGTTCATGGGTGGCACATGTGCAATTTCTACCGTGCGCAAACGACGCGACAATTTTTTAAAATATCGCCTTATCTGTTCAAGCAAAAAATCGCACGTGTAGCCGCGTCTTTAACAAACAGTGAACAGAAACACAACACTGTATTGCTGTAAAATCTGCCAGTTAATAGCAACACCAACATTTTTGTTCCAAATCCGGCAGGGTGTGGCTTGTCTACGAAAACATCTAAAAAAGGTTACGGCTGGTTGTCACTAGCAACAGAGTCAGAATTGAAATCAGACAATGGGTTTTCGACACTAAAGTGGTCATTATGGAATGCCCAGGGGGCAAAATCAACATGGCTGACATATCAATATGGCTGACATATCAGTAAAGAGGTCTATTGGGCCTGATCTCAGGTTATCAGTTGTTTGACTTACAGGATGACAAAGGAATGGAACAATCTCGGACACAAGTTCTTGAAGTGTTGGCTTTTGTAACAACCCTAATTCAGCGAGGCAGGTGAGAGCATTTAATGCTTTGCACACAACAAATTCTTCTGTATCACTCAAGCCCTGTAAAAAGAGGCAAAATCAGCAAACAAGCCATCAGCAAAATACAACAGAGCAGGTTCTGGATTAAAAGGACAATTTCCTGGATGATACCCAGTCGAACCTACATGTGCGACACCTCTTGTACGCGACCGCGGTCACTTTCAACGCTGGCTGTTTTAATTTTTCTATTGTTTTTTAGCCACTGGTAAGCGACCACTCGATGCTACTACAGACGCAAAATGAATCTATTCAGTAATGTGTTACAGTACAAAGTTCTCCAATACAACGAAACTTTTGTCTCCTGTATCAACACATACATAATTTCTTTTATGATAAAACAGTTTTCGCTGATAGGTGATTGTACATTGAAATTGCTACTGGTTCATGTCCTTCAAAGTTAAGACCCCCTGTGGTCTGACCTCTCATAATAATAATTATAATAATAATTAAGTAAGGTGGCCACGCAAGTGGCCACATTGTGTCTAACTCCCCACCCTCCCATGGGTAAGGCAGGTGGCCATTACATATCGCGGGCTCAGTATTAACAGCCGATCAAGCGATTGAGCGGTTGCGTTAAATTTTGTCCCATTCAAATTTCCGGCTTAGATCTCATGTATGTACCCACCACGGTTTTACATTGTATTCTCTTTGTTTGTGATCTATTATTTCCCTGTAGTTTATTGTTTAGTCTTTGTGGTGGGTATATACATGAGATCTCTGCCGAATTTCCTACAACTCCTTAACGCTTTGCATATTCATAAATTAAAAATGAGAGGGGGGGGGGGGGGGGGGAGAAAAATTGCAGATTATAAGCTAATATTTTGTAATCGTTTTAAGTGGTACCTGTTCCAAGAGTGGCCTGAGCATAACCAGACTTTGCCAGCCAACATAGGCAGCAACGCCAACAATACTGTCAAAGAATGCTCCTCTCAGCTGCCAGTCCTGTTTGTCATTTAAGAAAGTAATCATATGCGACAAAAGAACATCATTTGCTTTCTGTCGGCCAAAGAACACACACAGCTGCGTGATGCCATTTTCAAGCAGTGTCTGCTTTACAATGTTCTCAGGATCACTGAGCAGAGTAACAACTTTTCTTTGGATGAGTTCATGCAGAGCTTGGAGTTCAGTGTCGTAACTTCCCTGAAAAAAAAAAAAGAAACATCACATACAGGCCAACATCATCCATAGAGCAGTCTTCAATAAATTTGTCGAAAGCAATAGCCCAATTTCGATATAATTATTAAAATTCAACTTCAAACAAAAGACATCACTACAAGGCTTAGGGGACTGATAGTAAGGATTTATATGGTTTATTCCCCTAAGCCTCACAGTGATGTCTTTTGTTTGATGTTGAATTTTAATATATCGAAATTGGGCTATTGCTTTGGTGCACCATTGCTATGCTTTTGTGATTCGTGCCATTTTACCAACCAATCAGAAGTAAAACCAAAACCAATTGTGTCTTGCTCGCACGCGTTTTCCCGCGCTTAGCGCTGGCTACATGTATTTGCTTCAAGTTCTGATTGGCTCGTTGGATTGTCTGCGACTTTTGTGATTGGCCAGAGGGATCACTTTGGTTTTGGTTTTGCAACACTCAATTGAAAGCCACTCTATTTCTCAGCACATTACAACTTGGTAAAGAAATTTCTGGGGTGAAAGGGGCGAGAGGAGGGAGGGGAAGGGGGGGGGGGAGGGGAGAGGGGGAGGGAGAGGGGGGAGGGAGGGGGGAGGGGAAGGGGGGGGGGGAGGGAGGGGGGAGGGGAAGGGGGAATTATGACTATTCAAATGAAAGCTGTTGAGCAGTATTCTACTATCAGGGTGCTGTTTATTATGCCATACAAGGTGGTTTTAACTTTTGATTAGAACTGTGGATAAAATCCTAAAGTATGACCATTGAAATGAAAGCTATTTAGCAGTACTTTCCTATGGTGCTGATTTTTATGCTGTAGAACATGGCTCTAACATTTGAAGTCCGTGGATGAAATCAGACAGTGTGACCATTCAAATAACAGCTACATGTATTAAGCAGTACATGTACTTTCCTACAGTGCTGTTTATTATGCTGTACATGATGGTTCCAACTTTTAAGTCTGTGGATGAAATCCTGAAGTGTCATCATTCAAATGAAAGCTACAGAGCAGTACTTTCCTTTGGTATTGTTTATAATGCTGTACAGGGTGGTTCTAACTTTTGAGTCTAAGGATGAAATCCTACAGTGTGACCATTCAAATGAAAGCTACAGAGCAGTACTTTCCTTTGGTATTGTTTATAATGCTGTACAGGATGGTTCTAACTTTTTGAGTCTGTGGATGAAATCCTACAGTGTGACCATTCAAATGAAAGCTACTGAGCAGTACTTTCCTGTGGTACTGTTTATAATGCTGTACAGGATGGTTCTAACTTTTGAGTCTGTGGATGAAATCCTACAGTGTGACCATTCAAATCAAAGCTACTGAGCAGTACTTTCCTGTGGTGCTGTTTATTACACTGTACAAGGTGGTTCTAACTTTTGAGTCTGTGGATGAAATCCTACAGTGTGACCATTCAAATCAAAGCTACTGAGCAGTACTTTCCTGTGGTGCTGTTTATTACACTGTACAAGGTGGTTCTAACTTTTGAGTCTGTGGATGAAATCCTACAGTGTGACCATTCAAATCAAAAACTACTGAGCAGTATGAATGGGGTTAGTTTCTAGAGAAACTGTGGTGCTGCGTCGGTGGGGGGATGAAACACGAGAATTTAGTTTTATCGACTGAGTCGATAAGGTAAATTGACCACCGTAAAAAGATTCAAATAGCTGACGTTTCGAGCGCTAGCCCTTCGCTCCGACGAAGGGCTAGCGCTCGAAACGTCAGCTATTTGAATCTTTTTACGGTGGTCAATTTACCTTATTGACTCAGTCGATAAAACTAAATTCTACTGAGCAGTACTTTGTTGTCAGTGCAGGAACTGTTTGTTTTCTAATATCTTTCAGACTAAAATTCAAATTTCTTCACCTGATATTGTATAGGAGCATCATCATCCTCATTACCCTCTTGATTGGCGTAATCTAACTGAGCCATTTCCAAAAATTTCAATGCCGTCTCTGCAAGTGAAGCGATGTTCTCGGCATAAGCAATTCTCACAATGACCTCCTGGTCCTGTGTCAGCCATGACAGGCTTGGCAACACATACTCTGGAAAAATGTTTGCATCACTACGAGGGATACTGCGTACCAGCTGCAGACACTGGGATAAAATCTTCAAGGCCTGAGCTCTGACTTGTGGTAATGAGTCATTTACCAGAAACAACATGTATGGCAACAGACGGTCTAAAATGATCTCATCGCCAACATGACGAGCAATCTTCAGCAGGAGCTCTAGGACAGTCAGTTTGGACACACAGTACTGTAAAAACAAAAAGAGTACTGCAAGTTTATCAGGGGTCCTTTCTATTTGGCCAAAAAGTTGTAAATTCCAGGCTTGGAGAGAAATCAAATTGAATGGACAATCTCCAAGAGAAGAATTTTTAAAAATTTAGATAATTTTGCCTTTATACAGGGTTGTTGTTGTTATTTGTTTAGGCGGTGGGTGGGGGGAGGGGGGGAGGGGGGTCAATTAGGAATTACCGTGTACGAGGAAATTTTTGCGGGAGGACAATTTTGCGGATTGGCGACTGAATTTGTTTTGCGGGAGGAAATTTTTGTGCATCGAGACGGCTAAAATTTCTGCTGGGAGGAAATGTTTGTGGATTTCTGGTCAAGTATAAATAAGACAGTATCGGTATTAAATTGTAATTTTACTTTCTGACTGGAGGTTTCTATAGTACTGTACCCATAGTTATGGTTGCTGTTCTAGCGCCAACATGAACATAAACAACGAGAAAACCTGACTGAACAGTCTCTGGTTCTTTTGAAGACGTGTCTGGAGTTGAATCAGGAACAGATAAAAAAACAAGCTTACCTTACAACTTCTGATGCAAGACGTTAAAAGAGAAACAATAATCACTAGACAACCTATAAAAAAAGGGAAAACAATTACCGATATACTAAAATTTAATGAAAAAAAAAAAATAATAATCACTTTATTTAAGTGTCAAAGGTATCTAGCACGCGAGTACTAATTGGGGACACTTTCCAGATCTAATTGGAATTTGGAAGTGTTGGTTTTTGAGGAGAGGGGAAAACCAGAGTACCTGGAGAAAAACCTCTCGGAGCAAGGAGAGAACCAACAACAAACTCAACCCACATATGGCGCCGAGGCCGGGAATCGAACCCGGGCCACATTGTTGGGAGGCGAGCGCTCTCACCACTGCGCCACCCCTGCTCCCCTCAGCATTCTAGTTACTTTTAATTGATTTGATTATTTATTATTTCCACTTATTCTGGCATTACCTTCAGTATAACTTAAAGTAAAAGGTTGCACACTTGCAGTCTTGTATTTCTGTTTTGTCTTCTGTTTGTGAAAAAAAATTGTATGCCTTTGATTTCTCACATGCTTTTTCCTAGCAAACTCCCTAGCTTGAAGATTTAATCTTTTCAATCCCAAAGTCAATTATGGAGACAATTTGTAGTGTAGCACAGCATGCGGCAAAGGACCAGTCCCGATGGAAGTAGATCGTTGGCACCTTACGTCCCGCTCGGGATGAAGAGGACTACGTAAAGCCTGGTTTCCATATGATCGTCCGGATCGTCCCGATCGTCCCAGTCGTCTCAAACAATGTTCAAGCGATCGGGACGATTATATGGAAACACTTCCCGGACGATCGCAGATGATCGCAAACGATCCGGACGACCGCGATCACTTTGATAGAACTGTGTTCTATCCGGACAATCAGAGCGATCGTGAAAAATCAGAAGCGATCAAATGGAAACACTCTCAGACAATCGGAACGATCGAAGTCTATCCCAGAAAGCATCATTCTCGTCACCAGTTTTCGCACTTTCGAGCGAAGAATGCCTTGGAGTAAGCGAATTTTGACCTAATTCTTCACTATTAGTTTTTATGGAAGAGGTACAAAAATACGAGTGCCTGTATAACAAATTTTCGAAAGAGTACAAAAACAAGTTTACAAGATTGAATTGCTGGAGGAAAATCGGCGAAAAATTTGACTTGGACGCCGCTGAAGCCGAAAAGAAATATAAAAACATCCAGACTGCATATAGCTGATACCTTATATGGCGCAAAATTGAAAGAATAAGCAGATAGCAAGCATCTCGCGCCAAAGTTCTGTTATCCCAGTTATCTGTTATCTGTTAGCCAGGAATTTTGCTGACGACCGTGAGCTCCCACTTTTTGGGACGATCAAGGCGATCATTTAGAAACCAGCGATCGTCGCAATCGTCTCAAAATTTTTTTCAAATGACTAGGACGATCGGGACGATCCTGACGATCATATGGAAACCAGGCTTAAGTATACTAAGTAGTGTAGTTCTAACTTTTGAGTCTGTGGACGAAATCCTATAGTGTGACCATTCAAATGAAACCTCTTCGCCAGTACTTTTGCATGATACCATTTGTTTTTCAATATTTTAGAAAATGAAATTTGGGATTTTTCTTGAATTTTGAAATTTGGCACTCTTGGGAGTTAAAAGTGATCTGATTCAACCTACCATCTTTATTAGGAGTAGTTATGTCATCTGTATCATTGGTTTGAAGTAATTCTTTAAGAATCTGCCCAATGTCACGCTTAATCCTAAAACAAATTAAAGAAACTTAATACAGTTAAAACAGTAAATACTGTTATTGAACTTATATCACAAGGTCCATATTTTAGAAAATATTGGTTGACGAGTAATTTTTTTGCAAGTTTATGGACCAAGCCAAAGGTTTATATATTATGTAACCCAGGCAAGTAAAACTTAAGACTCGCTTGACCAATGGGCAAACTTAAATTTACCGGTCAGTTTTTTTCAAATCCTGAGTATGCTTTCTTCTTCAAAACTTATGACCTGGTAAGTGGACAATACCAGTATTACACAGTGTATACCTGCTGATCTTCTCGTCTGCAGTCAGCACAGGAAGCATGGCAAATTTACTCATGTAGTTCTTAAGGAAAGTGTAAAACTGCTCTGGAAATATTACTCCTAACAAGAGAGAAAAGACAAGGTCATGGCCAGGTACTTAGATACTGTAGCTACATGTGTCTTATTTAGGGTGCATTTTTTGGGACAGATTCTGGCCATTCCAAAAACAGAATACCTTTAATTATTCTCTCGTAAAAAGAATTATGGAAAAAAAGTCACTGCTTTGACTATGTGTACCTGGAAAAATTTTGGCTTGTGAGAATGTAAACAACATAGTTTTGTTTACGTATTCTGATTTCAGAATGACCAGAATATGTCCCAAACAAACGCGCCCTTAGAGAATGTTCTTGATCTGTACAAAGTTATAATTCTCAAAATGTTACACTTTTCTGAAAAAAACAAAAAAACAAACAGCTACCGTACAGCAGTTTTAAAACAAACACCGCAGGCAAGTATTGCTCAATAGTTTTCATTTGAAAAAAAAAAAAAAACAGAAAACACTGAGATATCATGTTATATGGAATAGCTTACTTAATATTTACCGTATTTATTCGCCTATAAGCCGATCTCGGCTATAAGCCGAGACCCTAAACTTTTTTATATCAGCAGCTGTTAGATTGTACTGAAAAATAACTTCAATCATATGAAGTTATCACAAACAAAACGGCTCCTTTAGGAGCCACCACTTAAATAAAAGTCCATGACCAACAATGATTTAAATGTGCGTACCGTTTGTGACCTCGGTAATTTGTGTTTGTTTATAAACGCTCGGCTTATAGTCGAATAAACATTGAATTTCAAATCTTGTTAAGCACCCGTAAATATTTTTTGCAAAAAAACTCGGCTATAAGCCGAACCCCCCTATCTTGGTGAGATTTGACCTGCTCTCAGTTTAATTTCTTGCAAAAATCGCTCGGCTTATAGGCGAATAAATACGGTATATTTATTTATTAATAACTTATTCATTTAGTTTTTGCTCACCTCTATACTTCTTCATAAACTCAGCAGCAGGTAACCTGCTATTTGAATCTTTGCTGATCATTTGTTCCACTAATTCCTAGAACAGAACAGTAGAATACTGACTTCAGCTAGAACATACATGTATACAGTTGTTGTCTGTAATACTAAACAGAAAAATGTTACAAGTGGAAAATTCTGCACACTCCACAGTGACAACTTTGTTCTGATCTCCTCACTGCTTAATCTGCACTTTATACATTTTATACAAAGAGAGATGTTAAATGAGGGGAACAGAGTGTCGCAATGGTGAAAGTGATGGCAGCCCACCAAAGTGTGGACCCCTTTTTTGTTGCTCCAAGGATTTTTTTTCTGCATACCCCAGTTTAATTAAGGGTTGCAACTGTTGGTGTGCAAATAGGTACTAGTACAGTACTGTAGTAATAATTTTATTATGAATTGAATGAGTGTGTTCAATGCTGGGGGGAGTCTGAGCACAAGAACTAAAGTGAGGCCTGGAGTGGGTGCCAGTTTCTAGCCAAGAGGTGCCCCTGAAAAATGTGTGGTGCAGCTAAGTTGGCTTTGACCAAAATCTCAAAAAAGCCTGCCTTCATGAGATTAGGAAGTGTTTTCCTATTGTCGCATGCAATAATACATGTACTGGGTGTAGCCTAGTTATGGACTAGCATCCCATCCAAGAGGGAGGTAGTAATTAATACTCACTTCATTCTACACAAACATGGTTAAGCTCCTGCCATGCTGGTGCGTAGTACGTGTGAACCAAGTGGGACCAACATTTCAAAAAATCCAATATTATATAATCTGATGCAGGTTTCTTTCAAAAGAGTTATCAAGAATATAATATAAATAGATTGAATTGAGCAAGTTCACATACTCTGATATTAGAGTCTTCAATTTTTGACAATGTTTCCATGGGATCATAATCTCCATTGCGATATGACAGAAGCTCTGAGAGATCAAACAACCTGTTCCCTTCATTAAACAGCTCAGCTATCACACACCTGTGTAGAAAATAATATCTTTAGATACTAATCTAACTTAGAGAAGACATTGTTGTACAATGTACACGTACACAGTAGCTAGTTTATTATAGGGATGGGGGGCGGATAGGCTCCTACATGTATACAAAACTCATACATTACGTGAATCATTTTTTGTGGGTGTGACTACATATACATGTATATAGATTTCATTACAGTCTAGATACATGAAGATGAACATAACTGGCAATTTTAGATTAGAAACAACACCCTAAGCAGAACCAAACTGAACATTTTAACCCATCAAAAGTTAAACTACAAGGGGATCACTTTTTTCCCAAGTACCCATGGGTCCTCTCTTCTCTCCATCACTGTATGTACAGTAAGAATTGTATGCAGTTAGAACCACCTTACTGTACTTATAAATTCAAAGTTAAAGGGACACTGTTCCGGCTGAAATGTCGTGTTTTTATAATTATAACTACATGTACATGTAAGAGTCTGCTTTAAGCTTACAGTACATGTACTTTATTATCTTGAAATTGGAAAAAACATCCCCAAAAGTGATAAAAGCAAAGGTAAATGAACTAAACAGACAAAATAATGGATAGAATTTAAGTCAAAATTTCACAAGAATGGCAATTTTGAATTATTGGCAGGCTGTCAAGAAATCAAATTTAAATCAAATTTCATGAACTGCAATCTACTTTTTAATTCTTGCAATCCTGCACTAGATCTTTAAACTACACTGTACTTCTTTTGTTTTGCTAGATACATGTATAGATTTTTTTTATCGAACTATAAGTTGTATACACAATGTACAATGTATTTGGTGGCATTTGGAGATTTACATGTACATGTAACATGGAAATAAGCCTGTAAGTGAAATTTTGCTATTTCGGCGGGACAGTTTCCCTTTAAACACGAAGTTGTGGTATAAAAGGCTTAGCTCCTCCCCCATTTCACACCTTTTGGGGGTGAAATGCAAAATAAGGCATCTTTCAGTCACAAAACGTGGTTAACTTGTGCATCCATTAAATATACATTGTAATTTGCTTCAAAAGCTAATTAAACCACGATTTTACCTAAGCAAAAAAAGAAATAGAAGTCCATAAAGGCTTCTGATATAAATCATATTAAACTGTTTTTCCAAATTGTGTTAGCAATGGTCTTAGTAATGATGCATGTTTTTTGTCAGTTGTTAATGCTTCAGTAGTTGATTGATGACTGGAGGTGAGAATGGTCAGGCCAGGCTCCTTTTATTTGGACCTTCATGTTTAAGAACCACCTTGCATGTGGAGGAGTTAAAGACATTAAGTACATGTAATCAACTGCAAAATTCACTCTTTCTCACCCAGCAGAAAATATGTCCATTTCTGGTGTCAAGGTTCCCTGCTGATGTCGCACAAGGTCCATATCTGGGAGACTGGGAACATTACTGTTAGATTGATTGTCTCCATTACTAGTGGTCGAAAGACCTCGAACCAACATCTGCTCTGCTTGTCTTGAATCCAGAAATCTCTCAGGTGCAATGTAACAGCTACGGCGCCGGGAAGTGTCAAAGAAAAAATTGAAGTCAGCTGGGTTATCCTCAGGAAGAAAGGCAGGTTTGAAACTAGCAATGTCTGTTAACAGAACCCAGTTCCAACCGGTAACCATTACATTCTCAGTTTTGATGTCTCCATGACAAACCTGAAAAAATATACAAATATTACAATATTGCTGAATGATTTACAGTTAACAGACAAGATAAGTACTGTAAGCCTGCAGGAACCTTAAAGTGTTACTGCGATCAAATTTTAGTTTTCATTTTTTTACATCTTCGTGTACAATGAGACTTTCTTACTCATCTTGCCAAATTTCAATCCATTACGAACATCAGAAGTCATTTTATTTTAACATATATGTCCAACAATTTACGGCCGCCATTAATTAACCTTGTTCCAAGGCTTGGTTGCGAATGGGATAAAGTGACGTCAAAGGCTCAAACATACCTCACGGGTTGAAATTATAATTATAACAATAAGTATTGAAAATCACGCGAAAAGCAACAAAAACATTGACTTGTTCTTCGTGCAATTTTCTATGCTGATTGTTAAAATTATCATTTCAACCCATGAGGTATGTTTGAGCCTTTGACGTCACTTTATCCCATTCGCAACCAAGCCTTGGAACAAGGTTGATTAATGGCGGCCGCAAATTCTCGGACATAAATGTTGAGATTAAATGACTTCTGATGTTCGTAATGGATTTAAATTTGGCAAGATGAGTAAGGAAGTCTAATTGTACACAAAGATGTAAAAAAATGAAAATCAAAAATTTGATCGCAGTAGCACTTTAAATACATAAAATTATAGACTGGAGGATATATTCGGCAAAAAGTTGTGGAATATGGCTGGGTATTTTTATAAGTGAGATTTTACTTTTTCGAAAGAAAAAAAAATGGCATTCAACATTTGAACCCGTAACCCGTAACACCTGTATGGGGTGTCACTAGTGAGTGTTACAGCTGTGAATCAAGGTGTTTCAATACAATGTTTAGTGAGACCTTTTGGCCATGTGCCACATTGTTACGGCTGTTAACAGAAATGGAACAGTCGATTAAAAAGTTATTGAGAACCCTGTAATAATACATTGTACATGTACATGTATGGTACGAACATTTGTTAAGTCTGGTCCAATGTCTATGTTGTGGTTCAATTTTACCCTTGGTTCAAATTTTATTTTTCTTTGTTTTGGGCTATGGTAATGAATGGTAATGAGTTTTAAACAAAGGAAAATAAAATTTGAACCAAGGATAAAATTGAACCACAACATCTACCTTCCGGTGACTACAGTTCAATTCAAGAATGTTTATAATAACAACAAAAGAAACTTCCAAACTGTATACCTTGACAGAGTGGCACTGATCTAGACCACTCAGTAACTGGAATACAATCCATTTCTTTTCAATAACATCAAGAAAAGGTCGAGTGCTAGAGAAAAACAATGTTATTAAAAATATCATGAGTTTAGAAGGAAAAACTCAGCAGGTTCATAAATAAGCCAGTGGCCTTTTTAAACTGTACATGTATAAAATTAAATTACTCTAAATCTTCATTTAATTTGCTGGTGAAATGTGGACCAGTAATGAGTTCACTTAAAGCTAGTAAGAGAAATTTGCTGTCAGCACTCTTAGTTACTCCATGAGGGGATTGTGAGGGGTGCATATGCAGCTCACATGTTGACATACATGTACATAATATTTATGTTGACATAAATAAACTGTTTTAATTTATTTATCATTTGCCTCACAATGTAGTCACTTGGGATGTAGATCACATCATTTCAACTGCTTTCGACTGCTTACTGCTAGTACAAAAATGTATATACATGTACATGTATTAGTTGTCTTCATCAGGGGTTGAGGTAGACTGATTACGTGTCATCATTAGTATTATGGTGGTCAGCTATGATTGGTGGAACTTGATCCTCATTCTGGTAAAAATTAGGTAAACTTTATTGATCAAGACCATGCATACTGGTACCAGCCGCGTCATGTGAAAGGGGCTATCCACATACATTGTAAGACTGTGGTTATCCCTAACAACATCAACTGGGATAATAGAATCAACATGAAGCATGGAAACCAATGGTCAAGAAACACAACAACAGGAGAACGGCACTGCATCGGACTGTAGAGAGAACAGTTTCTCGCCTGAATAATGAGGAAAAACTCCCATCAATTACAACTGGCCATCGTGGTACTAATGATGACACGTAATCAGTCGACCTCATCACCTGATGAAGACTCAAAACATCACGATTTTCATCCCAAGGAACTCCATCATACACTTTCTACTGTGCCTTACCACAATTAACAATAACCAACTCTTTCAAAATAAGTTGACATTTAAACAAAAAAAATTAATGATTGAGAAACTTTCCAATGGTGTCACAAACAAAGGCTTTAAATCAGACCAATGTATCCTGTTTTGCAACAGCTTTCCAGTTTCCCTAGCAACTTGCCCTGTAAATGTTCTGCTGCACAACAATAATTATTAATGGATAACAAAATTAATGAACTTGACTTACCTTATCCTGTCATACAAGTTATCTTTTATAAACTGCCTGATAAGAAGACTGGCCTTGTCTGTCAGAATGGAGTGATGGAATGGAAGAACGTTTGGTGCTCCAACAAGTCTGTTCTTGATATCTGTAAGTTGATCTTGATAGGTCTTCAGTGGAAGCGACGGGTCTTGGATTGCAAATACCTTCACCACACACAGACCTTCCCTTAAGTTCAAGACAAGACATGCACATGTTACTTGGACTCTTTTGAGCCTAACAAGAATTGCTCTGTACATTGTATCTCATTTCTGCACCACACACTCATACAGTTAATTTCAGCACAGGCCTTCAATATTATTATCCAGAAATTGAATGCTGGGCATCCTAATTATTGTCTCTTATGAAATTAATAAAAGCGCAGGTGGATCTTTTATGAATTTCTTCTAAAACTGGGTGTCCATAGGACGCCTGGACGCCCACCTGGCTAAAAGGCTGTTTGAGCGTAAAATAAATACATTTTATAATCATGTAATATGTCAAGTGCGGATTACAATGTAACTGATCCTTGCAGTGATGTGAGCAACTTAACCCTTTAACTCCCAAGAGTGCTAAAATAAAACGAGCGGATCCGTATGGATAGTTCGCAGTTGTTTCTCAGAAAGTAGTGCTATTTTGTCTTCGCTGTTACTGTTGTTAAGTTGAGAAATCGGGAGCAAACTGCAGTGGACATCACAGTGGATTTTTGTTTATTACATGTAATAAACAGAAACAATCTCAAATTCATCTTTTCTGTTCGCCAGACTGCGTGTCGCTAGATGTTTATATAAAAGAAGACAAAGAATAAGCATTTGGCGACACGCAGTCTGGCAATTTAATTGGGGGATTGTCAGACCAAAAAGTAGTCGAATGTTTCGACAAACACATCAAAACGAAAATTCTTTGCCTTCAATTGCAGCAAGGTCCACAAAGAAATTTTCCTTTATCTCTTTCATCACACGTCGGAATGTCTCATCATATCTTGTATCCACAGTCACGTACTACAGTGTTACAGTAATCAGCCAACAATTCCCTGCTTTGTTGCCGTATAAATTTTTACCAAAGTAGTCCTCGAAGAAATAGCGAGGCAATAATCATGTTTGCTTTCCAACAAGGCTGATAAATAATATTCTGTCGTGACAGTTTGAAAGTTCTTTACCGAAGAAACACCGCCAAACTGTGAGAAAACTTCTCAAAAACCTGCCTCGAACGTACACCACTTCACGCTCAAAAAAAAGTTTACGCATACACCGGAACTTTACGCATACGGCGGAAGTGAGGATGATAGCTTGTTCAAGTAAGCTAAAATATTGTGTCCAAGAGACAACAATACAAAGACACGTTGGGCTCAAGATATACTATTTCGCTTACATGAACAGCCGACCGCTCTCTCGAGTGCCCTCTAAACTTTGTAGTTGCTATAGCAACTACGAACTAAAAATTCAAGAAAAAATACTAATTTAATTTTGTGAAATATGGAAAACAAATGATACCATGTACTACCAAAAAAGTTTCATTTGAATAGCCAGTCACCAAAGGATTTCATCCACAGACACAAAAGTTATAACTACTGTACATTACATGTCTGCATAACTGCCCCCCTGGGAAAAATTTAGCTTGATTGTGGCATGTTTGCATTTGGAGATAATGTGCAGCATTGTAAACATGGAAGTGGATTACAGTTCAACAAATCTGATTTTGTGACAAGTGGTCAAAAAATCAAAATTGCCATTTGTGGAGAATTTCGACACTTTTTTAGTCGTTATATTAGCCGTTTGCTTTCGTCACTTTGGCAATTTTTTCTTAATATTTTCAAGAAAATAAAGCAACTGAAAGCAAGCTCCTGATCATAATCATGACACAATATATCAGTCAGGATAGTGTCCTTTTGGTTATTAACCCTTTAATCCCTAAGAGTGATCAGCATCAAATTTCTCCTTGTAATATCAATGCCTTATCAATCAAAAAGGTCATGAGAATTAGGACATGATCACACAAGATGAATTCTCTTGATATCCAAACAATTTCTCCCCACTACTTCTATAGGAAATGTATAGGGACAAGAAATGAGAATTTAAATTTTGATATTAGGGATTAAAGTGCCACTATGATCAAAAATATACATTTTCTTTTCTCTTTATATTTTAAAAATATAAGTATATTCGTTACTTACCTTGCGAAGTTTCAAGTCAAAACTCTACGGGAAGTGCCATTATTTTAACTTTACATTTCGAATTCGGCTTGCCGCCATTACTCAATTCAAAAATGATCGGGACTGATCCTGAGAGTTGGATCGAGTTGGCCTAAAGATTTTGTGACGTCAATGACTCAACACGTGCCTTTTGGCTTTGTTGTCTGTGTCCCGGAGGGAACCACGTTGAGTCATTGACGTCACAAATCAAGTCACGTGTACCAGATCGCAAACCAGTAGAACGTGGGCTCGGATTTATGAACGGAGTAATGGCGGACAGATTTTACGAGATTTTCGTGGGTTTTCGGCCAGCTATTTCTCGGCTGTGTAAGAATATATCAACCTAATTTATAGCAATTCGCATTTGTCTAAACCTATTAGATACATTTGCGTTAAAAAAAGCGGAAAAGAAATACAAAATTTTTCGCTGTAGTGGCACTTTAAAGAGTTAATTAACAATACCGGCAAATCCTCCATTCAGGAAATACCTCCATTAAGGGGACACTTCTCCTTGTTCCAAGGGTATCCCATTAATGGAGGTTCCATTGTATGGCTTTAACCTTACACACACATTCACAAATGTGCCCAGGATCAAAACAAGAAAAAAAATTTACCAAATTTTATTTTGCAAAATAACAATAAATAAATAGCACCAAATGAAAGTACTGCTTTTAAATTGCTTTTATTAGAAAGGTCACACTTTTGGGGATTGTCCAATGACACAAAAGGTATAACAATAAATTAGTACATGTACATGAGTGAAATTAATGAAGCTTCATTTTTGGGAGTGAAGGATTAAATTGATGTATTTTGCATGCAAATGTTGCAAACAAAAAAAATCAAATATAAGCCACTTAATTATTTATAACAAATCTTTCAATGGTAAATTTTATTGTGTAATGTAGTACCAGAGTATAAGTCAAATTTACATAAATCTTATTCTTTCAATACAATAAAGATAAAGATGTTAGCTGTAACTGTGACTGTCAATAATTTCAAGAGCTATACCACATTTTCAAAAGTTAAAATTAAAATGGAAGATGGCTTCCTTGATAATAAAAAAAATTCTTCATCACCTTGAAAACAAATTACAGTACAGTTGTACAAGAGAATATTGAAAATTCATTATTTGCTAACACTTAGATCCCAATAAAGAATTGGCAATTGTTTTTATTCTGTTGTAAATGTATAAAATTGAATATTGATGTTAAATTTACCACATAAAAGGTAGCCAACCAACTGGCACAATGCTGATCTAAAAAACAAACTAACATAATGCAATGCTAAATGTGCAAAATGCAATAGACATATGAGACTGAATTATTCATCTAGAACAAAGAAAATCTCGAAATATGTTAAAAATCACTTGAATTAAAAAAATGTAAACAAACATTGTTTTCACAATATTTTACTTTAAAATACCAAACATACTAACAGCATTTTAAGACAATGAATAAGAGGTCTGTTTATAACAGCGATCAAGAAAACTTTCTTGTTCGATTTTTTAACGTGTAAATCGAGTGTACTCATGATAAGGTCTGTAAAGCCTTAAAACAATCAAGACTGCATTGGGATCAGCGAATTAGATCAACAGCTGTGATCAGATAAATATTGAAGAATTTATTGTAATCAGCGGTACTGAAATCAATAAGCTTAATTGCTATCCCAGACATGAATATACACGGAAAATTTATAATAAGGAACCTGAACCGTAAGCTAATACTTCGCCAACATAAGAATATTTAATTTCACAGGTGTAGCCAGCTTAGTAATAAACTTACTTGTGTTTAGCTCTGGCAACCTTGAAAAATCTTGTGCTTCCCAAGCTGTTATGAAACATGAGAAAGCAAACAAACGAAATCAACTTTTTTATACCTAAATTTAAGAAGGAAGTAAGCTTAATTTTTTTAAAAGAAGCTCCTGTCGAAGTCATAATTTTGTTGAAGCTTTTGGATTAAAACTTCCGAGGTGGAGGTTGGATGACTATATGTTCGGGTCAACATGAAAAACAGCAGGGGCAAAAGAAAAGTTACAACAATAATAAACAACGCGCTTCATTAACTACTTGTCATGTACGTTCTTAACTTTCAGCTTTATATATATATGATCGCGATCGAAATTGACGATCATCGCGAGTCGCGTTAGTGCAGTGAAAAGGGCTTTCCCGTGTGTTTAAAATCAATAAACAGTTGTTCTATCTCGTTGCGCATACTTCTGATGAAAATATCTCACCTGCAATCGAACTCAACATCTGGTAGGTCGCTAAAGTAACTCTCTACACTCAAAATCTGCGAAGGAGCAATTCCTGAGAGCTGATTTCCCATCTCACTGCTTCACGTAAAGTGACCACTCCACAAGGAAGCATAACAAGGCGTGATTCCTTTAGTTTGGGCCAAGCGTTACTACTTGCATCCTAGAAAAGTAGTCACTTCATTGTACACTTTCAAAAGGTTTTGGAATAAAACATTTTCCCAGTGTTTTGGCAGAAAACCATTATTAAGACTGTCCGTTTTGCGGTAAAGGAAAGAGAACGATAGCGCGTAGGCTTAGCAGCCACGCCTTGTATTTTAATGAAAACCCGCTGACTGCGAAATACTGCAGCAACAGTTATGTGATATTTCACGCCTGTAAAAATGCGTGGAACGTGACTGAAAGGTAAAATTGAGAAATAACAAGAGTCCCGAGGCTTAAAGATTGTTTTATTTTCAGAAGACCCCCAAGGAATCTACCCGTTCCCATATTGCGCGCGAGATTCCGCGCAAGACACGCAAATAATTTAAGGTTATGTGCTAGTATGACACGTAAAGGATATTTTAATATTCGTTGCACTCTTTTCTTTGTTAAGTATTGAATATTTTCACTCGTTAAATATAAAATAATGTTGAAAACCTGACTTTGTAAAAGTATGAATAGTAACTACCTACATAATCGCATCAATAGCTGAAGCTCCACTTGCTCTTAGCGCCCCTTAGATTGATTTCTTCATTGACCCCAAAAATGATTTCTTGAATAATTGACCGTATTTTTATGATTCCGCAACATAGACCCCCTTTCGTCTCCTTTTTATATCGAGCGAAACGTGCGAGCGAGCGGGAAAGAACCGAATGTCACCCACGCCGTAAGCAGGGGAGTTCACGCTCTTAGAGAAATAAAAGACCATCTATAGCCTATTCAGGAGCGAATCTCCTTCAATCGGACACCAAAGCGGGGACTTATCAAAGTGTCTGTAAAAGAGAGGTGTCCGTATTGTAGAAGTAATGTTTAAGGTGATGTTACACGGAACTATTCGCAACGACGATTTTTAGCGCAACATGGGTGCACGGACGATTTTCTTCGCAATTTTTTTCGTTGCGAGTTTTTGGGCAGCTTCAAGAAACTTGCAACGCAAAAACACGAATTTTGCTCAAGTGGTGATATTAGCATTAGTTAGTAATTTATTAATGATTTTTTTTGTCTGATGATTCTTTTTACCGTGGTTAAATAAAGTTATTGTATTGCATTGTTGTTTCGTGTAACATACCTGTCGTCTATTTTGTTGCGCTAAAAATCGTCGTTGCGAATCGTCCCGTGTAACATCACTTTTATAAATTTTGGACTCTTCGGGAGGCACGCGAGCTGTCCGTTGTGGAGAAACCGGCAAAACAGCTGTATTGGGACTCTTGAACGTGCGCTGTGTTAAACCGCGGACTGAGGCGAGTCAAAAGACGCGACCAAGGGTGTGGGAGTTTCACTCCATCGAGCCGCAGCTGATAAGAGGAGGTTTTATGCCCGGGGTGATCGTGGTACCTATTACGGACTAAAATTCGTGATCGGGTAATACTAAGGGTGTTTGAATCGAAAATGACCAGAATCGGTACCTCTTAGGTATTCCCACAAAATGGGTTCCAGGCACCTTTGAGGGGTTTCTTTCAAATTTCCGACTTTGACCCCCGTCAATTTTATATGGTAGTCGCACCCCCCCCCCCCCCCCCCCCCCCAATCCTTGCTGGAGTGTTTTCTTGTGTTCTCAGTGTTTATTATGCTCCTTAATCGACCTTAGTTCAAGAGCGTCCCGAAAACGCGCGAGAAAAACCATTGGTAACTAGGGCTTTTCTAGTTAAAAAACTGCACTTCAATCTCGGGATGTTTTATACAACCGAACCTTAGCCTTTAGAAAATGAATACGGGTTAAAACGCGAATGCTAACGTAAAAATAAAAACTGAATGCAGGGAGACTCTCCCTCAACTCTCCTCGCATATATTTTTGCAATCGGTTCAAGTAATGTTTATTTATCTACAGTAATTAATAAAATTATCGTCTATCATCAAGAGTGAAACGTTGGTCACTTGGACGAACATTTAACTGCCAGTCCACAAATGTAGGCAATTTTTTATCGCCAACAGTCACCATTGAACCTAGATGCGATCCATGAAAGTCGTAATTGCTTCTACATAGACTATTCCAGAACTTAGTGAAATAGTAAGAAAATCCTTTCAGAGAATCAACCTTGCAATTTGGAATGGACCTCCCAAAACATCAAATCAAAGCATTACTATTTGACTGAAATTCTACAAAAAGCAGATGACTATATTTAAGTCCCCTGGGCATATATTGACCACGATCAGATCGTGTCAGAACCAGCAACCTTATAGCACCTAGATACATTTAACTAACTACTTTTCTTATCTGCCCCGTAAAAAAATAAAAAAAAACTAACTACACAGATAAGTTTCTGTATTGCTATGTTAAACGACTATATTTAACTTATAAAATCATATTTGCCCCGTCTCGAATAGCTTTCTTGCTAGCTTGCGGGTCGGGCAAAGCTCAAAACCTTTCTGCTTTGAAATAAAAGTTGTTATTGCTAAAATTAAAGTTTTCTTTGATGCGTTGCCGCGCGTTTTCTTGCTCTCGTAATTGCCTCTGTTGCTCATAGCTAAAACCACTGAAATGGTAGTTTTGTGCTCCAGCAAGTTGCAGTTCTACTCTCTAAAAATAATCGACAAAAAAACTTGTTGCGCTGCCTCTAAGTGACAAATAAATTATAGAATTGGGTATATTATTCATCGGGTGATAAGGCACATTTCCGGCGGAATTCTTGGCCATGTTCGTGTATCCACTTGTTAGAAACTGAAAAGAGAGAAAATCTGTGAGTTAATTTTAAGCCAACAAGAAGTCCCTTTTTAACCCTTTTTAACTCAGTGGGACCAAAAGTCACTCGATCGCTCACTCGGCTGTAAACTTTTCTGGTAGGTACGTCATGTACACCACAGGCAGCCCAAGCTTAGTATGTGACAACCAACGACATCGTAGCCTGTTCCAGACGTTTAGATTGTGGGGAGCAGCGAAAAGCGGCGCGCGGCGCTATAAGATCGGCGCGAGGGTCCAGCCTCGTTTTTTCTCTTGCGCCCGATTTTTCTTTCGCGCGCCACAAACTTAACGCCTGGAACAGGCTAACGCAAAAACTCGTAAGCCACAAAACCGTCTAATATGGACATCATTTGCGCCCAAATTGCATAAAAAATACAACGAAAACACAATGTTGAGGTAAGTGAAGTTTATTTCTACATTAAAAGGAACCTCCATTGTTACGAACAAATTGACGTTAAATTGTTGGAAATAAAGTCTAAATTAATTTAAAAAGAAACAGATGCCGAATATAATTTTAGTGTACAAAAAAGTGGATATAAATATCGCCTATTTTCGCTTTTAAATTTCCCGCGCGCCGCAATTTTGAATATTTATGACGTGTTACGGTTGTCCAATCCACCGTAGGAAAAAAGATGGCGGCTGTTCATTTTACCACAATACCTTGCGGACCTAACACAGCACATAAGGCACAAAGAAAGCCAAATTTTTACAATATTTGTTCCAGTACTAAGGACAATGTGTAGACTAGGTTTGAAGATTTTATAACTTTTCTTTACATTTTTATGAACGTTGTTAAGGTTTTTGAATTATGGGTAAATGTACCAGTCGCCATCTTTTTTCCTACCGAGGATTGTTGCATTCAAAAGAACTTCGATTCTTAGCAATAGCGTCATAAATATTCAAAATGGCGGCGCGCGGGAAATTTAAAAGCGAAAACAGGCGATAGTTTTATCCATTTTTTTTGTACACAAATTATATTTGCACCTGTTCTTTTAAATTTCGACTTTTGTTTTTAATTTCGACTTTATTTCCAACAATTTAACGTCAATTTGTTCTGACAATGGAGGTTCCCTTTAATAGCTTTATTTAGCATATATAAGACTAAAATGAATTTTCCTTACAAAGTGTACGAATCGTTCGTTGCGTAATAACAAAGAACCATCACATACTAAGCTTGGCTGCCTGTGCTGAATCAAAAGGTCATATCAAATTTAACGCATTACGTCATCTAGTTGTCTCTTTTCACACAAGGTATATTATGTCACGCTAAGATGTCTTCCTCTTTACGAAGAAATGAAATGACTACAGATCCGCAATTAACTCAGCTCAGCTCAGCTCAGCTCAGCCTTTGATTTCCCCCAGGGAAAGTCGAGGGAAAGAAACACGCGAGTACTCGCAAGATTTGCCTGCCGTGCGCGCACGCGCGAGGAGACGCGACCAGCAACGCGCAGGATAGGGGATGAAAAGAATCATATTTACCCCATTTTGATCCGACAATTACTGGACAAGCTGCATGTCGCGTGGATCCATCAGGCTCCCCTGACTTGAGAAGGTTGAACCAGAAGGCAGCGGTACCCTGTACAAACGAGTCATATGATTAACTGGTCACACCGTAAGATTTCATCATAAACGGGCTCAAAAGTCACTTGTACAGCATGATAAACAGCACCACAGCTAAGTACTGCTCAATAGTTTTCATTGGAATGATCGGAAACAACGTAAGATTTCATCCTCACACTCAAAAGTGATCACTTATAGGTTTCATCCACAGGCTAAAAGATTAGAGCCATCTTGTAAAGCATAGCACTGAACAGCTCAATAGCTCAATAGCTTTCACTGGAATCGTCCCCGGGTGGGGGGGGGGGGGGGGGGGGGGGTACTTAACAAGTACGGGGATGCTCCGCCCCGAGGTCCAAACCCTTGCCCTTTAATATACCGTTTTTGACAGAAAAGGTACTCCTTTCATATACCTTTCATTGAAAATGGTACCCCTTTCATATAGCCTTTACGTCCGTTTGATATATTTAAGGCCCTTTTTGTAATTCTTAAATGGCAGTTTTTGCCTACCTTTTTATGCTCCAACTCGTGTTTTCGCTCTCTTTCCTATTCTTCGTGAAATCCTTACCCTTTCATATACTTCAACTCGTGAAATCCCGACCCTTTCATATACCTCCAGCCTCAAAAAGGTACCCCTTTCGGGCGGAGCAGCCCCGTATAGCCCATTATAGGGAGTAGCCCCTCCCCCGGGGGAATCGTCACGCCATTTAATTTTTTGTCTGCAGATTGAAAAGTTAGAACTACTCATCCTTGTTCCCAGGGCCTCTCTTCTTCTCGTCCCTTGGAACGGGACGGGAAGAAGAGAGACTGGGAAGGGAGGTTTAGAACTGACTTTAAGAATCGTAAGATTTTAGATAACAGTGGCTTGGTGCTTAAAACGACAATAATTTGTCGACTAAGGTTTCTTCGGACCACGTAACATCTCATAGCTGGTTAGAGCGGCTTTCAAACAAGTATAGAAAACCAAAACCAAAGTAATCACTCTGGCCAATCACAACAGACGTAGACAATCCAATGAACCAATCAGAACTCGAAGGAATACATGTAGCCAGCGCCAAGCGCGGGAAAACGCGTGGTTAGAAAGTGGCGCGAGATTCTTTAGCCAATCAGAAAGCATAGCAATGCAAAACCAAAGCAATTGCGAAATTAATTTTGACACTCGAATTGAAAGCCGCTCTTATAAACAAGACACTTTTAAATTGTAACCTTTTGAGGCTTGATGATCGTTTCTGCATCGAGAAACACGGTGGAACCACCTGCCTCTACATCAGACATCTGAGGAAACACAAACAAAACTAGTTATCAGAGTTATCATGTATAACTGTGATGCAATGACCTCAATGGAGCCTGAAGTGCTGATTGTGTTATATTTGTTGAGGTGGCGATTGTAATTTCAATCGACATCGAGAAAATACAGTTAATCCATATTTTTCGAACCCTCGAGTTTTCGAAACTCCCGATTATTTGAAACAAAACTCGTTTCCCTTAGATTTGATTTCAGTCGATACCACCTTCGATTTTTCAAACCAGTTTCCGTTTCAAAAGGAGGTTCGAAAAATCGGGACTCCACTGTAAATTCATTTTCTTGCAGTTTTGCAAACGCATTGGGTGGATGAAAACGGAGGCTTTTGAAAACAATAGACCGTATTCGTATTCTTGGTATGGAACTGGAACAAGCTTGCAATGGAGGCTCATGCGGGGGAATATCATTGAAAATAATTGTATGCGAAAAGATGCCCCGCTTTAGTCTCGACTGCAAGCTAGTTCCAGGTCAATACCGAGAATATGAATATGGTCTATTGCGTCACGTGATTGATTTTGATCAGGTAATGTCGATACCAGTCCAAATCTAAAAACGTGTCCGTTTTCAAATGAACGCGTATTAGAATGGTTAGGTTACAACGATACGAAAATACTAGTGTGTATGCGACTCTTTTGCAACGTTTACGGCCGAATTATGAAAAGGAATGTTTTAAAAACATATTAGCGTGGATGGAGCCTTAGAACAGCCCCTGTACTTTACCACACGATGTATTGCGGCTTCCTAACGTTATTGATAACGCTTTGCTAAGAGCGCGTTCGTTTAACCGTATTCGAGAATAAACAGCATAGCATCTAAGAATTGTTTGTTTAGGCACACTTGCAGTATAAATCGTGCAAAACCTGCTTACAATACGGCAGTAGGAGATGTTTATTTTTCCACTGGCTCCCAAATCCCGAAAAAATGCGATTTTTGTGACCATTTTTCGTTTTCTTATTCCGGAATACGTTCAATCGAACGCACCCTAAGTTACAAGTGCTTCTTTCAGTGTACTCACGTATATTAAAACCGTGGCGATTCTATTTCCCATACCCATCCTAAAGATAGCTGACTTGTTTGTCTGCAAGAAAAGACAAAATATTGGCAAATAACCCCAGAAATAGCAAACTTAGTATAGGTAATCATACGGTTTCGAGTTCAATTTGGGATTAATTTGCAAGAGTGAGTTTTTCAAAAAGCAAAAAAGCTTTTTGAAAACTCACAAGTGCAAATTAATCCCAAATTGAACGAGAAAACCGTATGATTACTTATTAATAATTATATATGAAAAAATTTGCATCCATTTTTGTTTGGAAGTTTTTTTTTTTTTGCAAAAATTTTTTCTTTGGAAATTTTTTTTCTTTTTTTTTTTGGCTAAAAAAAAAAAAATTTTTTTCGATTTGTAATTTGCACTGGTGTTACACTTTTTGCACCGGTGTTACACGTTTTGCACTGGTGTTACACTTGAACTGCACTGCTCTTAGCCAATCAGAATCTAGTAATTTTTTCATGTATATTATAAGGGATATTAGGTTACCTGATACCCCTCGTTAATAAAAATAACAATTTATATAGACATTCGAGTCTATATAAACCTTCAAACATTAAAGGCCCACCTTCACCCAAAATGCTGTGCGCGCCGTGATCACTTTCTGTGCTTAATTTCGTGTTACACGAAATTCACGCTTGAATGCGTGCAACCAATCAGATCACGCGTATGAACAATGGAGCATTTCAAAACAAAAACAAACGACCGCAACGTCTTTTGGGTGAAGGTGGGCCTTTAAGATGTCATAAACGTTTGTAACAAAGGATTCTTACATTAAGATTTATTGGTTTCAGTGGTCAAGAAAAATGTCACCAACAAAAGAAAATCAGACATGGTTGGGGTCCGAAGTGTACCGAAAACAAAAGGTTCGAAAGTTTTTGTCTGAAATGCTATTTTGTTCGAATTGAAAGACACTTGAGACGAAGATTTTTTAAAAGTGCGTGGAGTGATATTTACCAAGGCATGATCCACGTGTGGTTCGTATTGTCCAGCAATACCGTAATTAACAACCTGCAACGAGATAACGTCAAGTATGGTACTTAAACCAATAAAAAGGATTCCAAATTAACCAATGAGTACGCGTTCGTGAAAACGCACCAATCAAAATTAACTTCTCCAAGTTTCTAATGACAGTAAAATACTCAAAGCGTCTCGAAGTTTCCAAAAGATACGTGAAAATGCATCAACAGTTGTTCGTTTTGTACCTGAAGTGCTTCACAATGAACTCTTGCAGTTGACAGTCCTGTAACAGCTTCTAATCTTACACTCAATCTTTCAATAACCTCTCCTTCATAGTCCTCTAACCATCCGCTGCGGAAATCAAACAGCAGTTCAACGAGTGAGAAGCCTATACTGGCTACAAAATTTGATTGGTTTGTGCCCGAAAATGAAAGTTTTGAAATAAACTGGCAACTTTGGGGGGGGGGGGGGGGGGGGGGGGTAAAACTTATGCCCCGACCGTGGTACAATGGGGTAGGATGCTTGCAACTCCCCTTCCTCCCCTTAGATTTTACGGTGTTGCAATATTTTGGAAAGATTCCACCTTTATAAATAGATAGCCTGTAATGTGCTCTACAAGATAAGGTAAATATATACACCTTATTTGATGGTTTGACAGATAACTGAAGACGCGCGGATAGTTTTACGAGTTGCGCAGTATTTTCCCGAGTATCGTAGGGGTGAGGAAAAATGCAAGCAACAAGTATATTATTCGACTATGAATTTCGCCAATGAATTTATTATTCGACTGCTTTTAACTTCTCAATATAGCCATAATATTTCGCCCGCAGTATTTCACTCTCATCCTGAGCGCGCGCAATTACAATTTAACTTCGTTCTATTCCTAACCTATCAAACCGGTATGCTACAGTGTAATAAGCTCGCATATTTTGCGCGTTCAACCTAAAATGACGTCAGAGTCGAATAACAATATGGGTTATGACGTTTCAGGGGATTCAAAACGGCGGCCAAGATAAGAACTTAAATTGTGATCCACAATCGAAAAGACGGGCAAAAGACACTGACCTTTAAAATAACGCAATATTTTCAGCCTTCATTACCTTTTGCTGATTCGATAATCCGCAAATTCCAGATTGCCAGTGTTTCTGTTTGTAACAGTGGCTCTTTGAAGCTAAAACATAAAATGGAAATGTCAAATTCCGGATCAAGATATCATTATTTCTTGGAGAGATGCCTACAGGATAAAAGACTAAAATACTACTTCATTCATTATTCTATTTACCAGGGGAAACAGCTAGTTCTGTGCAAAAATTGCTAGAATTATGTACATATATATATGGAAAAATATTTTCTTGTGTGTGTGTGTGTTTGTGATCATGACATTTGGATTCATTTCAACGAGAAATTATAAAACACAGAAACAACTGTACTTTACATTTTCATGCAATTTAATCACCCCTCGTCCCCATGGTCTTTTCCGCTTTCAAAATGCGGGCGCAGAAATTCTGGGGTAAATGAATGTTTTCATTTCGTTTAAATAACGGTTTCAGATGCCAGGAAACAAACACGGCTGTCGATCGCTGAAAAGAACCTCCGAAAACGCCATTTCATCGTGTATCAAAATACGCCACGATCCTAACCTGCGATCAGGCTCTCCCCCCGGAAAAACGATCGCAGGTTACCACGATTCCTCCATTTTTAAAGTGGAGAAGGCCCTGGGTACGAGGTTGACACAATCGTTGCACCGTCGCACAGTCGTTGCAAAATGTTACCAAAGAGAGGTAATCTGAGATAAAAAGTTTCCTGCTTTGGGTAACGGTGCACGAATAGCGTAAAACAAAAGCCTGAACAACAGATAGAAAACAATCTAACTCCAAATTCAAAGGATTCTTTGAGCCATCTCGTGAATACGAAACAATTATCAAAACAACGTAACGTTAAGTCCAAAGATCGGTTTTAATTTTTTATACTAAGTTTGAAGTCAAAGAATTCAAGAGTAAAATTAAAACAGATTTATAACGTCCAAAACATCTTGGCGCGACATAAATATGCATTGTGTGAAACGAGACTGTCTAGACAACTGGATTACGGAATTAAAAAAATGTTTACTTATTCAATGACAGCAATCATCTTTTAACACGTAATACACTGAGGAATTTAAAAAAGTTAACAGATGATAGAACGAGTGAAAAATTGCAGATCCGTCCCTGTATACTATATCTCGTTCAACGCTTCGCGTATTCACGTTAGACTAAAAAAACTCACAAACAACACAAATGTACAATGCAGTCCGTTGTCTGTAAAATAAATGCAATGAATAAGGTACTCACCCTTGGCGTAGCGAGGTTCCTGATAAATTCAATATCTGAATCTCTGATAATGTCATGCAGAAGGTAGATATCTGGTTTCAAATTGGCCATCTCTATTTTGACCGGTTTGATAAGCAGTATAGGATCTTTATTGTAGTAGTAACATGTCAGTTTGTCCTGTTCAGCTTGACTCTGCAGGAAACGTCCGTGAGAAAGGGTATTTAGTACAAGTATTCGGCAAATCATATTGTTCACGCCTTTTTTAATTCCATTCATTTGTCCATCTATTTGTTTTCATTCATATATATTTGTGATTCATATATATTTGTGATTCGCTAAGAACACAATACATTTGTCCCGCTGGGATAGGGATTAGGGATAGGGGCATTGTTTAAGTGACATATCAATTGTATCGTTCGCCAATCACAGACATCGTTTGGACATCTACGAGCCCGCTCCAATTTGATCGCTCATTCATTCATTCATTCATTCATTCATTCATTACTTCGCTCAGCAATTCAGTCATTCGTTCAGTCTGTCTGTCAGACAACCAGTCGTTTGTTCCTTCGACATTCCTTCGTTCATTCAGTAGTTCTTTCATTCATTTTTTCATTCATTCATTTGTTCATTCGTGTCGTCGATCATTCATTCTTAAAATCATTTTTTCGTTTGTGCAAAGATAAGGTTACATTAAATGCTTCACTTTTACATTGAACGGTCTTATGAATGACGTCATCGCATCTTAGGGTGTGATATGACGCTAGACCGTTCTGTTCACATTTTGAATCCGATCTATTTTGAAACTGAATTCTGATGAACGTTTAATGCTGATGTTTTCATACCTGTCGGATAGAAAACTACAATGTTTTTGGCATTTGAACATTTGAAGAATGCTTTTGTCGCTAACGTCTTTTTCGTGTTAAGTAATGCTCCACATAAGAACGATAGCAAACTTCATTGTTCTGCGGCTTTGGCTCTTTCCCACATAGAATATCTTTCATTTCAAGAATAGAGGAGGAGCTGATGGTTAGTAATTATATTTCATTATAAAAATAAAGAAAATCCATTTGCGTCAAATAAATTTTAGGAAATGTTCGTGCTTAACCAATCAGAATAGCAGAAGACAATAGCTAATAATTTTGCTTCTTTGATGAAGTTCCCCAAATACAATATATTTGAAAAATTGCATGTTGTGCGATTAGGTCTCAAATTACTTGAAACCTTAAAAAAATTAGACAAAATGCACCTTGAACCTTAACTTTTTAGCTGTTTTTGAGTCTAGGCCAATGAAATCACTAGTTGTAACAATGAAAAAAGTTGACATTTCATCGTGCATGGCCGTTGGCGCTATCCTTCTTATGCGGATCATTACTTAAATTGTATTATATCATTAATATTCAAAGCGTGGACCATTAATTTATAATGTTATTACATCCCATACTTCCCTACGGTCTTGTCGTGTACACTTGAACGCGTTAAGGTGGCTTGATTGGGTTTTTGAGTGACCATAGAAATTCTTAAAATTTTGCAGACCTTAAATATGTTAGATTGAACATGCAGAGATCGTTTTCCAAAATTATCTCTTGTTTAATTGATGACAAGTAATTTGGTATAATATAAAATGGGGGAAGACGTCATTACGTTGCTATGGTAACTTCGATTTCGATAAAACTTACCTCCTCTGAAACTTCAATCTGTCACTAGTACAGCTGTAGCAATCGATTTTCCGTTAGATTGTTTATGGTGGTACATAGGTTTCTCAAAGTTGAAAGGTATCGTGACCGGCTCAAAAACCCGATCGAGCCACCATAATAGACAATCTTTCCCGAAATAGCGCTGCTGTAAACTGATGCTTTGAGATATTAAATGTAAAGAAGAATCGAACAAAGAACTAAGTTTTAAACAAATAACTGACAAATAAGAATATACTTTGTAAACCTTATTTGACTCGCTTCTGCATAGCTGCTCGTAATGTAAGATGAAGTCTTCTTTAGGCTTCGGTTTCATGCCGTCATCGTACATTTCCTCATCACTATCATTATCTTCGTCTTCAAAATCATCAAAGAACTTTCTATCCTTCATGAAACTCAGTCTGTTTTCATAATAAATCTTGCTTTGCTTGAGTTCTTCGTCGTTAGGTTCTAAAAAGAAAATCAGATATAGTCATAATTCGGTAACTGGGGGAAGTGGTCATAACAAGTTTACTCAACGAGGACCCACCTTGTGTAGGGAGGGGTAAGGGGGCTATGCAAGATACCACCTACCTGATGAGCCCAATGGACAAAATGTATTGACCAAAAATTTGAGATTCTGTGTGCATGAAGCTTGAATTGCTAGTAAAAAGGCAAACTTTCTCAGTTTCTACTCCTGTTAGAATTGGAGCTATACCAACAAGACAGCATATTTTTATATGGAGGACGGAGGGGTGTATTAAGAGCTAGACCACCAGTCTTTTTGTAAAACGGTGGGTCCTGTCCGAGTACAATAGTTTTTACCAATTCCCTAACAGAATTCTCCTGAATCACCACACAAATCTTCCATGAATCTCTCATAAATCTCAGCTGGATCTTGCAAGAACATTGCTTATTGAATCTTGCATCAATTTTGCGTAAATCTCTTTTGAATTTGGTCTGATTGTCGTTTGAATATCATTATTCAATGCTTGATGGGGGCTCCCATATAAAAATGGGGGGAGGGGGGGGGGGGGGGGGGGGGGGTTGATCGTCGTACATCATTCAGGAGCAAAATTTGAAAATTGGTACCGTCTAGAATACTAAAATCTAAAATGACCACCGTTATAATTATTGCGGTATCTTAAGAGCATTGAGCCGAACAATGACAGAATATGACATGTTTTATTTTAAAATTGGCACCTATTAGGGGTGAACATGAATGTGAGCCACGCCCACAATTACGAGATTCTGGTACACAAACTTTCCGACGATCGGCTTCTGTCATTTTTATATGGGATTTCCCTGGGGATTCAGTGAGCGCTTTTAAATATCCTTGCTAGAAGAGAACGGTAACTGCCTGATAGCAATGTAACTGCATTAGCTACACAGTTATTTGGGTTCTAATGGGGTTGATAATCTAGCAGAGCACCCTACCTTCCTTGAGCATTTCATTGGTGTGTTTAAGAGCACCTTCAATTCTACCTGTCTGTAAAGAGGGGTGAGAATTAACCTTGTGTTCATAACAAGATGTTACAAAATCTTCGTAACTATTTACTTAAGGTGAGGTATTTACAGGGACGAAATCACCAGCATGTTATTATAGTTACTGTAGTATAAGCATTCTAGAGGGCAAACACCCAGCAAGACTTGCATGTACAAAAAGCCCAGCTGTATTGTTATACACCTTTCCGTTAAATAAACTTACTTAAAGGGGCACTGTCCCGCCGAAATATCAAAATTTCGCTTAGCTTATTTCCATGTTATATCGCCGAATGCCACCAAATATACAACTTAAGTGGATAAAAAGATTCTATAGAGAAAAAACAGAAGCAGTAGTTTGGAGATAAAGTACAGTGGGCCCCCAGTCGGAAAGCCGATTAATGGTAATCCAGGATTAAGAGTTAACCGAGGATTTAATTTCTATTGTCAAAAGATAATTTTAAGCTAGAGGTGAAGACAAGTCAAAGTCGAAACTGGAGGCCAAAAAGTCTTTAGAAAAATTTTCATTGAGTAAAATTGACGCTATTCCTGGGTTAGCTTAATCGTGCTTTGAACAACCCGGCCCAGGATTGTAAGGATAGATTAAGTGGATTACTGCTCATAAAATTTGATTTCGTGGCAGTCGGTGAATAATTAAAATTGCCATTCATTTTGAATTTTGACTTTTTTAGCCGATATTGTATGGCAAGCACCTGGCCATAATAATGAAAACACGATATATCAGCCGAGACACTGCCCGTTTAATTATGACGTTCATTTTGATATCCAGGTATAGAATGGACATGTAGTATTCTGTTCATAAGTTAAAGACCGGAGCCGAGGAACTTTTTGATTTCTAGTCCCCTCACCTTATACTCTGCCCAAATCAAATACTGGAGGACTTCCTTCGTTGTAATTCCGCTGCCCCTGTCTAACTTGCTCAGTCGTTTCCAAGCCTCCGTTAACCAGCCATACGCGTCCTCATACTGCCCCCAATGATGTTTCATGAGTCCCAATTCCAGGCAGTGCGCCGCGCCCATTTCGGGGCTACGTGTCTTGTGGGATAGCTTTCCAGCTGCGATTCTCTCCGCGCTGATGTTGTAGACATCCTGAATGCGAAATATTGCCAGTCCACAGCCTTGCAGATCTTGTAAATCAGGAAACGAGGAATTGTGCTCTTTTATAAGTTCAATAAGTTCTGGGAAAGAAGTGCAAAGAAAGATAAATGAGTGCTTAGGAGGCTTTTAACAACAGTTAGCCTCTCGTGAGCTTAAGAGCCAAATCTTACAATGTTATTCTTACGTTTAAGTTTGTGCGAAAATCCTACAGTATGACTACAATATGACTACAGTATGACTACAGTATGACTACAATATGACTACAGTATGACTACAGTATGACTACAATATGACTACAGTATGACTACAATATGACTACAATATGACTACAGTATGACTACAATATGACTACAGTATGACTACAATATGACTACAGTATGACTACAGTATGACTATATTAAAAAGCAGTATATTCCTTTAGTGCTGTTTATTATGCTGTACTTGGACGGCTTGAAACTGTGAACAAAAGTCTAAAGTGTGACCATTTAAAATCAAAGTTACTGAGCAGTACTTTTCTGTGTAGCCTGCGAATACAGCCGGTGCCCCTAGCGGCCGAGATCGATGAGAGGCGGCTGTATTCGCAGGCTATTTCTTGTGTTACTGTTAATTATGCTGTCAGTACAAGTTGGTTCTACCTTTTGAGTCTGTGGATGAAATCCTAAAGTGTGACCTTTCAAATGAAAGCTACTGAGCAGTACTTTCCTGTGGTTCTGTTTGTTATGTTGTACAAGATGGTTCTACCTTTTGAGTCTGTGGATGAAATCCTAAAGTGTGACCATTCAAACGAAAGCTAATGAGCAGTACTCAGTTGTGGTACTGTATATTATGCTGTACAAGGTGTTTCTAACTTTGAGTCTGTGGATAAATGTAATTTGTGATAATCTTGATTGGCATAAATTAATATTTTGCCGGCACGGTACAGAGAACCGGGTACTAGTGTAGTGCGCAGGGGCTCACGGTTCGTGAGTTTGAAAAGTGTCCGTTGATAGATTTGTGTCATTCTACGGTCAGCCTCGCCGCCTCTTGTACTGTTCAAACAAGTTAATTTTCGTCTTAGTTGTTTATTGTAATACCTTAAGACTCGTTATCGGCAGTTTTAGCCGCATATTTTAGTCGTTTATTTCTTAGTTAAAAACAGGTAGCACCACTGCATTTTTTTCCAACAGTTGTTTTTTTGGGGTTTACGTGTCCGGCTCAGTCTGGTGCGCTTAGAGTTGTTATTGTTATATTATAGTCCTGTGTCAAAAATAAAATGTATCGTGGGCCTGGCTGACCAACTTAGAGTTATTGTAATATTATAGTATAGTATATTATAGTAATATTGTAATATTATAGTCCTTTGTCAATAATAAAATGTATCGTGGGCCTGGCTGACCAACGCCCCACGCCTCTTAGCCTTGTGTGTTTGTTCGGGTGTCTAGTGGACGCAAAATAATCCTCAAGTGTGACCACTCAAATGAAAGCTATTGAGCAGTACTTTCCTGTGGTGCTGTTCGTTATACTGTACAAGGTGGTTCTAACTTTTGAGTCTGAGGGTGAAATCCTTAAGTGTGACCTACAAATGAAAGCTATTGAGCACTCTGTAGCAGTTCTTTTCCATTAAACTGTTTTTCATTTGTGCTTGTAATATGCCGTCCCCGCGGGTTTTTGCACTCTCCCTAGTTTTCGCTCGCCATGAAAAATCAAAATGGCACCAACTCGAACTAGCGATCGACCTCGACTGATCACCAGAAAAAATAGGCGACTGTGCACGTGAACAGTGTAGTACTTCGGTTACATTCGCTTTTATTTACCACGGCAAATCCTTTGTAATTCACTCTGCAGATTCCTCGTGATGTCAAATGGAACAAAGTGTTTGGTTTATTTCCCCAGTCAGGAGCCGAGCCCCTAGCTTTTTTGTTATTTACAACGACAAAATAATGTCATGGATGTACTTCTTGATGTGTCTAGAGAATTTACCACGGTAAATTTACCTTGAGAAAGGTCGCTCGCTCATACTCGATGCATTTTCCCGCGGTAAAAGTGTACCGTGTAACCACGCCTGATGAATCGCGCCAAAGAATCGAGCCTAAACACGCGTACAACCGATCGATGCCAAGAGCGGGAATCCCACGAAAGCCAATGAATGAATGGTTAGGTTTGGTTTCAGTCCCTGACTGGTTGATAAACAGCATACTTGGTTTTGTACGATGTACGAGTTAATATTTTCAGCCAATTATTGTGTTCACCAAGCACAACGCCAAGCTTTTTATTATGTTTGCCAATCAGAAACTGGTACCCGAGCCCTTCAAACGGCCGGGTGACAGTGTGCGTGTCTAAGTGCACGTGTTTTCAATAACTAGCCATGGCGCTCTTGTAATCTGCAGACACTGGAAATTTTTGAACGGAATAAGAAGGAAAATATAAAACACTTTATAGAAGTGGTGTACATAAGTAGACATTCGTTAAATTGAATTCATCTCGTTAATTAGATTGTTTCTCCGGTGTTAACAATAATCTAATAACATTCAGCGATCAGTCTCCGGTTTTTATATATTACTCGACTGAATATAATTAAATTTGTTTCTGTTCCGTAGATGTTAACTTAAATTATCATTTTTTTTCAGGTGCCATCGTTTTGTTTTCAACTTCCCCATTATTTGCTCATAGAATTTTAAAGGACCACCTTCACCCAAAATGCTGTGCGCGCAGTGATCACTTTGTGTGCTGAATTTCGTGTAACACGAAATTCACGCTTGAATGCGTGCAACCAATCAGATCACGCGTATGAACAATGGAGCATTTCAAAACAAAAACAAACGACCGCAACGTCTTTTGGGTGAAGGTGGGCCTTTAACGCAGCTTTGTAATTTAAACTCACGTGGCTACACTGAAAAGATTCTTATAAAGTTAATCTCAAGTCTGGATATATTACAATTACTGTCATTAGTAGATCCCATAGTATAATTAACTTGATCATGATTTAAATGCACTAAGATTAAATTGCAATTTTGCTGAAAGCACGTCCGTTTACAACCAAAACTGTTTTGTATTTAATAGAATGGAAAAGAGTGCGAATTATAAAAAATTATTACCTTTTCCAATTGGATCTGTCGCATCCAGTTTTTCCACAACACTTGTCCACTCACGCAAGAAACGTCGCACAAGCAAATACGAGTTCACAGGATGCCCAAGAAATGTTTCCATATCTTTATCTTTGACATATTTCACGTGTTGGTTAACATCATTTGCGAACCGCTCCAATTCAGGTGGGGCAGAAGGGATATACTCTAGATACTCTTCCAAATATAAACTGAAAGATTGTTCCAGTCGTACAAAATCTGTCATGTGAGTTAATGCCGTGAATATCTGAGCTTGAGAAAACGACAAGATCGTGATCCAAAAAAATAGAGTGCGTAAAAAGGAACAAAATGGCAGGGCCATTATTTTTTTCGCGTCCGGCCAGAATCGATCACTTGTGCGGTATTCAAGAGCGACTTGAAGACTGTGACACAAAAGACCTGCATGACGTCACAGCTGGTACCGGACAGTACTGAACAAAAATAACTGATTCTTTGATTCTGGTCATCAAGAAATTCCAATTTGTT
>JAJLRJ010000004.1:13978094-14213058 GCA_024195265.1 Dendrophyllia cribrosa
GCTAATAATTTTGCTTCTTTGATTAAGTTCCCCAAATACAATATCTTTTAAAAATTGCATGTTGTGCGATTGGGTCTCAAATTACTTGAAACCTTAAGAAAATTAGACAAAATGCACCTTGAACCTTAACTTTTTAGCGGTTTTTGAGTCTAGGCCAATGAAATCACTAGTTGCAACAATGAAAAAAGTTGACATTCCATCGTGCATTGCCGGTCAGCGCTATCCTTCTTATGCGGATCATTACTTAATACTAGTAGTAATTGGAAATTAGGGGAGTGCGTTCGACAGGGTGGGGTGATGGTACAGGGAGTGAGGAAGTGGGGGGTGGAGGTGAGAGCCAGTAGGCGGTGGTGGTGGTTGGGGGGGGGGGGGGGTGGGTTAAGGAGTGGAAGTTATTATATCGTCATATTCTCGGGATATTTTCAGTTTAGAACCATACAATCCAAGTCTTGTTTTGTTTACATCAAATCGCTTTTCAACCTATGAAATTAATGAACAAACACATACAAATGGACAACAAAATCTTCTTTAATTTGAAAAAGATTATTCAAAAAAATAAATAACCTGATTTGTCAAAAGCAGTTATTGTAAAATTTGACGTCTACAGAGGTCCATCTCTCAGTCACAGTCTTCAAGGAAGAAACAGCGTGACATTTGCGTTACTTTTTGTTGACATTTACATACATGCAAAAACATTAAATATTTGACAAACAGCAGCACAGATGTAATTAGGATGATGTGATTCAAACATAAGCTTACACGATCTACAATGAAACTAAACAAAATCATAAAGAAATCGAATGTTATTTAGTAAAATAGCAATGATAAGGGACCGGTCATAAAGTACAGGGGGGGGGGGGGGGTGGGCTATGAAAATTTTTTTTTTAAGTGCTGGTTTTCAGTGGCCCACCCCCGAGTTATTTGACAAAATTGGGGCGGCCCACCCCTGGAGTGGCACAGAAAAAACTGGTGACCCACCCCCAACCAAAACCAGTAACGCTGATGTGGATAAGTACATTAGGTTACATTGGCTTACCACTTTAGTCAGAATCTCCAAAAAATCTTCGAGATCGAAATGTTGTAACACGTCATCCCACTCTTGAACAGATTTCATCTTCTATGCCATCATTCACTTCTTGTTCATCGTCATCATCGTCTCCCTCTTCTTCGCTGGAACTTCCAATTTCTTGGAGAACTACATCGTAATTTTTGCTGCTGCCATCATACTCTTTGTCGCCACAGTCATTGTTGTCATCACCATCAGTATCATCTGCATGAACACTATCATAGTCATCGTCATCGTCCCCTGTCTCCTCCCCGTGTTCGTCATCATGAAAATCTACATTTTCTTCCACATTAACCTTTCTCGCAGCTTGCTCAATAGTTGCTTTGTCAAGCTGGGCTTTGGCTAAACAAGCTGAAATTAATACTAGCTTCTCGTTTTTCTTCATTTTCTTATTTCCCATTTGGTGCTCTTCCAGAAAGAGATTCAGAGCTGATACTTTTAGCTTTTTCAGTGTCCCCGCCATGAACATATCTTCCCAGTTGTAATCAGCGTACTTCTTTTGGGAGTCAGTTTCTCTCTGACGTTTTCTATCATCTTTTCGTTTTGATTTCTTCACTTCAAGATACTGGAGGTGCTCGAGGTACTTTCGCACATGTAATTCCTAAACAGCAAAGGTTTTGGAAAACTCAACAATTGAGTCACTGTCTTCCAGGGTTAGTTTTCTTTCTTTTACATGCCTTTTAATCTGAGCCCTTGGTTGATAATCATCTATCTCTCTGGAATGTCCTTCTGGTGAAGTGATCGGAGTTTCGTCAAATGATAAATATTTCAGATCTGGTAGAGCGGTTTCATCAGGTTTTGGACGTGGTACCCGGTGCAATGAATCTCTGGAAGGAGGGAATTTCGTGCAAAACTCACACAGGACTCCACTGTTTTGTTGGCAATCACCTTTGATATATTCTAAGTATAGTTCTCCGACGTGAACGTGCTGTTCGATGAAGGCATTGATTTTCTTAAAGTACGCATGGCCTGGTATGTCGTTTTGTTTAGATTCTGCTGTTGATACAAACTGCTTTAGTTGTTCAGTATTGAAAAAAAAATTGGTCTTCTTTTTGAGGTGTGACGAAGGAGTGCATAAAGTCTCCAGCTGGACCTGGCTCCCCTTGTATTCGTTCAGTCACATCTTTTGCAACACACCATGCATTTCGTTCCATTGCATTTTCTTCAAGTTTGTTTAATTCATCAATGGAAAGGTTTTTGACTTCTTCGTTGTCCAGGCTGTCCAGAGCTTCATGGTACTTCCACTTTAAAGCCCCTCCATCAACAATAGCCTCTCCAATACAGGCATTCGATCGCTCTGCTTCATTCTGTCCACTGTCGTCACGTGCTCTGTGAATGCGGTTTAAGCGATCAAAATTGAGGATTCGTGCAACTTCTGTATCTCTGAATTTCTATTGAAGAGCCAATAGAAAACGAGGAAATTCGATCCACACCAAGGGTATAAATACATGTTTGAAAATTATGCTGAGCAGAATGGTTTAACCGTTCTCAACAAAAACATGCGTTGCTACTTAAGGTAACAACTGGCAAATACAAACCCTGCAACTGATGAGGTTCAAGAGGAGAACCGAAACCATGGTCTTGCCTGAATGAAAAAGTGGCATAAACAAAGCAGTCGCTAGACTGTGAAAATTGAAAACCGAGGAGAATTAGCTCCACGCTGCAGCTATACAGCGTAGCGAATGGAAGCTAAAATTACAGCCTTGACTGAGACAAACTTCAACTCTCTACAAGTTGAATAGCTTATTAAGCTACAACTCTCTCTGCTATAAAGCTTGGATCCTGAAAATTCAAATCCTGCAAAGACCAAACTAAAATAGCTGGGCCCAGCGTGACATTAATAGCTGGAAAGACATAAACGGCCAACAGATATTTTCAGATCCTGTCATGTCCGGTATTTCAGAGAGATATTAAAGTTAGAGAAATTCAAACCTTTCCTACATAAATCTACATGCCAATATTAATGGCGAAAACAACACAACAACCACCAGGCAAAAAACTGGACGCTAAAACGAGGTCAAAATCTACAAGCGCAACACGCCACGGGAAATCACAACCGACAGATTTGACCTCTGGTCCGTTGCACGCGGCTTCTTATAAAGGTTTAAAAACTCAGTCTAAACTAAAATCCTCTTTTACAAACTAAATGTAGAATACCCGTTCAAAACATATAGAAGCAGAAAATGGCACTAAAAACATGAGGTAAGAGTCCGTGTAGGCCTGCCACCCCCATTTCACACTTGTTTGAGAGAATGTATCCTTTTGCAAAAGAAACATTCGTCTCGAAAAAGAGAAGAGTGAAAGAAAATAAAGCAAAAGCTAGGAAGCGACGCCGTGAAAGAGCAGAGAAAAATTGCGAGAGAGTGTTCTCCGCAATCAGTCACTCATCATCTTATGGTGAAGTTATAACCTCCGATCGTTGTAGTGTGATAGGCCTTAACACCTTAACAAAGAGGGATAGTAGGTGGTTAAAACTATTAATAAGTAAAGGTAAATTTACAGTGGATGCTATTGAAACAATCAGAGCAAACGTGTCACCAGTTGTATTGAGTGCTATAGATGATAGTGATGATGATGATGATGATGATGATAATGAGAAGGAGGAGGAGGACGAGGAGGAGAAGGATAGTAATGCTTCTGAGGGTGATGGTAATGGTGAAGATGACTAAGGATGACAAGAAGAAGATATTAAAAAATATGTTAACATAAGTTAGGTTTATGAACACACAGTAAAGCTTTGTTCTAGATTTTATACTATAAAATGTTTCCCGCGTGACTACTCTTCACATTTAAAGACTGTACATAAATAGAAACAAAATATTTAATATGTGAATTCCTGTTGTCATATAAAGTTGGATTAATGTGGAAAATTAGATTTATTATTAAAAAAAAGATTTTACTAGCGTTTGTACGTAGTGATATGTGAATAATTTAACATGACCCACCCCTAATGCAGTGCATTATTTTTCCTGACCCACCCTTTTTAACGTGTTAAAAAATAGTGACCCACCCCCAATTTTTCATAGCCCACCCCCCCCCCTGTACTTTATGACCGGTCCCTAAGATAAGCAAACAAAGGAACACCGTGATGCAGCCGTCTATATTTTTAATACCTGAAAACAGCAACAACAGCGAGCAAAAACATGCGGGCATAAGTTACGGGGAAGAATTGTTGGATCCAAACAGAAAAAAAAATCGCAGCCAACCATTATTTCACTTGCCGTATGGCAGCGACCGATGAATTGTGTAGAGATCGACGCGGATCGACAGCGTTCGTAAACAGACCCTGAAATGTCCGTGGTTGATTTTGCCGTCAAACCTCTGCCAGGCTTCATTTCACTTGCTATGTGATAAAAATCGGTCAATTCTCAACTTTTTTCCGGCCGTTGAAAAGCGTAAAGTTGCTTTTATGCGCCGCAGATTAATAAGCGAAGCGAAAGCGTCCTTCTCCGATCGGCAGAAAGCTCTATGACAGCGAGGCCAAAGTAGATACCAGTTCCCGCCCGTGAATTTGCCCCTGAAAAACACAAAAGAATCTTCGGGGGGGCTAATCGGATGTCCAACCAAAAAATCTCGATTTTTGCACAGGACACCCAACACATGATACAGGACATTCAACACGAAATTAGGATCGCGTTCGCAGACGAACGCAACAACTGAATTTAAGCTACACGTTTATAAACAATTCTCCAAAACATAACGAGAACACAAACAAAAGGTCAATCACAGATTGATATCAAGATAAATTCCCATCGAAAAATGTAATTTGTTCTACCTTTAAAGGGGAAGTATCACGGGGATTTGGTGGCATTTTAAAAAGCAAAAAATGATATTGTTTGATCAGAAACCGAAAAATAAAGCTCCAGTGGTGTGATAAATTATCACAAAATATATCAAAACTGCCGATGAGTGTCTCTAGTCATTGAAGGAGTGTGTTTGAATGAATTACAACTTGATAAAAGTTAGCCTAATTTTTTTCAAGTTATATTTTGGCCTCCTAAATGGGCTAGAACAGACCACGATTTGTTACTCTTTCAAGAATTGGTGGATTCCAGTCTCTTGGTGTTTCAGCATTATTTTGTAAAAAAGTAAAAATATTGTAAAATGGCCTTGACCAAAAAACATCAAAATTCCCGTGATACTTCCCCTTTAAGTCCCTCCGGCGACTACCGTACTTGGAAATTCTTTAAATCTCCGCTTTGGTGATGAAATCCGTAAAACGAACCCATCTCTTCACATTGCTAAAACCGTATATAGTTCCTCGTAGCAAGATTTTATCGCTGAAAGCTCTTCTCTTTCCACTAAAGCGGCCTCTGAGTATCCCTTAATTAGTATCCTGTCTTGAGTAGCAAACCGCCCAAAAAAATGTTGGGTAATAACGACTTTAATTCTCCGCTGAAAACAGCATAAAAATCCTGCAAGGCTAAAGTGTTTACCGAGCTGACGGCTGTGTAGCCGCGCGAAAAACAAAGCCTCAAAGATCCCGGATGTTTTGTGGCGTCACACGCGCATGTTTTGCGACGTCATACGCGCCAGCGAGCTAGCCGAACGCGTACGGCGGGCGGCGGGCGTTCGGCGGCGGGCGCACAACGAGCCCGCGAAACATTCCGCTAGCCATGACCATGAAAAATGACGGCATACGTTCTATGAGTATGGTGCTCCGCCGGGCCTTCGGCCCGCGGGCTCCGCTATAACTCAACAATGCACTTGACGCGTTTCGGCGTTTTTTATTTCTTTAATCATGCACGGGCTAGCGCAAGCGCCGGCTTGATTTTTGCGAAAACTGAGAAATGGCGGCCGCGTTTTCGACGGTTTTTAGCCAGCTATTTCTAGATCCAATATTAAGCTTATATCTTTCTAAATTATAGCGGTTTATTTAATTGTGAACTCATTGAATACACTGAAGCATAAAACGTTGAAAAGGAAAAAGGAAATTGTCGTCGTAGTAGCACTTTTATAAAGCTGTCCCAGATAAAGTTATGATATTTATCTAAACAAAAATCAAAGTATTGACAGTCAATTTTGGATGATCGTAATCCGTGTGAATTTGCCTTCAGGTGGCGCAAATTTATAGTTCAAATCCTGTTTTAATTTAGTCAGTATTCTGCTAATGATCGACTGACGTCTTTGTATGCTGTAATAATTTGCATAACAATACAACATTCCACTGGGAATATGCTGCAGCCAAGGAGTTCATGATCAAGTGATTTCTGCTTCACTGCACTGCTCATTTAAATGCGGAAAATAAAACGCGAGTCCAAGCGTCACCCAGCGTCGACAAACTCTAGACGCAAATGCTAACAGATACATGCGATTCTGTGATTGTCGAGGACAGTCTCACGATGGTTTAAATAACTTTAAAAACAAGTTGGTTGGAGTTGTGTCGAGGAGGGCTTTGCCCATTTTAGAGAACAACATGGGAGTACGAATATTGGGTTTGGCAATCATAATGGCAAGTGTTGTGTTTGCAGCTTCTTTGACAACGGCCAACGCACGCAAAAGTCGAGGAAACTCGGCACAAAATACAGGTTTGTTTTAATATGAACAATCCTTCGTACTCTTAGCAGTTAACGTTAATTTTATTGGGAATGCAGGCCTTTTATTCGTTTGTCAACAACTAAACTTATAGTGACTGAGTTAAAACAGAGTGCAAGGCATCATTACGGTTTCAAACTCAGCCAAGATTTAAGTCGGCATACAACGCTTCATGTTTAAGGTACAAAAGCTTTCATTCGCTTCTCAAAGGTTTTGGCTTCGCCTAAAACGGCGTAATTTACGGTCCCAAAACTTGATGTCAAAACATTTGGTCAAGGTTAAAATTATACGTGAATATTTAATATTACGTGTTTGTCGAAGAATGAGAAGTAAGCCCGAAAAATAAAAGATAATGTAGTCTTAGTTGAACTTACGTCACTGTATCCCGATGTTTTGTTTTCCGAGATGCAGCAGCAGTAAACCGGAGTATTGAAGAAGTTGGAGATTAAAATTATGTAACTACGTTAAAACCAAATTAATATATCCTGATATCCCAGAATACTAAATCAAATCGCTGGTCCATAAGTGTTTTTTTTTGGAAGTTTTTCCTTACGACAAATTTTTATCTCGATAGTACAATATATTTTTGGTCTCAGTGAGTTCAACATACCTCTCCATACACTATTACTTATTTAATACTTATGAGAGTTTATTTAGTCACAAAGAGATCAAAAGTCATCGTAAGAACTCTGTTATGTTTGTATATTTTTTGCGGACACCTCGCAGTATCAGAGAATTCAGTGGTCGATGGTGCCGGTGGAGATCGTAAAAACATTGCAGTCAGCAACTGATTTTTCCGGCCCGCAAACATTAAATTAATGACGGGGTTTTGAAGATTTGTGATTTTCTCTTGAATCTGTAAATAAATACAAATTATGTCTATAATATTCGCTTAAGATTTAAAATACTATTTACAAGGCTAAAAAGTTAAAAGAAAGGAAAACCGAACGTTTTCTACTGATTAGTCATCTTCAGGATAAAAGACCTAAAGATGACTTAATTAGTTAAAAACGTTCGGTTTTATTTTCTATTAACTTTTAAGTTTTGAAATTAGTATTCTTTAAAACAAATTAATTTCTTTATTAAGTATCAAAGCATACTTAACAGCGGTAGCTGCGCTGCGCTGTTTTGGTACTCTAAAACTGTTACTATAAAAGTGAGTACGAGAGGTGCCATTCAGGCGCAGAAATTGGGAGTGATTCAAATAAAGGTATGATCGAAACCAGGGGTAATAAACTCCTGTCGAAACAGGAAATAAATTATGCCAAATTCCGTTCTGCAAACTTGGACGAACAAACATTACCACTGAAAGTACTACTTAAGAGCTTTCATTTGACTGGTCACATCCATAAACTAACTATACTGCGGGTTAATTTTACTCAACACTGAATTATCATCGAGGGAGTTTTGAACAGTTCAAAGTTAGCTCTTGAAACCGGGACGATCGAATTTCATTAAATACAAACGCGCATCAATGTTTTCGTTTGCTTAATTCATTCTTATCACAAACTTATTGCAGATTAAATCAGAAATTTTATTTCGCTTCCGATCGGGCATTTTACAGATTTTTCTTGTGTCAACAGACCCACGGGTCTTACGCGTAAAGTTTGTATTAATGACTTTTTTCACTCGATTTGTTTGACTTGTTTATCCAGCCGTATATTGTTTCAAGAAAGGTTTTGTTCAATGTTAAACTCTATAATAAAGAGCCTAAGAAATGAACTGCAAACATTAATCTCTAAAAAATACAAAACAGGATAAATACACCACTTGCCAGGGTTTTTTATCGTCTTCTATTTTAATGTGAATTTTTAGATCGCTCACACGTTGTTACGGTTTTATTTTCTTGCAAAAATACAAAATTGTAAGTAAATCAGCCTGAGGGTCTGTTTACATGAAAAAAGGATGATTTTAACACAAGGATCATTTTCGAAGGTGAATTATCCGATTGCATGCGAAATGTTTTTAGCTTTCAGTTTACATGCCGAGTTGCAACGCTAGAATGAATGATCCTAACCGCCACTAGCGCGAGATCTTTTTAGCTTACAGTCTCCATACGAAGGGTTGTAGTGCTAGGATGATTCTTGGGAATCATTCTACCGTCTCGTTTATTCGACTCTTTCATTACACGCTTCTTAAAACTCCTAGTCCCTTTGTTGATCGGCGTTTGGCCGACCTCCGACCGTCCCGACTGCTCACAAATTAAAGGGGGCGGCTAAGAAACCTATGATCTTCAGTATGGTGTAATGTTCGCTTCATGATTCTCGACTTTTTTCTCTTGCCGCCTAGATCAAGTGCCTCTATCTATATTTTACATTTCAAAATCCGCCAAGTCCATATATGGAAGGTGTCAATCACTAAGCCGGCTCCTGTATTCCTAGCGCCATAGCCTTTCGTATGTAAACTTAGAGCAAAAAACTACAATCATGTCCTAGTGCTAGGATCATCCCCTTTTCATGCAAACAAGTGCAAGTCTTCTCGCTGAAAACAAATTAAACTAAATACAAAACATTTTCACACGCCGCGTTTATCCGCGTCTAAATGTTTTCTAAAATGTGGATAATTTGTGAAAACATATTTCAAACCGATGATGGATAATAAAGTATGAAGTATCCGAAACCTTCTTGGAAACTAAATAACTTTATCTTCTTTCTTAGTGTTTAAAACGGAGTAGTTTAAAATATACAGGAAAGCAAAAACCTACAATGAATTTGCTAGTTCAGTATAATATGCAGTAGATTAAATCAGAAATTTAATTTCACATCCGATGAGTGTATGATATGCACGTGGCACACTCGAAAATATCTTTGATGATTTTCATGTCATAAGAGGAGCAAAAGCTTATCAGCATTCGATGGGACAAGTATCAGTTGATGGCGCAGGAAATCTTGCTTCCGAGACGAGACTAAGCCCGAGACTAAGCGCTTTTATAACTTTTTAAACATATTCATTTGATACAATTGGCGCTACACAGTTCATACACAGGACGAAATAATGAATTTACTAATCTTTAAGAGAAAATTAAATTTTACTTAAAGGTATCGAAAATCTTTAAGTTGAGACGTAAATACTCTTAAATGTATTAAAGTAAGTAAGTATCTTTAATGTGTTTAAGAACCTTTACGTTATCTTTAATTCAACTTTTCAACAACTTAAAGACCCTTAAAGGCAACTTAAATTGTTCATTACTAGCTTTAAGTGTTGTCAAGTAAAGGCTTATTTAAGTAATTTACGGTGCACTTAAAGATAGTCGAAATTGTTCTTTAAGTTTTCTTTAATGAACCTTTACTTGCACTTAAAGTCGTTATTTCGTCCTGTGATATCTATTATGATTTTATTAACTAAGCCCGCCGTGTTCGTTTCCGAAGTTGCCAAGCAACATGACGTAGTTTGCTGGCGCGATTACTTTCGGAGTGCCCGTGAGTGCTTGCGCTAGTTTCTGATTGGATAAAAAGTTTCGGAAAACTCGAAGGTGGCCTATTAGAGCCGCATCTTTGCCCCGGCTTTCCGTATATTCCTTAGTTGTTGTTTAGCGGATCGTGTGCGTATTGAAAAGCAATGCGGGTAAACAAATTTAGTTTACGTGCACGAATAGTAAATATGAGCGAACCCGTGAATAAGAATTGCTAACTCGTAACGCAATATTACGGCAATCTTATGTTTTCACACTCACTGACAAGGTTCGATATTTTTTTAAAATTAAACGTTAGGATTTTTGATGAACGCAAGAAAAAAAAATAACAGTACATCACTTTCATAATATCCAGTCCGAAAAATAAAGAAAAACAGAGAGAGAAAAAAGAAAAAGAAGTCCCTGAGCTGAACTTGAACCTCGCGCGTCCCGACTCCAATTCCAACACTAAACCACTCGGCCACCGATGAACACATGCTTAGGAAAGACTAAATGTTGTTATTTCAAGGTAGATACGCATCAAAACGCGTGTCTCGGTTGAAAAATCCTTTTATGCGAAACATCTTTAAGCTTATTGTTGTTTATATTCGTTTACAACAAATTAGTTATCGTTATCGCTGGATTCACGCTGTTCTTGTTTCGAAACGCCTTCGTAACAAAGCATTACGTCACTAAGTTTACAGCTGATGGAAGGAGGGAATGAATTTAAGCCACCTTCATTACGCATGCGCTTATTCACCGGTTAAGGCTGGGTCAGTTGAAGAAGTTATAAAAAAATCAATGTCACTGATTCGTGGTTGCTCATGCGGTCGTCTTCTTGTAATGAACATTTCGAATATAAAACACCTACGTTTTACAATCAGCTGTCTATCAGCCAGTCTGTGAATATACAGCCGCCTCTTATCGCTTCCGGCCCGGCTAGGGGCGTTCGCACGAATAGACAATGAACGCATAATAAATGTACTTGGCTTGAATAGATTCCAAACGATCGAAAATTCATCTGGAGTGTAGATAGAGGAAGCTTTTCCCTACACGTAGTGATAATTCCTCCCCTAAAGTTTCTCCGTGGCTTCATAAAGATGTTTGTGAATAAAAAATTTCGACTTCAATCGCCTTGTTTGTTGGCAACATGAAAAGTTTCAAATTCTAACTTCCTTTCGTTCAGCCGCATTAAGATTGTCAATGATTTCCCATGCGAATCGCGGAGGACAACTGGCGAATAGACCAGCGCGACTGTTTAGCCTAAAAAGATTACTTCGTTGGCAGTGCGGGCGTATGGTATTTACGCACGAGTTAGTTCATATTAGAAATCGAACGAGCGAGGCTTTGCGAGCGAGTGAAAGCCGCAAAGCCTCGCTCGTTCGATTTCTGATACAAACCAACGACTGCGTAAACACTGCACATGCTGTAATTTGTTTACTTTATACATACTAGGATTTGTGATTGGACGAAACGCTTTTTCCACGTGTGAGAAAGTCGTTTCGCCATTCTGCTTGGCTGCGAACCCCGAACGGGGTTTTCGCACCCAAATTTCAATAGAAAATCTCAATAAGTATGAAATAAATAAGATTTGCTCATGCCAGTTGCCGCGGTCTATCAGCGAATCGAAAATGAACGATTTAACCAATCAGATTCACTTATCCGCAATTAAAATACACAACGGCCAATGTCTACTAATTTTTATTTCTTTTCGTTCTAGTATCTGATGAAGAGGTTATTGAAAAACTTGGAAGTAGGATGAAGTTGCGATCCTACCATAAAGCAAAGCCTAAACACAACTTTGGCAGTTCAATACATATTCCTGAGTGTACAAAAGATAAGTGCACTGAACAGAGTATGAACATGTCACGGATGATGAATAAAACTGCTGACCCATGCACAGATTTTTACGAGTACGCATGCGGGGGATGGATTGCTGAAGGGCTTCCACCTGATCAGGCAAAATGGACTATATTTGCTCTCTTAGCTGAACAGACAGAGAATAAACTGAAATCTTTGATTGAAGGACAACAAAATTCAGGTACAAACACTATAAAAAGCTATAGGTGGTTTTCACGTTACGTCACGGCGGACATGTTGGTGCACACCTACAAAATAATTTTAATGAACTTCTTTTGTTATGTGCACTAACATGGCCGCCATGGCCTTTGTCATTTAAGGCCTACAGGACTGAAGGCCACGTGAGTGAAAACCATCCATTCTTTAGAATGTCAAGGAACACTAGAACACATTGGCCCGTAGGGGGTACCAGTCGTACTATTTAGGGAGGGGGGGGAGGGGCAAAATTTGTAGATTGGTACCACAAATCGCAAATGACTATCGTTAGAATTATCGCGGTACCTTTTACTTTAGGGTACTGAGCCGAAAAATATGACAGAAAATGACATGTTGTCATACAATTGGCACCTCTTAGGGGCCGGGTGAAAATGACACACCCGCAAAACAAGATTTTGGTAAGACACTTCGGACGATCACCCCCGTGGTTTTTATTTGGGACTACTCCTCCTCCCCCAACAAAAACATCGGTGGTGTTGTGTGACAGAACACACTGAAATAGCGGCCTTGTTAGCCGGAAAGCATAATATACCATCCGCCAAAACCACTTCGGACACCTTATTGAGACTTATATAACGGATTAACTGGTTAGCTTTCAGTTGAGGTTGGGGGTAGCAGTTTGTATAGTTAAATTTAGGACTAAGCAACCCTAGAAGCTTGGTGGTACAGTGGTACGGTAGGCTATGTAAGCCTAAGCCTAGCTGAGGTCACAGGTTCAATGGGGATTTTAGATTTTCTTTTCATACACTTAAAAATTTATTGAAAATAATATTCTAAGTGTCGACATTACGTTATATAATTTCCAATAAGTGTCCGAGGTGGTTTTGGCGGATGGCATATAATACTTTCCTTGTTAGCCATTTGGCACTTTTGCAACTTAAAGTTTTAAAAGTTAAGAGATGCAAGAAAACTATAAAATGTGAAAATGCGGACATGGAAAGTTTTATTTTTGTATAATGAAATGTGTTTTACCATGGCGGCTGTTGTGTTTCCAATGTCCTTAGCGAACAGTGTGGGGCAACTAGTTTATAACTGGTACGCCTCTTGCACGGACCAACAAGAACGGGATAGACTGGGAGCTACGCCACTTTTGGATTTACTACAGCGCTTTATGGGTCCAAAGTTCACTCCTTTAGCGGATGATTTCTCTGACGAGGACTGGATATTAGAAGATGTACTGGCCGCTGTTCATCGTTCTCTTGGCGTTTTTCCGCTGTTCACAGTATCACTGGGCATTGATCCAAGAAATTCCTCCTCCCCTACACATCTCTCGGTAAGATAGAAACAATGTTTTCCTGCTTGTTGTCATCGCTGATTCAATCAATAATCCGCATTCAATGATCAGTTTGAGCATAGTTAATAGAACAAACTGGTTGTGAAGCTCAACAAATTTCAAAAAGAGTGTACAAAGCTGCTTTGTTTTATGTTAAACGAACCATGACCGTGTACATTGTTTTGTTTAACGTGTGAGCCCAAATGTTTCTACTGGTCAGTTGCTTATTTCAATACCTTTTGTGTTGTGTGCACGGTCAGGCAAACGAACAAAAGAAACGGAGAACAAAAACATATAACAAAGGACTGACTGAGTTTCATAACCAGTTTATTCTATTAACTATGGTTTGAGAAAGTATATCGAACACTCAAAAGAGTGTTTCATCAACTGTATCTGAACACCCCTAAGTGGGTTAAAAAAATATCGGCTGCGCCTCATTTTTCAACCCGCCCCTCGGTGTTTGGATATCCTGATGAAACACCCTTCCTCGTTTTTGATACATTACTGGAAGAACTGTTAAAGCGGAAGTCCACTTGAACGCCATTTTTTTTACCACTTGACATGGCTTTAATGAAAATATCTCGTTCATGTTTCAAGCAATCCAAAAACTCTATGCTCATTTCATGAATTTATGTTTTGGGGTGTTTTGTAAATTTTTGGGTATGTTTGGGAGGAAATAGTTTTTCTCAAAGGATTTGTAAAATTAAGAGAAATAAGAAATATTGAAGATTTAGTGAAGTATCAAAAATAGAATTTGTAGTTAACAATTAATAGGCGGACACCAAGTTAGTCTCCACTAGCAACCTGGGGTGCTCTTGCGTGGGAATCAACTGTCTGTTGGTGTCCCAAAAATCATTTTCTTTCTTCTATCCCTTCTTTAAACCTGTTAAAATTTCATTCAAATTCATGTATACCCCCGCCTTAATACGACGAAGTGTTTTGTCACAATGGTGTTCGATTAGCTCCAATGTATTTAAAAAGCTGAAATAGATGTCATTAACTTCGGCACGCTTCCCCCATCATAAACAGCATTATAGCTGAAGCTTGTGGTGCCGTTTCTGTTTCCTAACTTCAAATCTTTCGAGTTTATAAGCTGGCTTTACACCGAGTAAATATTTACAATTCTTTTATATGCTTTTAGCTTAGCGAATCAGAGCCCCTATTAAAATCACGTGATGCGTATATATCAGAGGAAGGTCACGCCAAAGAGGTAAGAAGGTTATTGGCTGAACTTTGGCCAATTACAAACTTTTGCTTGAATTTCTACAGAACAAACTATTAGAAGTTAATTAAATCGATCTGACCTGTACAGCCCCCGAAATGATCCCGACCCCGAAATGATCCCCATTTGTTTTCACACTGACCCCGAAATGATCCTCAAGTAATTTTTGGAATGGAATGGCCTTCCATCCAGAGAAAGCTGGAATGAATAAAATAAAGGCAGTTAAGGAAACTTCAATGTCTCGTCCCAGTCTTCTGTTTCATCTGCGACTTCTGACCAGAAGATCAGTGAGATGTCGCGAACCGCGTGGTTGTCAACTCTCCTTCTATTTTGCTTTTTAAAAAGCGTAATCTCCGCTATTACCCTTATGCGCAACGTAACTTAGCGAAATTAAACACACGAAAGTATATCTTTACTGTGACATGAGACGGAATATCAAACAGATGTTATATGAAGTAATGTTCAACTGACTTGAGCTTCTACCTTATTCACGTTCTAAACGTCGTGCAACGAAGTTTTTGCTACAGCGGGGCCTGTTTGTGGAACAACTTGCCCCAAGATTTAAAAAGCGTTTGTTCTATAGGTGGTTTTCATGTTACGTCATCGCCGCCATGCTGGTGGACATAAACAATAGTTCTCTCATTAGCTCCTTTTGTTCGTCCACCAGCATTTGTTCGTTTCACTATTGTTATCTATGTCTCTAGAGATTGATTGCAAACCACCTATTGGGCAGTTTAAACGGGGTATTAAGAAAGTATCTGAGATATCGGATTCCCACACGGCAATCATGTAAAGCAGTTGTACAAGTTTTAATTTTTAATTATTCCTCGCGAAGCGAGGGCCGAAGGCCCGAGCGCAGCGAGGTTTATAAATTTGTCGGCCCTCGGGAGCTGAGCCGCGCGAATTCGAGCGAAAAATATATTTATATGTATATTATATAATATATATTTATATACTTGATGGTGTCCGGCAGTTGCCTGGCAACAAAAATCGCGACCGCTGACAATGGATGGCACGCTTCATGTTTATTCATGGCGGCCGGGCTGACAAGTTTATCCTTACTCATCGTCGGTGAAACACGACCAATTTCTGATGCAAATGAGAAACAACAACAACACTGGCTTCAAAAAGTGGCTGGAAATCCTTGCCCGAGACAATTAACCACCGAAACTCCGCTGGAGCGAGAACGGCGACTTGAAATTCACCGCGATCGAGCAACGAAGAAACAACGTGAGCATCGTTTACAAAGACTTCGAACAGCCTAGGCACACCGTTTGAGTAGGTTCAAACGCCTTGAACGCCTTCTGAACGAAACCGATCAGAAGAGGCGACACCGACTGAAAGTGTTGGACAAAATGATTTTGTTTATAGACGCAACGAGAGGCGGCAAGAATTGCACGATCAGCTAAATACTCGTGACGAATATCTTTCATACGGTAGGGAAAAGCAAACACAGATTACAAGAAAGGCTCAGAGAAGAAGAACGATTAAGAAATCTAGCTCAAATCACCACACTTTAATTCGCTCTCCAATGCTCTTCAATTCAAACAACCTAGCCTTTTAAGCTTATATACGTACAACCCTCTATAAATTAAGCTTATTCTTTAATTTACCTTTTGCAAAAAACAAGATTTAAAGTACCTAAAAATTGACAGGTAGATGATAAGAGGACCTGTTTTTCAATATAATATATTAGTACTCAAACACTGAAAATTATTCTCTAAGTTCATACTGTAAATTGATGTTTATTGAAATTCTCACTAAGAATCTTGATATAAGCTTAAATTACATAACATTGTATGCATATGACAATGCTACATTTAATTACTATTATCTATGGTATGTTAGGAGGTTTTACTATTCTATGTTACTGTAGTCTCATTGCTCTTTTTGAGTAAGATTAAGAACGTGTCCACATGAAATCCATGCAATATCGAAATTTGAGTCTACATGGTACCCTCCAGAATTTGATAATATTTTGTGTACGTACTGGTATTAGTCCAACTTAAAAGCCTGCCAAATATTTTTCCGAAAGTCTGAACAGTTCACGAGATACAGTGGTTCGAGTGAAATGACACACAATTTAAGTAAAACCATGGTAAATTCGCCCGTGAAGTTTACAACTTGCTCACAGACGATTGGGTGCAGATATAATAATGAATCTTTGCCAATTTAAAAAAAATAGTATACTTATTCGAGTCAACCAAATTTGAAGAGGATGCGATGAATATATTCGAAAATATCAATGCATTCAAGAAAACCTTCAAAAATCGAGATTTTTCATGATTCGAATTTCTAGTGAAAATCACTTAAAATATCTCGGATGCGGCCAAGTTTCTGTTCAAAATTAATCGATTTCCATAAACTTTATTTGTCTAGGAGTTGATAGATGTGATAAAATCTGTGTGAAGTTACGTACGTACAGCCATGCGAAACAGATATTTTGTATCGGTATTTCGCTCACAAAGACGGGCGAATGACAAATATAGAGGACTATGACATCTGTTGACATCTGTTAAAACATGCTACTGATTCTGGTGAAGCCATTCTGGGCTCATATTATGTTTGAATACACAATATTAGGTTTTAAAAATGTACCTGATGAAATAAATATAATTTGGAGTGCAAATAAAAGTGCACTTACAAAGCCATGTACGCGGGAACTACCGGCCGGTCTCTGACTTTATACACACAACCGTATGCAACATTTGAGAATGATGGTCGCGGGTGCAAACTGCTCAGAGATTCTTCAAGACTCACACTGGCCACTTGTTTGGATGATCAATCGTTTAAATAGATAAGATATCCCAGCTAATAAGCTTGCTTTACATATCGAGGACGATCTGTACATCCGCCATCTTTATTTTGACAATATTAGTATCACAGGATGCCCAAGGTATCAGGGTATTATTATCAGAGGATTACCGCTGGCATGGAACTTTTAGGCATCGGAATAATTACAGCAAGTATACTAAATGCAAATACAGTCGAACCTCCTGTAAGCAACCACCCAAAATGTCATGCCTAGGTGGTCGCTTACGGGAGGTGGTCGCTTACGAGAGTTTAGACGATATTGGGTCAAAATTTTGCCCTATTAGCATATGGTAACTGCAGAGACTTATCCCATGTGCCAATGCCCACCTAAACCCATGTAATAACTTTTAGTAGTCACAAAAATATTTAAGCTTTCCAAAATATTTATTCAGAGTTTCATGGTTCGCTTCTGTTAATTTACCAAATAAGGCGAATGGAACAAGTCTCACGATAGTTATAAATTGAATCTTTAATGTTGTCTAAACGTTAAGGGGAACTGAACATGAACTAATAAGGATTGGATTGCTAGCTTTAAATTTGACAGCCCTTTTATATTACTGGTGATTTACATGTTAACAAGCGTAAAAAAACTGTACATTAACCCTTTAACACCCAAATTTCCACCAACAAGACCCTTTTTCAGGGTACAAATGCTATTTTATGGCCATTATCTAACCAAATTGGGGCCGAACAGTCAAAAACATCGTTTACAGCTCGGAAGCTAAACCCTCCTACCATTTGTAGAAGAATTTGAGAATTTGAGTTCGGCATAGGTTTTGAACGAGAAAAACAGGACTTGTCTTGAGGAATGCGATAATTTACAACACCTGGTTATCCAATTTCCGCTTTATTATCTGTCAAGTAGCTTCAAGTGGTCGGTTACGGGAGGTTAAAAACAAAAGAAAATTTCAAACTTTTAGCTCTAAAAGTGGTCGCGGTCGCTTACGAGAGGTGGTCGCTTACAAGAGGTTCCAAATATAGTGATTTGACTTGGAAACTTTTGGTATTTTGGAAAACTGGTCGCTGAGGAGAGGTGGTCGCTTACGAGAGGTGGTCGCAACCGGAGGTTCGACTGTAGTAAATAAAAGAAAAGAAAGAAAAGAAAGAAAGGCCAAAGCAGAGACCTTATATTGTATAACGTTTGCATTTTATCTGCTGCAAAATTTTGTTTTCCTTTCTTTCAACTTTTAGCCCCCAAAAGACACCTAAGACGACGATTTTAGTCCCCAAGGGACGTACCGTTATTTTTTTGGTGGTGTTGGTGGGGCAGGGGGGAAGGAGGGGAATTTTTTTTAATGCAAACAATTCATTTGTTCTTTATACAGCTACAAACAATTTATTTTGGGGTTTGCAAGCAATTTATTTCGGTTTATCGCGCTTGCAAACAATTTACTTCGGTGTTTGCGGCTAAGTATGATATCGACTGGCACTCGCTGCGAGGACTTTTCGAAATGAAAATTGTATGAGAAATGTCGCCTTATTGTTGCATAAAAGCCTAAAACTAAATTTACCGGTTTAGAAAAGCACTAATATTTTAATTTCACAGTATTTTACCTGTGTATCACTAGTGTTTTACCTGTGTCTCATCGGAGCGGCGCACAGTCTCGTTATAATTCCATATAATTAGATAAACATTTCCTACATATCCCTAGAAAACCAAAAAAAAATACTTTTTTAACTCGGAAGCATGATAAAACTTATATTTCATCTCATTCTGTGTTCATTTTCAAATGTAGCCGGTATTCCGACACAATATTATTACAATGGAGGGGGGTGAATAGGTTCGCGGATCGGCGGATTTGGCCTTGAAAAGCGCTTTCGGGGATTTGAAAATTACCGTGGATCGCGGATCATCCAAAAGTTTTGGCCCGGTTTCCGGACTTGGTCCATCTAGAAGTTCGGATTGTGGATCTGATCATTAATTTTTTGTCGGCCTTGGACGGTATGTTGGTGTTTTGTCGACTGCTTTTTCAGTTTCACCAGCAAAGGTAGAAAACTTCGAGTAAAATCTAAATACTGCACAATAAAAACAAAATAAATATTATATACCCGTGTGCAGTATATTTATACTGCGAAACTTTACAAGTAATGCGGATCCGGATTTGAACGAAAATAACGTCGGATCGACGGATCGGGCCAAAAAGTAGCTTTGCATACCCCAATTCACCCCCCTCACAATGAGTCACCTTGTCCAGTCTCACAAAGCACACCGAAGTGTAAGTATATTTTTTCTCGACATCTCCCTGGATATCCCTCTGTACGGTTTCGATCTGTTTGCTCTGATGCTCAGGATATTTACAAACTTTACTTGGCCGCCACCCCAAGCCAAATTCGTTCATATGCTCGGGACAAATCGTGAGATCTTCTCCGCACTCGTCGAACAATCCAACGCGGGCCAAACATAATTTTCCGTCTTGCTTGACTCCTTTCCGTGAGGTTTTAAAACAACCATACAAGTGCTCTCTTGTGCTACTAGAAAAATGCTTTACAATAAGTATAGATCTAGCGCTCTTGTTTCGAGCAAAAAGGTAACATTCTTTCTTAGAATATCGCTGAAACGAACAAACACATTTAAAATCACCTATCTTTACGAAATGTCTGCTGGTATGTTTATGCGTGGGAAAGCGTGGGAAATGTTCTTGGTGTCTGACTGTCTGGTGCGTGTCACGCAATCCTCTCAGCGCGTTATCAAAATAATGCTAGCGGAAAACAAAACTAGTCTAATTATATTGCCGCGAATTTGTATTTTCGACATACTTGATCTTTACTTTGCTTTTACTGTAAACAAATAAGTAGTTTTCTTACTTTTTCATCTGTATGAAACCGAGGCAGTATAAAAGGGCCTAAAAGTTGCGGTGCAATAAAAAAAAACATTAAAATAAAAAGCGGCCGGACTTCCCTTATAATTTTTAGATAAGATAAAACTGGTATGAAACATCAAAATGGGTTTTCAAAATACTCCTAAAGATCTTCTCGAAGTTTTCCTTGCGCTATGGAGACTTATGAACAAACAGACGCGAGGTCTCTGCATTACGATATTGTGGCACGTGTCACGTGATCCTCCCAGGTACGCCGAATTGCCGTATTTCAAGGGCAAATTCGTCATCTAAAATGTAAACTTCACACACTTTTAGTTTTGTAATTGCTTAGATCATCAATTGTTCAAGCTGGAGAAAGCATTGAAATGAATCAAAACATGGCCGCTTGTTTGCTTTTGCCCGCTATTTTAGGGGTATTTTCCGTTATTTCGCAAAATGGTAAAAATTGTCAAGTTTGATTGATGACTCACAAATATAAAAACAGAACAATCATAAATTTTTATGTTTGTACATAAAGATCCAGGTTTCTACTTTCACTTAGAGGGATATTTTTTGTCGGCTTGAGATTTTGGAGAAACACGCACATCATGAATTCACTGCATTTTTGACACGGATTTTTGCACATTTTTTAACAAAATCTTTAAACTCGTATAGCTCTCTTAAAAATCAGTATCTGGATAAACCGTTTGGTCTAGATTGTAGGTTCGTTGTGGGCAACAAGTGAGCCAAATTTGAGCGAAATCGGTTGGGGGTCGTGTAGACTCGTCTGCATGGTCCTCAGGTGGACACGTTCTTAAATTATTATTTTTACTACAACTGTACCACCATTGAGTTGTTATTTTATTGTGCAACATCACTCTTCAGCAACAGTAAACTCCTGCGATCTCAACCATTCAAGCGAATAGTGAATTAGGTTAGCAATTATTTGATACCCAGTATATAGAACAAAAACATCAGCAGTATCTAAAGGGAACAGGTTAATTTGGGAGATAGCACTCACAAGCCTCAAAAATGGAATTTAATCAAGACAGCAGGAGTTAGCTGTATTCCTGATAAACAAACCGCTCTCACCCAATCAAAATAAACAGAACACATGCACTGCATATTGTCCTCGACCCATGTCCACAACCCATGTCCACAACAGTACCAATTTTCCTTCTGACAAAAATTAATGAAGATAGGTTTGGGGGGGGGGGGGGGGGGGGGCAGGGAAGGGCCTGAGGATCTTTTAATACCCAGTCCCATAGCAGTTACAGCGACCCACAGCTCAAAACCTGACCAGTACCAGCTCCTATTTATTTTATTTTAGGAAGACAGGGTACTAAGTACAAGTTAAATGGAAGCGACTAGGAACGAAAATGTCTCAACTTTAAATTTCGGGCCATTGCCGGCATGCAACTCAACCTCTCCAGTCAAATCAGAAATTCCATCTCTCCCTCCCACATTGCTGAAATTTTGCAGTGCATCCTCCCCCAAGCTTCGCGAGGTTCTGCGAGACACGTATTTCTAGTTAACTTAACTGATGATTCTCCGTGTTTAAATAAAGATTTACATTACATTACATTATGCAATAGATAATTAGTGGTGCCATACAGGAGCCCAAACGTTACAAGGAGCATCTACATTGGTGACATACAGGAAGCTACACCTTAAACGTTGACCGCTACAAACACGCATTCAGTATTAAACTTAATAACGATTCTTTCGTATTGTTTTAATAGACTAGCTATTGTTACCATTTAAGTTTTTGATCGTATAATTGTGTTGTTTTTCTCGTTACTGAAATAATATGGTTGTTGATGTTCACGTTCAATCATGTTTGCTTCCTCTTTTAAATCATGCCGGTCTGCTATAAGAAGCGGATAAGTTTGTATTTGTTACTAGTTACTAGTTACTGGTTACTGGTTACTAGTTACTAGTTACTAGTTAGTTGCTAGTTACTAGTTACTAGTTACTAGTTAGTTGCTAGTTACTAGTTACTAGTTAGTTGCTAGTTACTAGTTACTAGTTACTAGTTACTAGTTACTAGTTAGTTACTAGTTACTAGTTACTAGTTAGTTACTAGTTACTAGTTACTAGTTACTAGTTACTAGTTACTAGTTACTAGTTAGTTACTAGTTACTAGTTACTAGTTACTAGTTACTAGTTAGTTACTAGTTACTAGTTACTAGTTAGTTGCTAGTTAGCTATTAGTTATTAGTTATTAGTATTTGTTATTAGTTATACGCTACACTCGCAAAAATAAGAAATGATATAGTTTCTTGAAAAATCGTTAAAAAATGCGTTATAATTATTTATTTTAAGAATTGTCCAAAATGAATAAATAAGTGAATACTGCATATAATGAGAATCAAAATTTCCTTGACTGCGCGCCTTTATTTCATTCATTCCAGCTTTCTCTGGATAGAAGGCCATTCCATTCAAAAAATTACTTGGGGATCATTTCGGGGTCAGTGTGAAAACAAATGGGGATCATTTCGGGGTCGGGATCATTTCGGGGTCGATTTGGGGATCATTTCGGGGGCTGTACAGACCTAATCTTGATTCGGTTTACACGCGTTTAAGCAAGTTGCATGTTTTCCCACGCTTAGTACCTGTTGCATGATTTCCCGCGCTTTGCACTTGTAACAAGTTTTCCCGCGCTTGGCATCACTTGCATGTTTTCTCGCGCTTAGAACCCGTGGCATGATTTCCCGCGCACTTGCGTCTGTTGCATGTTTTCCCGTGCTAGGCAGCCGTTGCACGTTTTCCTGGGTGTGAAACCTGCTACATATTTATGTTTCAAATTCTGACTTGTTTATCACGATTGCGTTAAATATTAGAGAGATTTAGCATCGCCTTTACGACAAACGGTAAACTTCAGCTAGTATCGATTAAACTTCACTCTTTCCTGCAAATACAAAAGATAAGCTGTCCGTTTACCATCGTAATGTTAAATCTCTATTAAGCCTGGTTCACACTCAGGGCGACATAACGACATAAGAACATGGACATAATGACATAAAGGAAAGATCAGTTTTTTCCTTATGTCGTTATGTTTGTCATTATGTTCCTATTATTTCGTTATGTTGCGTTGTTCACACTGGTGACATAAAACATCGATATACGTCGTGTTTTGAATTTGCGTGACCTCGCCGTTACGTCGTTATGTCGCTAGTGTGAACCAGGTTTATGTAACGCTATTAAAATAAGGATGTATCCTCAAATTTCTTCATTGTTTTTTTATCATGCAGATGGCCGAAGCGTACGAGGTCTTGATGGCAAAGTTAATAAAACTACTGAAAGGCCATGACTGGAATCCAGACCTATGGGATGTTGAAATGGCGGTAGAAGAAATCAAAGAAATCTTGTTATTTGAGGTTGAATTAGTCAAGGTACTGATAAAATGAAAATCTTTTGCCCAGTGATAATTTCCAAGTTTTAATTTTGTTTTCTTCCCGGTGTTCAGAAAATCCCTTTTTAGAGTTCTTACAGTTTCTATACTTTTGGCGCTGTTTTATCTTGCTACATTTTTTATCCGAATTGCCTTTTTTCGGGGAAATTAACGAATTGTTTCGGCGTCAAATAACTGTTCGTGATGCTCACTGCTGCCGTTCGATTTTCGGATTACAATTTATTGCAGGAAACGTTCTCAAACCGGAAATTTAAACTGACGTTTTCGGATCCAAGAAAAACTACGCCTGACCTTTTTTAGAGGATGAAAAATACTATTAATTTTTGGTTCTAAGAAAGTCCAGCTAAACATTTCGGTAGGTAAATAGCTACAATTAGCTGCAGAGACACTCTCACAAAAAAACACTACTTTTATAAAAAATGATGCCACGAAAAACAAAAGAACAATATATTTCCCTCACAACACCCCCTCCCCCATTCAATGTTGTTGGATGCTCCTGTTTTTCCTTTTGTTCTTAAGTTTTTTATTTTTTGGTATTATAAAATCAGTTAAAAGCGTGAACAGTAAGCTTCTAACTGAATACTCTGACAAAAAGGTTCTTGTTACTTACTTATCGGTCTAATTGGAATATCAATTTATAGTATTTTCTTTCTGTATTTTTTTTCCTGGCCAGGCCATGCAAGAACAACAGAAAGAGGAAAAAGCGTATCTTCTAGCAGGGAATGTTGAAGGCATTCAAGAGATACTGCCGCAGGTAACAATGTTCTAATTGTAATTTGTCTTCTTTTTAAGATTAAGATTTCGTCTGTCAGAAAACGTGTGACGCAGGGGCCGACCAATGATGAATGTATTGGAATGTCCTGTTTCTCGATATCAGAACATTTTAGTGCCTTTAAAGGAAACTATGTAAATGTCAATACAGTTCGATATTTTCGGTTCAGTCTTTTAGCTGAATATTTCAGTTGACAAAATGTTTGGCAAAGTAATCATATTCCCCGAAGGTTCGTTGTTTTAGGGAGTATCGGGTTAAAAACGTCATCGAGCGGAACGATCCGAGCGCGAACTGTATAAACCACACCTCTCGCCGATTTCATTTTACTGATGACCCAATAACCCCTGAAATGAGTCTGTTTACAGGCTTCTTTTCAAAAATCCTAGCGTTACAGCCAACCTTATTTCGTGCCCAAAACGAAAATAGAAAACAACTGGCTTTAAATTCTCAGATGTTACGAAATTCTGAGGCGATATTTTACTGACGAAAACTCAAGTTTTTAGTCTGAATATTTTTAATAGTCTCTCGGCTTCCACACAGATTTTCAACCGTATTTTAAATACGGTTTAAATAGCCCTTATCCATGTTTACGTCAGACTAGCTAAAAGTTTCACCCCCAAGCCTCGCTTTCGAAGTTAAAACCTGTGACAATGTCGTCAATGTATTCTCAAAGGACGAGAATTTAGTTTTATCGACTGAGTCGATAAGGTAAATTGACTACCGTAAAAAGATTCAAATAGCTGACGTTTCGAGCGCTAGCCCTTCGTCGGAGCGAATAAGCGGATTCGCTCCGACGAAGGGCTAGCGCTCGAAACGTCAGCTATTTGAATCTTTTTACGGTGGTCAATTTACCTTATCGACTCAGTCGATAAAACTAAATTCTCGTGTTTCATCCCCCCACCGACGCAGCACCACAGTTTCTCTAGAAACTAACTTTATTCTCAAGGGAGCAAAGTTGAAAAGAATACCCACTCAAAAACAACGTGAACTTGTCAAAGGATTGCAAGGAATTTCGTGTAAACGAGGCTTGGTGGTGAATTTTGAGCTGATGACGTCATCATGCATAAGGCCTATTGACAGTAAAAGACCAAGGATACGTCGAAACATTCACCCGATCTTAATTAGCATAGACTTTAGGTTATTTTATTCCTATGAAACACTCGAAAGACTGAGTGTTTCATAAGGTTTCCAAACAGCTCGAATTGAAGTCAATTAAAAAAAGCTTATGGCTGTTCCTAATTTTTTCAACCCACTACTCGGTGTTTGGAAATCTTGATGAAACACTTTTCCTCGTTTTTCGAAACACCTCGAGGTCGCGGACCGCGATGGAAATCCGGAAGAAATACTTTTCACGTGTTTGACATACTATTGCATGACGCAATAAAATCGTTCCAGGCCACCAGTTGCTGTGAAAAGATCAGCCCTCTGAGAGTATCGTCAGTTTTGATTATTTTCGAGGTTCGACCAATCCTGTTGCCCTAAGGACGAGGTTAACGTTATCTATCGATCGACATACCGTATTGACAAAAACAACAAATATTACGCATGCGTTACCCGTTCCAGTCTTCCAAGAGAGTGATTTCGTACCAAAACAAGTAGGCAGTCGTACCGTGTTTACATGGTGCTGGGATAAGTTTACCGGTATACAAATGTCATCCGGTACACCTGCACCTGGATGAACCAATATGACCTAATGAAAAATCACACCGGTACAGGACAGCCCCTAAGTATTAATTTAACTGAGATGATGTGATCAATCTCGTTCCCAGGGTGTTCTCGGTTTTCAATATTTTGGTCTGCGCGCCATATTGAAAACCGAGAAGCTCCTGGGGACAAGGTTGATGATGTGAACTTCTCTTTTTTTGTAATTTCAGTTTGATTGGAGGCGGTACTTCAACAAGCTGACTGAAGGTCTGGGTGAAAAGAGTTTCTCCGATTCAGAAGTAGTTTTCGTGGAATACTCCATAGAGTACTTGAAAAAATTAATGGCAATTTTGAGCAGCACTGAACCAAGGTGACAAGTGATAACAATGAGAGTGATGAATGTAGTAGAACTGTTCATGTAAAGTTAATGTCGACCTGAGCTTTTTCTAACGGTTGTAGGTGTCGGTTATTACTGCGCATGCGCCTTTCAGTAAACACACGAACTGTAGTTCACGTCCCAGCTAATGTTTACGTTTCACGCTGCCGTCAATCATCATTATGGCGACAAACATTGTACCCTTGAAAACAGAAACTGACAACGTGGTTCGAAATCCACCAATCACAAGACACAACATAACCTTTGGACCCTGTTGAGTTTAAAAACATACTTGTTTCCTGAGACGTCCGCTTTAATAATTGCGGCAGTGAAAAAGGAAAGTGCTGGCCATGGTTGAGACTACATTTAAGCACGTTACAGACGAGCAAGTTTTCTATAACAAGTTTTGCCTTGACAAGTTTTACTTGCTCGTGTGTAAATAAAAACTTGTCAAGATTTTCCTTGTCAAGTGCACTTGTTCAAAAGCTGGCATGCTAGCTTTTGAACAAGGCAACTTGTCATAGAAAAACTTGATAAATCGCAAAACTTGCTTGTCTGTATGCTCAACAATTAAAACTTGACAAGAATCGTAAAGAAATCGCGGGCGCTCATTGGTCTTGTTATTTGGCTAGCTGTCGTGGCGGATAACAACATGGCAGCTAAAACTGTTCGTTGGACCGATTCTGCCACATCGCTTCTACTAGAATGTCCTCGAACAAGAGAAAGTTTGTGGAATACAAAGGCAGAATCCTATAGAAAAAGAAAAAAAGAAAAGACTACGAAGAGATTCTTGAGCTCATGAGAGCTGAAGTTCCTGGTATTCTTGCTATGCCATTTCTCCCTTGATAAATACATGTACATGTAAGCCGATGTAAGCCATGGTCAACGAATAAAATGACCTTGTGTTTTCTTTGTCCGCTGTACAATTGTATTGCTGGCTACAAAGAAAACTTGTCAGAGATAACTTGTTTACTCGTTCACACGGGCAAATAAAACTTGTCAAGACAAAACTTGTCAAAGAAAACTTGTTATTCATACACAGGAGCAAGAAAAACTTGTCAAGGATACTTGTCATAGAAAACTTGCTCGTCTGTAACGTGCTTTACACTAGAGGAGATTTTTCCGGATTCGTGACGACTCCGAAACATTTTGGTACCGGGTTCGTTTTGCCGTTTACACGCAGACGATCTATTTTGTTATGGCTACTGCTGTATTCCTGAGAAAACGGACCACTCCTTGAAGTTGTTCTCCTTCATTATCTGTCCAGCTAACGTTTTCTGTAGTATCTGAATCTGTTCTGGACCTCTTTATGGCCGGCATTTTGTTGCATACGTTCGCCGAGGATGAGCTAACCTGCTTGGTAACCGTTCCCGCATGAATGTCCTCGGATTTATCGATGTGTGTAAACGGTTGGGAATCCGACTACTCTTTGGTATAAACGCCTGCGAATCCAAATAACCTAAATTTAATAAATCCGGAAAAATCTCCTTTGGTGTTAACGTGGTCTGAATTTTTGCACCTCAGAGTTCACGTGTTATTAAAAGGCGCAGTTACCAAACAAAACTACGTTCACTAAAGGTGAAATTAGGGCTTTCAAAACTAACTTGGCACACAATAGTCCAGTTTCGAATTCGCTATGGTCGCTGAATGAAAGCATTGAAGGCGCATTTTTACAGGGTTAGCCTCAATCTGAACAAATTCAGGCGAGAAGATGACCTGTTTAGAGCTCTGTCTTTTGTTTAATTTTCAAATTTCACGCACCTTCTGCCGGTATTTGTGAATATTTTACATCAGGTCGAGTCTAACCCTGTATCAATGTGTCATTGGTGTTTGAATTCAGCGGTAATTTTAAATACGAAAATGGCTTATCAAAATTTCTTTAAACGGACACTGTCGCAACGAAATAGCGAAATTTTGTTATATCACAGGATGACGCCAAATATATAACTAATATATATAGTTAGGCTTAGCCTAACAGCGGCGCCCTCTGAAGACCCTCTGAACAAGCTTAACTAAGATGAAACTTAACTAATAGGTGAAAGGTCGGAAGCACAAGAATTAAGATTAATATTGACGACCGGGCTATTTTTCAATTTTAGCAATTCTCAAAAACAGTATTACCCGACCGTCTGCACAGTACATAGTTCACAAAAACAACTTTTTCTCCGTCTAGAATAACTATTACGACTACTGTTAAAAAATACTGTTGTTGCTTGTCAAAAAATGCCTGAGAAACTGATTTGGAAATCAAAATTGCCAAAAATACACAAACATATTTGCATACGGCCACGCGAGTGAAGTTAGAACTATAATAAAATTCAAGTCTACTTGTTTTGTTTACATAAAATCGCTTTTCAACCTATGTAATGAATGAACAAACACATAAAAATAAACAACACAATCTTCTTTCGAAAAATTTTATTCAAATCTCCATTAGTTTATGTTGAAAAGCAAAACGCAAAACGCGCATCGAGGCCGAGCCGTGTCTTCGATGAAATTCAAGAAATTAATACAACTGAATTATTTTAAGCTACACGTTTAAAAACAATTCTCCAAAACTAACGAGAACACATTAACAAAAAGTCAATCACAGATTGATATCAAGATAAATTCCCATCGAAAAATGTAATTTGTTTTACCTTTAAGTCCCTCCGGCGACTACTGTGCTTGGAAATTCTTTAAATCTCCGCTTTGGTGCTGAAATCCGTAAAACGAACCCATCTCTCGCATTGCTAAAAACGTATATAGTTCCTCGAAGCAAGATTTTATCCCTGAAAGCTCTTCTTTTTCCACTAAAGCGGCTTCTGAGTATCCCTTAATTAGCATCCCTGTCTTGAGTAGCAAACCACGAAAAAATGCAGGAAAATAACGACTTTAATATAAAACCGTTTTCTCCGCTCAGTAAACACAGCAAAACATCAAAGTGTTTTCCCAGCTGACGTGACATTCGGCCATGTAACCGCGCGAAAAAAAAGCCTCGCTTTGGTTTCAACATGACGTCGTACGCGCATGTTTTGCGACGTCATACGCGCCCGCGAGCTAGTCCTCCGCTAAGATCCCGGATGTTGTGTGGCGTCATACGCGCATGCGCGGTAGCCTTGCGCGACACACATGTTTTTGTTGCAGACAACGCCCGCGAAACATTCCGCTAGTCATGACCATGAAAAATGAGGGCATAGGTTCTATGAGTATGGGGCTCCGCAGCCGGGCCTTCGGCCCGGCTAGTGCTCCGCTAATATATATAGTTAGGCTTAGCCTAACAGCGGCGCCCTCTGAAGACCCTCTGAACAAGCTTAACTAAGATGAAACTTAACTAATAGGTGAAAGGTCGGAAGCACAAGAATTAAGATTAATATTGACGACCGGGCTATTTTTCAATTTTAGCAATTCTCAAAAACAGTATTACCCGACCGTCTGCACAGTACATTTAGACCGTACAAAAGTTCACAAAAACAACTTTTTCTCCGTCTAGAATAACTATTACGACTACTGTTAAAAAATACAGTTGTAGCTTGTCAAAAAATGCCTGAGAAACTGATTTGGAAATCAAAATTGCCAAAAATACAAACATATTTGCATACGGCCACGCGAGTGAAGTTAGAACTATAATAAAATTCAAGTCTTGTTTTGTTTACATAAAATCGCTTTTCAACCGTGTAACCGCGCGAAAAAAAAGCCTCGCTTTGGTTTCAACATGACGTCGTACGCGCATATTTTGCGACGTCATACGCGCCCGCGAGCTAGTCCTCCGCTAAGATCCCGGATGTTGTGTGGCGTCATACGCGCATGCGCGCTAGCCTTGCGCGACACACATCTCCGACACACATCTCCGACACACATGTTTTTGTTGCAGGACAGCGCCCGCGAAACATTCCGCTAGCCATGACCATGAAAAATGAGGGCATAGGTTCTATGAGTATGGGGCTCCGCAGCCTGGCCTTCGGTTCGGCTAGGCTCCGCTATAAATTGAATAAAAAGATGCTATAGAGCAGAACTGCAGGATTACATGGATGGAAGAGGATCATAGTTAATCAATTTTGATTTTGTGACCGGCGGTCAAGAAATCAAAGTTCTCATTCGGGTGGATTTGTCTTTTTAGTTCACATTTCTTTGCGTTCGTTACTTTTGCCGATTATTTCTTCCTATTTTAAGATAATAAAGCAAGCTTAAATTAAGCAAGCTCCTGGCCATAATATAATCATAGACCTCTTTCATAATGGCGGCTGATTTATGTATTCTTTTATGTGTCTCAGTGGCCTCGTTAGCATGTGCAAAATTCAAAAGAATTTTTACTCTAAATGAGGCCAGTGAGGCTAATTAGCATACATATAAAAGAAGATTGAAATAAATCGGCCACCATTTTGAAAGGGGTCTATTAAAGAAATAAAAAACGCGCCGAGTGCATTATTGAGTTATATAAGCACGCGGGAATTTTTAAGAACACGAGAGAAGTGCAGACTTCTCGAGTGTTCTTAAAAATTCACAAGTGCTTATATAACTAAAAAATGCACGAGGAACAAGTTTTTTTATTTCTTTTATAAAATAAAAACTGTTATAATGAACCTTACGTCACGCGCGTGCTTTATCGAGTTATAATGAACTCGGTTTAACCAATCATAGCACGTGCATTTTTTTGAGCATTTTATAAAGCTAGATAGATAATCCTATTATATAAAGGTACCCTGCAGTCCCTTCTGCGCATGCACTGTTTTGTGAGACTCACACGATGAGTGTCAATTTACCTTCCATTTTACTACAGAAAACATCCGTTAAATGTGCTGCTGGTAATATTATCTTTAACTGCGCGATCTTTAATTGTTTCAGCACCGCTTCTTTTGAAGTCATCGACAGTAGAATAGAATGTTACTTTCGCAAGTTTTCCCATCTCTAATGGCGAACATTCAGCGTCTGATAAAACTTGAAATTTACGTCATGTGAGTAGTCACAGAATGTAACGTATGGTCAAAATCAAAACAAAATTCAACAAAGTCCGAGCATGCGCACTAGAGACTGCAGGTTCTCTTTGACCTCCCTTCTAAATAAAGATCGCTCTCTAATCAGGGTGACTTTTTGCATTTGGTTTGGGCAGTCTCTACGCTAGCCTGTGAATTAACTAGCTCCTTTTAGGAGGTAATGGAGGGATAAGGTACATCACGGGGTAGTTTATATACCAAATATGGCATACAATGGGGCGTGTCATTGTCTGTTAAGCCACTACTAACGCTTGGCGATTTGCTTTCTTTAGAATTGTTGCCAACTACATCACGTGGACCATTATTTACAACCACGCCCCCTATCTTTCCTCGAAGTTTCATGACGTATACATGGAGTTTTCTCATACAGCTTACGGAATACAGAAATCCAGTCCTTTATGGCGTAGATGCGTCCGTGGTACAGACATGTCCCTTGATATGGGTGTATCCATGTTGTTCATTAAAGAAATCGGCTTTACTAATGAAAGTAGGCACCATGTACGTATCACCAAACGGTCTATGAGTATTTAATTACCGGTTATGATAGGTAACATTTATATAAATGTAACTTGACATGACATGACTCTGTAAAAGATAACCTTAAATGCCTACCGTAAAACTTTATGATCTTTTAGTGACTCATCCTTGATGTCAAGTACGTGAAAGAAGGTTCTCGCACTGCCCCATTGATTCAAATGAGAACGAGGGCGTAAATCATTTGAACTTTAAGTAATGATCCGCATAAGAAGGATAGCGCTGAACGGCAATACACGATGGAATGTCAACTTTTTTCATTGTTACAACTAGTGATCTCATTGGCCTAGACTCAAAAACTGCTAAAAAGTTAACAGGTTAAGGTTCAAGTGCATTTTGTCTAATTTTTTTAAGGTTTCAAGTAATTTGAGACCCAATCGCACAACATGCAAGTTTTAAAAGATTTTGTATTTTGGGAACTTCATCAAAGAAGCAAAATTATTAGCTATTGTCTTCTGCTATTCTGATTGGTTAAGCACGAACATTTCCTAAAATTTATTTGACACAAATGGATTTCTTTACTTTTATAATGAAATATAATTATGAACCATCAGCTCCTCCTCTATTCTTGAAACCAAAGATATTCTATGTGGGAAAGAGCCAATGCCGGAGAACAATGAAATTTACTATGGTTCTTATGTGGAGCATTACTTAATACGTAAACTGTCCCTGCCACTTTGTAGAGGGCCACAGGTCTACCGCGCAAACTGTCATGCACCCTTTAACATCAGTATAAAATCACTTCCTTCCTTCCTTCCTTCCTTCCTCCCTCATTTACTCACTCACTCACTTAGGTACTTACTTACTTTCATGAGGATGTAATGAACCACGAAGGAATGAAGTGATAAGTTCAGTTGTTGAACTGTCGATTGATCGGAATGAATTGGTAGATCAGTTGCTGTGATTATGTGGTCTATGATTTGTTGTTTTGACGATTGAATGAATCAATGAATCAATTAAGTGTCAATGGTATTTAGCTAAATACACTAATTAGGGACACTATATAGAGCATTCAATATATAAATATATAAAAATATACAAATATTAAAGTATAAAATTGAGTAAGATATGTACAAAACTAATCATGCGCACAGCAATACTAAAATTAAAGTTAGATATTAGCTTTTCATAATGTAATAGAAACTAGATAAAAATTCTTCCTGAGTCAGTACATTGGATTTAACATCTACTGATATTGAAAAATTACGCGCATGTGTCTAATAATGATGTGTCTTTATACATATTGTCCCAGTTTATCTTCGTTTGCCCAAATAGATATTTTCCATAAACATCTTTGTTTCAACTCTCATTTGTTATTTCTTAGGCGGATCAGATGGTTCAACACATACGCCACGCTTTCATTGACAACTTAAATGATGTGACGTGGATGGATGCTGAAACAAAACAGGCGGCAAGAGAAAAGGTAGCACCATGCGTGAAAAACTCAGTACACGTCAATCAAGGGTACCTTTGATTGGCAGATTCCCGGAATAACAGTAAATGGAATAGTCTTGAGATATTTCTGCACAGTGAGAGATCAAGGGGAACCCCCTTCCCCTCCCCCTCCCCCTCCCCCTCCCCCTCCCCCTCCCCCTCCCCCTCATCTTGCAAAATGTTTTCAGTCTCTAACATTTTCATCTTTTCAATTAAACTAAACCTTTAAAGCGGCTCTGTCACCATTTTTAGTGTAATTTTAAAGAGACAAAAGACATATATACATCAGAGAAAACCCCAAAATAACACGTGCAGTTTTGTTTAATATTATTGTGCTAGTGCTCTAAGAGTAAGTATAACTGTCTTGGGCTGCAAGATGGCCAGGAATGAAAATATCGCCTTGCGTCTTAAAAAAAACCTGTTAAACTCAGATTATTGTTGATTATCCCTTCGAAAATTCACTTGATATTTTCCTATTAGTGTTCTAAAAGCATTTCGTGTACGACAAAGGTACTTAGTTTTAATTTGCGGCAGTTGTGACACCAAAACATCAAAATCATCATGACACAGCCCTTTAAGTAACAATCCGTGTAAGAAGTAGGCAATTCTCTATTGTTCCGATGCATTTCGCTTTCCCCACATAAGAATGTTTAGATTTTCGTACTGAGAATACGTCAACCTATGGACAACATGGTTTTGAAATAAAATTTACTGAAACTTTATTTTAAAGCGATGTTTCTTTTGTGTTACAAGATTTCATCCAATCGTGAGACTCCAAAACAATGGCCAAGAAAGACTTCTAATTTTCCATGTTCCCCACATAGAATTTTTGTTGCATTAAAAATCACAATAGTTTTCACTAAAAGGGAATCAATTAGTAAACTAGAGATAAATAAATGCGCTGCCTGATGAAGTTATGGTAGATTTTCATGTTTTAGCCAATGAGGTGGACGGTTTCAACAATAGCACAATTCACACCTTTCTGCATTCCGTGCATTTGGGTTGCCTACTTCTTACACGGATTGTTACTTAATGAGGGTATTTGCAAGTTAAACGCCGTACAGCTAAAATAGGAGCGTAATTCTGTGACGGTGGGTAGGTAGAAAAAAGAAAGAAGTCAAACGTTTACAATACAGAATTTCTTTTTCATGTTTTTCATAAAGTGTAGAGAATTGGTAAATAAAACTATAAAACAAAAATAAGGGGGCATCGACCATTCAAGCGAGTCAATTCTGGGCACATTTAACGTAACGACCACCAGTCCTTTCTGTGGCTGGATTTCTTCCTTGGTGCCCGCACGGTCGATACATAACGTGGGGTAACATTTCGACATGAATTAAAACCCATATAACCTCTCGCGAAGCAAAGTTTTGGGGTGTGGAATAACATTCTTCCTTTCTGTTTAGTTGGTACCATTGTCCATCGCATGATTTGTCGAACTTCTGATATCTCGTCCTTTACTGCAGGCAGAAGCTATGTTTCAGCAAATGGGGTATCCGGATTTTATCAAGAATCAAACTGCATTAGAGGAGTATTTTATAGGGGTAAGTGTTAGGATATACTACATTGAACTAATATTCGTGGCTACGATTCGCCGCTCGTTATGCTATCGTAATGCCAAGACTGATAATACCATCTGCATTTAATTAAAATATTCAGATGGAGTATCAATCAACAACCAATTAAATAAAGTGTTTGTTGTTGTTTTCTGTTTTCGTTTGAACTCATGACTTTTTTCCATTCCTTACCCTTTTACTGCCAACTTGTACGACTAAGGTTTAATCCAACCATCTTTCTTACTTTTCAAGTCTGTGGGCGAAGTCCTGGCTGAAGGCAGGAACCATTCAAATAAAACCCATAAGCCGTACTTTCTATGTGGTGCTGTTTATTATGATGGAGTACATAGGTCTAACGTTCGAGCCTGTTGATTAACTCCTAGAGTTTTACCGTGGAAGTAGGGACTTTAAGCACCGGGAACCGGAACGGCAACGGCGACGTCGAAACCGAGAAAAGACTGGGCAGAGAACGCGGTCTTGGCGCGAAGTTACAAATAAACCAGCTACAGAACCGCAACGTTTGCCAAATGTGCAGCTCGGTAGAGGCGGCTCTTTTCCGAAATGAGGTTAGGGAAATGCTTCTCATAAGCCGTGTCAAGAAAATAATCAACGACGGGCAGTATACGCTCTTGTACGATTTGAACACGTCCAATAAACTTGACCTGCCGTACGATTCTTACGACTGTTTTGACTTCGATGTTCTTGAGGACGATTCGTACGGGAGGCCAAAACTTTCGACAATTTTCGATGTTATTCTTCACTTTTGTTGATCCACAATATTAAATGCTCGTTTAGTTTTACGAAGCGCTTCTGGTAAGCGATGTTGATTTGGCTCAGACTAATTTGCGAGCGAACGACTCATTTCGTGACACTTAACCTCAAAGAATACTCCCGTACGGCCAACTTCGATTTGCTATTCGTACGTGAGTCCGAAAACTTTCGACAATTTTCGATGTTATTCTACACTTTTGTTGATCCACAATGAAGATCACCTTTTGCCGTACGTGAGTGATTCTTTTTATTATTATATGTTTCATTATCAATAATTTGAGTGTCTGGGGCATCTAACAAGTTAAGTGTCAAAAAATTAATTCAAATTGTTATAATATATCTGGACATACTGATACATACCAGTTCTTCTCTGTTAACTAAACAACTTGTGAGCAAGGAAAGGTAGTCTCAATGGAAAAAGCGTTGGAAACAAAAAACCAATTACAAGATTCCCGTATGAATAACAATAACAAGTTTATAGCGTACGGGAGTACATGGCGATGTCACATAAACGAGATTCCTTCGCGTGGCTGAATAAACATCGCTCACAAGAAGCGCTTCGTGAATATAAACAAACGTACAATATTATGGATCGGCAAAAGTGAAGAATAACATCGAAAATTGTCGAAAGTTTTAGACTTCCGTACGAATAGCAAATCGAAGTTGGCCGTACGGGAGTATTCTTTGACGCGAAAAATTTCTTAAGTGTCACGAAATGAGTCGCTCGCTCGAAAATTAGTCTGAGCCAAATCAACATCGCTTACCAGAAGCGCTTCGTAAAACTAAACGAACATTTAATATTGTGGACCACCAAAGGTGAAGAATAACCTCGAAAATTGTCGAAAGCTTTGGACTCCCGTACGAATAGCAAATCGAAGTCCGCGTACGGGTGCCGTACGAATAGCCACTGCGTTAATTTTAATAAATTTGAGCAAAGAAACGTAGTTCTAAGTTTACAAGTTGTAGTGAATTACCACCTATTTCTCAAAGAGCGTACAGAAGCACCAAATTGACCTAAATGAAGCAATAAATATCGTTTCCTATATCTGTATAGTCTTCTTAAACAACATTAAGCGTATTATACCAAAAAAGACTGGATAAAACCAAAGAAAAATGAGGAATATATCTCACGTTTTCACACGACGGCAAACCTTGCTATCTGACGTCGGGCCCGGGAAGAGAACGTCTAGATATTTCCCGCTAAACATGCGCAATGCGTCATTTGGGTTTTCCCTGACAGTTTTCGCGTCGCCGTTGCCGTTCCGGTTCCCGGTGCTTAAAGTCCCTAGTGTCTTGATTCCACAGCTTAGAAGGAGGTCGGACACCTTATTGAGACGTATATAACGGAGTAACTGGTTAGCTTTCAGTTAAGGTTGGGGTTAGCAGTTTATATAGTTAAATTTAGGCCTAAACAACCCAAGAAGATAGATGGTACTCTGGTATGATAGGCTATGTAAGCCTAAGCCTAGCTGAGGTCACCGGTTCAATCCTGAGTGGGAATTTTAGATTTTCTTTTTTACACTTAAAAATTTATTGAAAATAAAATTCTAAGTGTCGACATTACGTTATATAATTCTCAATAAGTGTCCGACCTCCTTCTGAGCTATAGAAGGTAGACTCTACCTTTTACCATAGACCATTTTACAGTCATGTGCTTAGTACCCTGGCCTTTGAGTGAAAGTGAGGCTGGAGTTGACATTGTTTTGATACAAACCTTATGTAAATAATGCTGAACAAAAACTGGTTAGCACAAACGGCAACATTACATATACCCACCAAACATTGTGTTTGTTTGTGGTATCACTTAGATCTTCATTTTGTTTTGTTTCAGCTACAAGCTGACGCCAAACAATTCTTTCAAAACAAATTGAGAGAGAGTGCATTAAGGATGAACAACACCTTGCTCATAAGAGGCAGCCCGATAAACCGTTATGCGTGGGACATGCGTCCAACGGAGATTAATGCTTATTATTCAGCGGTTGCTAACAAAATTGGTAAGGTCAATATAACTAGATATTAGCTACGTAGCACACAAATACTAAGTGGAACATTCACAAAGGGTGAAAAGTGATATAATCGAACCCCGTTATAATAGGGAGCACATCGGAACCATAACGGCATCCTGATTAACGAAATGTCCATATTAAGCGGGTCAATTTTAGATAAAATGAATAGGCCAGGCTTTAATTCCTTCACTGGTCAGTTGTAAAACAAACGTTTTGAAGATAACCACCCTTAGTTGGTGATCTGAAATGATTGGTGACCAGCAACAGTTAGGTATTCTGAGAGAGAGAAAGAGAAACAGACACGGAGAAGGACAGATAGACAGGTAACACGCAGACAGACGGACGAAGAGACACACAGACACACAGCTAGCCAGCCAGACAGACACACAGGCAGACAGATATACAGGTAACATGCAGACAGTCGGAAGAAGAGAGACACAGACAGACAGACGGCCAGACAGAAACACAGACAGACAGATAGTACAGCTTATATGTAGACAGACGGACGAAGAGACAAACAGACAGACAGACGGCCAGACAAACACGCAGAATGACAGATAGTACAGGTAAAATGCAGACAGACAACAGACACACAGACACACATACAGACAGGCGGACACAGACACAGAAGCGGACACACAGATAGGTTTTTCTTATTTGACAGGAAGACAATCTAAGCTAATCTAAAGAAGAGAACTGTTTCAGAAGAGAAATCACGATTGTCGCACGTAACGGTTTTGTTGCTGAATAATTGCTGCTTTTTCTTTCAGTTGTACCTGCGGGAATTCTTCGACCTCCATTCTATCATGTTGATTTTCCACAGTGAGTAACGATCTCCTTATTATATATTTTACGATGCAAAAGAAAAACCACCTCGACACTATTATCGTTTTTTTATAAACTCACTACCAATACATGTATCGAAACTGACCAATCATTGACTCAACTGATTAAGTAGGCTCGTACCCATTTCTCAAGTCCACACCCTTTCAATTTTAATTGGTCATATCTTTTGTTGTAGCGCATAAAAAGACAAGCCACTTTGCATGCAAACACACAATACATTGAACTTTATGGGAGTATAGAATTTGTTTACATCGGTGCTTCCATGGCAACGGAATGGTGACCCTCCTAAATTTCAAGTTGCGGAGTTCTCTAAATCAAGAGAAATTTTTGTAAAACCTGCTAGTGGACTAATTGATTAGACCATGGGCTTCAACTGGACAAAGTTTAAAAGAAATGTATGAGAGCGTTTTTGAAATTTTTGCGGATGAAGTTTTAGGGTTTATATATACAGTGAAAAACATGCTATCGACATAGTTGGCTAATATCTAAAGAAAACGATGCGCGTTGGGAATGCAGCTTCATTTCGTAGTAGTTTGATTCCATTTGAAATTGTGTGGGAAAAAGTAAGGGGGGTTCCTTTGGCCGATTGCGAGAAAAAAGGATTTGATTAGCGTGCGTTCAGCTGCTCTTGTTGCCATTTTTGTATGTAATTTGGTCTACGCCTACAAATGTGATGATAATTTGGAAACCGCGAGATAATTTTTTTTTTTAAATTTGACAATCTTGAGATTAATTATCAATTTATATGGCCTGCTAGTTTCAAGGACATTGAAGACATGCAAGGCAATAAAATAGGGCCTCCAATGTACCAATGTATTCCGCAGATTTTGTGTTTACAAGTGAGCGTCCTCATTATTCACGAGTATAGGTGGTTTGCAATCAATCTCTAGAGACATGGACAACAATAGTGAAACGAACAAATGCTGGTGGACGAACAAAAGGAGCTAATGAGAGAACTATTGTTTATGTCCACCAGCATGGCGGCGATGACGTAACATAAAAACCACCTATTGTTTTTAAATTTCATATGCACGTGCAAAACTTAAGCAAAAAATTTATTTGCATCGAACAGAACGCTGAGCACGGACAATTGCTTTCCGAAGAATTTTCCGAAACATGCTAATAACTGGCTTGCGTTACGAATAGCAATGACAACAGTACTGCAAACGCAAGCCAGTTATTAGCATGTTTCGGAAAATTCTTCGGAAAGCAATCGAGCCTAAAATTTGCTTTGAGTTCTGATTGGTTCATTGGATTGTCTACGTCTGTTCTGATTGGTTCATTGGATTGTCTACGTCTGTTCTGATTGGTTCATTGGATTGTCTACGTCTGCTGTGATTGGCCAGAGTCATTACTTTGGTTTTAGATTCACGACACTCAATTTAAAGCATCTCTAACTGACCATTGACAGCAACAGCCAGGCTGCTGACATAAGAACATGAAAGTTCGGTTTTATCAACCGAGTTGATATGGTAAATTGGTTACCATAAAAAGATTAAAGAATATGGTTGTGTGGAGTTTATATATGGAAGGGTCAGTTGAGCAACGTTTTTCGCGGAAATGTGGTAACGTGAAAAAAAACTAGTTGAATAAGGCCCCGTTTACACGGGTCCGGACAAATTTTTGCACGGACAAAAACTTGCACGGTTCCACCTTGCGTTTACACGGGACCGGCGGAACTGGACGAATTTTTGAACGGCTAAGTGTGCAAGTTTCCGTGTAAACACCACTGCAATCTGTAACAGAATTTGCACGGATCCATGTAAACACGTGGTCTAGGAACAAAATTCGTCCGTGCAAAAATTTGTCCGGACCCGTGTAAACGGGGCCTAAATATCGTTTATTGATTTCGTGGGGATAAAAAGTGCTTATTTGAAAGATGAATATTTGCTCTAGATTTTTTTGGCTTTCCGTATTTACGTAACTCTGAAGAAGACTTTCGATTAAGTTGTTACCAACAACAACAGATGTTTTCAGGGCTTATACACTTTAGTAACCCGTACGATCAAACTCGACACACTTCTGATACTCCTGGATCAAACCATTCATTCTTTTTTTTGTTTTGTTTCAGCGCGGAGAACTTTGGCGCTCTTGGATTTGTGGTTGGACACGAGCTCACTCATGGATTTGATATTTCGGGTTTGTTTGCAGTCATTGCTTTGCGCCGAATTAAAAGTGTTTATTCAGCAAAACGCTGTCTAATATGGTTGAGCGTTTTTAATTATTTAATAACTGAAAAGGCAAACAATTTTAAAAGTGACAAGTTTTAAGAAACACCCAGCCGTATTAGACATTTTTTCGCTGATATTAAAGTAATATGCATCCTTGGTCAAATCTGAACTTGGCAGATGTGTCTTTAAGAAGGGTTAACACGATTTCTTAGAAACTATCGTTTCTGGTGCAGTTTGGCAATTGCCTTCATCTCCAGAGCTTTCTACTCGTTCAAAATGGGGCACGGAGAAGCCCGTAGACAGAGATTGTCGAATGTATTTTGTCACGTCTTCGGAGATTTTTTCCAGCTATTGGCAGTCTATTTGTTTTCCTGCAACCTTGGAACTGGTATTGTGTATATGAAAATAAATTCATATAAACTGCGATAAAGAGAATTAAAGAGAAAGAGATCATCGCAGTTATGCAGCGACTGAAGGAGCTACAATTTGAAGCTGAAAAACATAGAATTTCAGGCCTTGACGGGATTCGAACCCACGACCTTTGCGATGCCGGTGCAAACGCTCTACCACTGAGCTACAAGGCCAGATGGAATTGTTGTTCAAGCAAAACAAAGACACTTCACTTTATATATGCACGTGACAAAATACTCCACGATTCTCAGATTATTTCATCAGCCTTGTCCAGGGGTCCGGCTCCGCGGCGCCATTCAAAACGGTGGACAAGGTTTGCAGAGTCTCTTTTTTTTCTGGAGTGAGAGGGGACGGGGAGAAGAGAGACCTGGAAACGAGATTGAAAGCTTGCTGTGTCGCACTTTTTCAATTTTTAATGGATCTCCATTGTCCCCACTGATGTCAATAACGTAACATTAATGATGTGATTCCAGGCCAACCACTCTCGCTTTGATAGTAAGCCACGTCTTCGAAAGAGAAACGACACTGGGACAGCATTTTTAAAACTTAAACAATTCGCAGAAAATATAGCAAAATTCAAAATTATTCAAAATAATAGGGAGGTTTTCAATGGGATTTCGAAAGCGGTTCGCGTATTCTTTGGTACGTTTTCCTTTACTACGCTCTGTAATCGTAAAGAACTCGCGCCACTTTCTCAACCAATCAGAGCCAAGCCAATCGTGGCTTGTTCGCACGCGTTTTGAGCGCTTTACGATGGATTGGCTTTGAGTTCAGATTAGTTCATGGAATTGCCTACGTCTGTTGCAGTAAGCCAAAGTGACAACTTTGGTCTTGCTTTTTTTTCGGACAATGTCACCACTGCGAGGAATATACGAAGTGATTCCTCGAAGGCAGAACAAACCACAATCAGATTTTAAGCGATTTTTTCAAGGCACAAGAAAAAAATGTAAAAAAAAGGCAGTTAGAAAATTGGCTCTTGATTTTTTCAAGTTTTTATCCAATTTCCATCCAGACCATCTGCAGCCAAAGACAATTATTTATAGTTTCAGTCCACTAGTATAGTATTTGTTAACAAAACTACAGCAGCATTTTCATCTTATGAGAAATAAAGACATTTCTTCTTCTTATTATTATATATTATATTCATTGATGTTTTTTTTAAATGACACTGAAAATGGTGACATTGCATGCCACTTTAAAATCCTTCTTATCTGACAGGTGCCAAGTATAATAAGGATGGAAATCTAGCAAACTGGTGGAGCAGTACATCTCTAGAGAACTTTAAGGAAAGGGAGAAGTGCTTGGTTAATCAGTACGGCAAGTGCTCAGTGGAAGGGCAACAGGTAACAAATATCATATTTTTTAATCCACTAAATATTTTCGCTTGCGTTCGAATGGTCAAAATGCGTCCTGTGACGCAATGGAGATTGCTGATTCACAGGCACAAACAGCAATTTGGCACTAATACTAAGCACCAAGCAATAATACCGACACGCGGCAACATGCTTTACTGAATCCATAATATTGTGTTTGTCTGAGGCAAAAATGCCAAAATCAAAGAAGTCTCTTGAAAAGACACCTCATAAAAATGTAATTGTATGCCGTTGAAACGATAATTTTATCCGAAGGAGGCAATCCGTATCATGAAGAAAACAGCAAAGTTAAGACAGAGCTGCCTCCCTACATGTACGGCTTCATCATGGTGTGTGGCATAACTCAGCGCAGTTGGTGTTGGCCCATTATTTTGCCAATTTTGTCCAATTTTTGATCGACTGGCAACGAAAACCAGTCAAATGTTAAATGCAAATTAATTTGGTACTATTAGTGCCGAGGCCTATAAATCGGAGGTCTATAATATGCCCCGACTTAAACTGGGACATAACCGATTCCAGTTTTTAATACGTGAGGACGCCACCAGCTACAAGCTCACTTCCCATCCGCCCCCATTGGAGAACCGAGTGCGTGTGATGTTTCCGGGCATCGTCCGGTGTTTCGTGTCCGGCTTGTAGTCGCATTGTTTCTTATATTTTTAGTCTTACGGCTTGTTAATCTAGCTATTGATTTACACCGTGATAGTTATACTTATCTAAATGAAACATGTTTTTGATTCGCATGTTGTTTGTTCCTGAATCAAATACAGCTTGTACGGCTGGCTGGCTGGCCTCTCTCTACACAGTTGTATTCATTCATTTCGCATGTCATAGACAAGTATTCTATTCGGCTGAACGTAGTGCATGAAAATAGAATTGCTATGTTTCTCATGACACTGATCTTATTTACTTTGCTTTCAACTCTTTCAGTTGAGTGGTAGATTGACCTTGGGAGAAAATACCGCCGACAATGGAGGCTTAAAACTAGCCTACAAGGTAACGGAAGGCCCAATAAGGGGAAAGGAGTAGGGAGTTGTATTTCGTATTCCGTTACAGTCACACCTGTAATAAGCGGTTATCCTAAGCGCTGGATCGAAAAAGGCGTGGTAAAGACTCCCCTTAAGATGATTCCTCGCAAAATAGAAGTTGCCGAACGATTTTTGTGAAACTTTCTCTAATTGTTCCCTTCCCAGCATTGTTTCGAAATATGCATTAAAAAAATAGGTCACCTGCAGTCACTGTATCATGCGCGTGATTATTTGATCGGTTCACCTTACTTTGCGTATAAGCTGGAAGCATGGTGAAAAAGGAACACTTGAAAAAACTTAACAGATATAATCCATCGACCACATGGTCTGCATGATCTCAAGGAAATGGGGATGCAGAACATGTTCTATGAGTAATGGGTATGTTCGCGTTCTTAGCCTTAGTTTTTTCCCCTGATTTTCTAAAAATCTTTTAACTCCAATAAAGAGGATGATTTCAACACCACGATTATGTAATGAAAAAGATAAGTCACCATGCTCGTTTAGGATAACAATTACTTTCTTATTTGGTGAACTTAGCTCAAAGGGAACCTTTTCGGTTCGGACTGTGCGTGCGCCGCCTAGTTACGCGAGAAATTATTCGCAGTGGAACCTGACTTAAAACGCCGTTTTAAGTCAGGTTATCGGATAACCTGTATTAACCGGTCAGATAGCCATTCCTCAACTGGTTCGTACTCATGCTCCGCGTTTTTGCTACGCGAGACAGCTTTCGCGAGGGAGCATGGGAAGGGCGAGAAAAGCCTTCCCTTGGTCCTTTGGGTCTTCTGTCAAGCCTTCCCGCCGGCCTCGCGTTCCTCTCGCCAAAGTTAGTCATTCCCCAAGATTAAGGGTCGCCGCTTTATATAGGTTTGACTGGCTAAACATTCTTCCCCAGTTAACTTCAGTTTGTATTTCAAATTTCTATCAGTACGATTAATCAATCCCTGATTTTTGTTTCTCAATATCCCATATATCCCTATTATTTTAATCAATTTATCCCTGTTATTTTAATCAATTTATCCCTGTTTATATTTTTATCATTTTATCATAACCACTACAACTCCGAGAATAAATTAACATGAAAAAACGTGAGAAGAAATTCAAGAGAATAACTTGATTGAAGAAAGGCTTTTTATCAATCGAAAGCGTTTTAAAATACAATTTCTTCACTGCAAAACTGGCATTAAAATATGATCACGTGATTGGTTCATTTGATTGGCTCATGAAACTGTCCGATTGCATTGTCCGATTACAACTTTGCAACTAAATTAGAGGAAAATACTGAGGTTTATGAACCAATCACATTCGAAGAAATTGTAACAGTTATGATTAAACCTCTAACAGCCCCTCTTCAGTAAAGTGTGCAAGGATTGTCATTAGCTCTCTTCATCTTATTGGTAACAACTCTCGTTGTTTTAAATCAGGCTTACCAAAAGTGGCTCCGCAATAAAGACCACGACAGTACACTTCCTAACTTGGGTCTCACTTCGGATCAACTTTTCTTCCTTTCGTTCGCTCAGGTAAGACAAATATACCAGTATGTTGTATGTCCCGTATGTATAAATGTATTTTATCACGTGATGCCTATCTTATTTCTAATGTTGCGATTGACGTTTGCCGGTGGTTGCCCGGATGTAAGGTTTTAACCCTGTTCCTATATAGAGTCAGCCCTTGTGCCATGTAACTTGGTTTTAACTTGAATTTGTGCGTGTGAACGAATGAGCAGTACTTTCCTGTGATACTGTTTATTATGCTGTACAAGGTGGTTCTAACTTTTGAGCCTGTGGATGAAATCCTAAAGTGTGACCATTCAAATGAAAGCTATTGAGCAGTACTTTCCTGTGGTACTGTTAATTATGCTGTACAAGGTGGTTCTAACTTTTGAGTCTGTGGATGAAACCTCAAGTGTGACCATGCATTCAAATGAAAGCTACTGAGCAGTACTTTCCTACGGTACTGTTAATTATGTTGTACATGGTGGTTCTAACTTTTGAGTCTGTGGATGAAACCTCAAGTGTGACCATGCATTCAAATGAAAGCTACTGAGCAGTACTTTCCTACGGTACTGTTAATTATGCTGTACAAGGCGGTTCTAACTTTTGAGTTTGTGGATGAAACCTCAAGTGTGACCATGCATTCAAATGAAAGCTACTGAGCAGTACTTTCCTACGGTACTGTTAAGGTGGCTCGACTGGGTTTTTTGGCGACATAACACCCCAACTTTGAACGGCTGATACTTCACTGTCTGAGCTCGGTCAGGCAAGCTGCTTCACACATAAACTAGAGATGAAATAAACTTTTTAAAAAAGTAGACCTGATTGTCATCGGTGTTACCATAACAACGATCTGATGACGTCATGGTTTTTGCATATTAGTAATTTTCTCAACATCTAGACCTAAACTTTTAAAACGACTGTATGCCTCTTATAGTCTAGATGTATGTCTTCAAGACTGCAAAGTTTGAAAAAATTCTATGAGAGCGTTTTCGAATAAAATTGAGTTGAATATTTCCATCAAAAATTTAAAAATTCGCATTACTTTCTGTTATTTCGTCGATGCCAGCGTTTTCCTGACAAATTGAAACAATATTTTTACCATATATTATTCATGTGCCATCAAACTACATTCCTTGAAGGTTTCATCCTGTTTGCTTCACTAGATTTCAGTTGATGTGATCGGAAGCAATGTCTTAAATATGCTATTCTACTCACAGAAGTTACACTTTTGTTAGGGAAGCGTTTATTTAAAAACTAGTCGATGAAATTTTTTTAAAATCTTTTGATCTAAAGATGTACATGTAATGCACTATCTCTGCAAATTTCAAGTGCATTGAATCACTTTAAGGGCGCGAAATAAAATTAAAATTATAGGGGACTTTTGCATTCGTCTTCCAAAGTTTCATTGCCGTATTATTTGTTGACAGCTGGTTTATTTCAGGACTCTCTCTTTTGTCTACATTCTACATTTTTGTGCACTTTTGAATAAATTTGAAACGGGTTATATGTGCATGACCGCAGCCTTATGTTAATTTCCATTGTAGTCATTGTACTATGAAAAGAATTTTCACGATCGCTTTGGAGCATGCAGGCATGGCAAACGTGTTGTTTCAAAAGCGCACAAACATGTAGAATGTAGACAAAAGAGAAAGTCCTGAAATAAACCAGCTGTCAACAAATAATACGGCAATGAAACTTTGATAGACGAATGCAAAAGTCCCCTATAATTTTAATTTTATTTTTCGCCCATAAAGTGATTCAATGCACTTGAAATTTGCAGAGATAGTGCATTACATGTACAACTTTAGATCAAAAGATTTTTAAAAAATTTCATCGACTAGTTTTTAAATAAACGCTTCCCTAACAAAGTGTTACTTCTGTGAGTAGAATGAGCATATTTAAGACATTGCTTCCGATCACATCAACTGAAATCTAGTGAAGCAAACAGGATGAAACCTTCAAGGAATGTAGTTTGATGGCACATGAATAATATATGGTGAAAATATTGTTTCAATTTGTCAGGAAAACGCTGGCATCGACGAAATAACAGAAAGTAATGCGAATTTTTAAATTTTTGATGGAAATATTCAACTCAATTTTATTCGAAAACGCTCTCATAGAATTTTTTCAAACTTTGCAGTCTTGAAGACATACATCTAGACTATAAGAAGCATACAGTCGTTTTAAAAGTTTAGGTCTAGATGTTGAGAAAATTACTAATATGCAAAAACCATGACGTCATCAGATCGTTGTTATGGTAACACTGATGTCAATCAAATCTACTTTTTTGGAAAGTTCATTTCATCTCTAGTTTATGTGTGAAGCAGCTTGCCTGACCGAGCTCAGACAGTGAAGTATCAGCCTTTCAAAGTTGGGGTGTTATGTCGCCAAAAAACCCAGTCGAGCCACCTTAATTATGTTGTACATGGTGGTTCTAACTTTTGAGTCTGTGTGACCGTTCAAATGAAAGCTACTGAGCGGTACTTACCTGTGGTGTTGTTTATTATCCTAATGCTTAATAAAGATATAAAAACGCACCCAGTGCATTGTTGAGTTATATAAGCACGCGGGAATTAAGAACACGAGAGAAGTGCAGAGAAGCACGAGCCGAATTCTTAATTCTTAAAAATTTCCAAGTGCTTATACAACTGAACAATGCACAAGGAACAAGTTTTTTATTTCTTTTATAAATAAAAACGGTTACAATGAACCTTACGTGACGCGCGTGCTTAAGAGTTATAACGGAACTCGGTTTAACCAATCATAGCGCGCGCATTTCCTTGAGCATTTTATAGTAAAGTACGTGAATGAAGCTATAAAGCGTTTCGACCATTGAAATAAAAGCTACAGAACAGTACTTTCTCATGGTGCAGTTAGCTTTTAATTACTAAAAATCGAAAATTGAATTTCAGCTTGCCCAAAATGGGAAGAAGAGTCTAAATTCTGTGATTAAAGTAGTCAGGTTTGAGTTCAGTGGAACTACTAGCATCGAATGCCCATAGTACGTGAACTAAGCAATCTTTTGTTCTTTTACAGATCTGGTGTGAGAAGTCTACTCCAAATTATGCATTAAGTGACTTAGAAACAAATCCTCACTCTCCCGGAAAATGGCGGTGAGTAACCAGTAGAAAAATATATGATTACACACCTTACAATTCAGGGGCGTAGCTACCTGTACGCACGTACGCACGTGCGTACCTGAAAAAGTCGAAAAAAAGGAAGATTTGGGACTTGAGGATGGGGGGAGGAGGTAGGGGGAGTGTTTGAAAACAGCGATTGTGCGTACCTCTGAAAAAGTCCTGGCTACGCCCCTGCTGAATTGAGAAAGATTGCTAGCAGGTCGTTACCTTTTTTATAGTCACGTGTAGCAAGCTCATCAAGCGCGCAAGTTAAGTCCGCGCGAGTACTTCGTCGCTTCCTCAAGCGTACTTTACGGTCTCGCTTTTTCACATGATCTCTGGACGGCAACGCCAAGGAAAACGTCGTAGTTGCTAAAGCCCCCAAAAATTAGCTTACTCACTCGACTCCCTAGAGAGACACTGTAGCAGTCTACAATTAAGAAAGCAAAAACTTCAATAATCTTGACGCTATCTGTTTTGTTGATCATAACATTGTTAAGGGAAGGGGCGAGGTAGTAGTCAAGGCTGTGCAATGTAAGGCCTGGCTAAACTAGGAAACTTTATTACGTTATTACGGAAACATTGTTGCGGACGGAAATGTTTGCCAGTTTAGCCGTGCGAGAAACGCAAATTTTGCTTCCTGGACGCAAGGAAATGATATTGAACTCTGAATCAAAAACATTTATTGTTGCATCCCAGACGCAAATTTTGCTTGCAAAACAAATGTTTCCCAGTTTAGCCACATTAGAGGAAACAATATTATTCCGCATATAGCTGAAATTGTTTCCAGTGACCGACATAAAATTGGCGCGGAAACCCGTCATTTGTGTGGAAATAATCTATCACATGGATTGAAAGAACATATCACATTAAGTACCTCAGTTTTGCAAGCTTAACAGGTTGGATGATAAGTCGTTAAACTACAAGTTTCCAAAAATCAAGAAAATCCCATACAAACGTCTTTGTCAGAAGGGTGTGACAATACAAACTCTGTAATTTATCACGCCAGCTCCTTTTCAACATATTACTTCCTAACAGTGAAGCACTTTAAAGGATAGTGGGTGTAATATTTACCAATGAATGCGTTTTAACAATTCGTTCTCAGCGTCGAGCTCGTTTCTGAAGTGGCCAATTGAGACTGTTACACATTGTACCCAGCGCAGGTGTATACATGGGTATCGGCAAATTACTAGGAAAACCTAACAAAATGCTTGGATGGGTAAATTGATATCTTCACAGGTGTCGAGATATGATTATTGTGCGGTGAAAGAAATCTTTGTATATCACTGAAGTCAGTATTTAATAACAAATATATGTATGTATTTTATTCCTCAGGGTTAAAATGACTCTCCATAACAACGGAGACTTTGCCCGGGCTTTTAACTGCGAATCGGGAACACCAATGAATCCAGAAGAAAAGTGTCAAGTGTGGTGAATGCGGGAGGAATTATTTTAGAAATGACTTATTTTCTTCTTAAAATTGTTAGCCTGCGAATACTGAGCCGCCTCTAGACTTTCCACAAGTCGACCTTCGCTTTTTTAGTTGAGTTTTATTCGATAAATTTACGCGCGGAATTAAGTTATGTTGCGAAGGACGTCCCTTCCAACGAAGAACCTAACTCAGCGAAAATGATTTTTGGAAGGGACTTGAGGCAAGTCTAAGCCGCCTCAAGAAGCCCCTAGAGTTCGGAAGCGACGAGAGGCGGCTGTGTTCGCAGGCTATAAACTGAAATTGTTAGCCAGAATAGAAAACGAATTTTTAATTATCAAGAACGGACGTTCTTTTTGCCTTATCGAGAAAAATGTACCTGGGATGTTGACATTTTGGGAGTATATACTTACCTTTTACCCTTTTTACTCGTTCTATTTACAAAAATAAAATATATATTCCTCGTTTTCTACGATAACTTCTACCGTTTTCATGCAAAGAATTTGATCGAAGTTCAAAAATTGTAATTCTTTTTTGCTGCAGGAAGCAGAGCAAAATTCCAGAAGGTACCAAGGTATATTTGGGAAATAAAAAAATAAAAAAATAAAAAAATAAATAACCAGTGGGGTTTTAAAAACTGGCGAATGTTTGCAACAAATGTTTCAACGTGCTATTGATTCGACTGGCAGGCCGGCCGGCGTACTTTTAGGGAATTTATTTTTATAGGTAGAATAGTTATTTCTTTTATTAGATTAGCCGTTGGGGAAAATGAACTTATTTATAAGTCCCATTCACTCTGGGACATAATCACAATGAAATTGCAATTGGAAATTAAAGTAACCGTTATTGTGTTACAATAAAAGTGTTTTTTTATACACCTGTCTTGTGTGTAATTTTTAAGTCGTGAATACGACTTATCGCGGTTACTGGAGAAAAGTCACTCGCTCATCGTAAACTTTATATTAAATTTATATTAAATTGTTGATATGTTACACTTCGGTAATAGCATACATGGAGTAAATGAGAGTAAACCAAGTCCGCCATTACGGTCCTTGTGTTTACGAATGTTCGATAAGATGAAACGTCGGTTTGGGAAAACGTTGGGGTTCTTTTACTTGTTATTATTGTTTGGCAAGGATATCTGACATTAAATAATATTAATGAAGGAAAAGGTAAGTTTGTTCGGATCCGTAATTTTCATTTTCGCTAGTACACATTTCTTCGTGTGAGGCTGACAAACATTGCCGAGCTGAGATTGCACAGTACGGACTGTAATTCATCTTTAAAGCATTGTTGATAAAAATCACAGTGGATTTTACCTGCCACGTGTTTGTTATACGCTCTGGAGAATAACCCAGGACTCCCTCAGCTACACATTAAGGTTTTAGGCCCTGTTTACATGAGGTAGGGTGCCCCTAGGGTGTAGGGCCAACTCTCTTTGTTTGAAATCCTCCAGGGAAAAGAAAACAAAGAGAGTTGGCCCTACACCCTAGGGTCACCCTACCTCATGTAAACAGGCCCTAAGAGTTCCTTCTCTGGTAAAAGATATTGGTACGTGGATCTGCAACACAAGGGAAGTAGTCATAACATGTACAATCTAAGAGGACCCACCTTGTGTAGGATAGGAAAAGGTCCGATGGTTGTTTCATATTCACGACTTGGCTCGCAAGGAGCCTTTGATCATTTTCGCTAGTACACATTCCTTCGTGTGAGGCTGACAAACATTGCCGAGCTGAGATTACACAGTACGGACTGTAATTCATATTTAAAGCATTGTTGATAAAAATCACAGTGGATTTTACTTGCCACCTGTTTGCTATACGCTCTGGAGAATAACCCAGGACTCCCTCAGCTACACATTAAAGTGGCTATGTCGCGAGGTTTCGCCTAAATTTACCATTTTATCTGTCAAAATTCTTTTGTTCGCTGATACGAAACAGGACTCGAAACGGAACCAGTGGTCACGTACACAAGAGCTATTACTTGTTTTGATTTAAGTCCAACAATTTCATCGCCCTTTTCTCAAGCGAAACAAAATCAGAAAAATGTTAGGTTTGTCTGTGGCGGTAAAGAAGTACAAAGCGAAGACTCTGGTACCATGTTAATATGCTGAAATGTACTATATTTAGCCAACAGAGAAGAAGAACCTTCTTCCATGACATTCCATGATCAACTGATTTCTATCGGTGCTCGTACATATTGGGATATTTAGCCGTACGATTTCAGAATCGGAAAAATAACCGGGCCAAAATCAAGACAAATAGATTATTTACATATGCGAAAAATCTGAGACCATGTGGTGAACACAGCACTGCAGGATTGAATAGATTCGACTATGATGGTGTAGGGTATCATTTTCAATGAAAGGTATATGAATGGGGTTTCATTTTCAATGAAAAGTATATGAAAGAGGTACCTTTTCTGCCAAAAACGGTACATGAAAGGGTAAGGGTTTGCTGACTTTGGGGCGGAGCATCCCCGTACAAAACTTTGTTGAGTACCCCCCCCCCCCCCCCCCCCCCTCCCGGGGATGGCGTAAACTTGAAAACAGCCACCGGACGTTTTTCAAGATTGTAGCTTGCGTGACACCTCGCGACATAGCCCCTTTAAGGTTTCAGAGGTCCTTCTTTGGAAAAAGATATTGGTACGTGGATCTGCAACATAAGGGAAGTAGTCATAACATGTACAATCTAAGAGGACCCACCTTGTGTAGGGTAGGAAAAGGTCCGATGGTTGTTTCATATTCACGACTTGTCTCGTAAGGAGCCTTTGATTTAAAATAGTTAATTAAAACTATTTAGAATATATTAGCTTACACAGTTGATAGTTTGGATCATAGTTGTAGTCGACTTTCTTTAAATTGCTAAAAAGTTCAGAAAAATTCAATATGTTATTAGTGTCTACTAAAATATTAGGCTATTTTGGTTCTTAATAGGTTCCACGATTTTTAAGGTTAGAAAACTAATATGGTTGTGGTCCATTGCTTCTGTGTCACAAACGTTCACATGCCTGTTTTGGCAAACGCAGACTTTGCTCTAGGTCCTGATTCATCGGGTCTTCAGTATGAAACTTCCAGCTAGTACAACAACAGGCATATTTTGGTTAACGGATTAACCTTCATTTTAACGGATTTTTCCAAATAATAACCTGCTTCAATATTTAGGCTAACACAAGTTCTTTTGTTGGGGGTCTAAATGACCAATATTAGCCTACAGTTTCTTAATCCACTATGTTGTTAATATGTGAATGTTTACCGTAAACTTTCCTACCTGTTCCACAACCAAACCTCGAGTCGTGAAATGTGCTAATGTATGAGTCTGTGGATGAAATCCTGAAGTGTGACCATTCAAATGAAAGCTGCTGAGCAGTACTTTCCTGTGGTACTGTTTATTATGCTGTACGAGGTGGTACTAACTTTTGAGTGTGTGGATGAAATTCTTAGTGTATGACCATTCAAATAAAAGCTACTAGCTAGCTATTGGCAGTACTTTCTTGTAGTGCCGTTTATGCGCTACAAGGTGGTTCTAGCTTTTGAGTCCGTTGATGAAATCAGTACTGTCGCTTGACCGTTTAAATAAAAGCTCATCAGCAGTACTCTTTGTTATCCAGTTTAGGAAATTTGGTTTTGAGAACTCTTAATGTTGACGTGACTTATGTAGCACGGTAGATGCTGCACTCTCACATGCCTAAGACAATAATATCATCATCATCATCGCTCCTTTTCGCGCCCAGTATGCTGCACAAGGGGAGGGGGGGGGGGGGGAGGGGGGCATTCCAAATTTTCGTTTGGGGAGCTACCCCCTCCCCCCGTGCACCTCCCCCTCCCCCCCCCCCGTGCACCTCCCCCTCCCCCCCATGCACCTCCCCCCCCCACCCGCCACTGTTAGGCTCCGCCGCACATATATTATATGCAAGTATGAAAGTATGTTCTCACTAGGACTGATTAAATTGTCACTGAAGCCGCTGTCTTAGAAGATCACATCTTTTACTGCTCATATTTTTTTAGTGTGCTGGTAAGGGGGCAAGCAAGAATTAATTGGTTTTACATCAAAATTTCTTTCATAAGACAAGCTTCAATTTCTTTCATAAAAGCTCTAAATCGTGTTAATACATATAAAACTATTTAAAAAAAGAGAAAATAAATCGCCTGTTGTTACCGTCAACGAAATGCTTACAGGCGCGCTTTCTCGCCCTCTCCCCCAGTCTCCGCGCGTTTATTTTCTTCCGTGCTTCTCAATAATGCTTGTCAGTCCATAAGAATGCATCGTCATGCAAGTAAAGTATAACGGTTCATTGAAATGATTAAATTTAGAGATTGTATTCAGGAAATTACTTTCCACTTATGCGTGCATGAATATTCAGCATTTGTATGTGTTACTTGATTCAAGTACATTGTTGTATGCTGGAAAAGGAGGGTGAAAATGATCGAAGAACAATATTATGTTTTGTGAAATCACAGTCACATGCGCTGATGCGCATTGGTAAAATAGATATGTAAATCTTTTTATAGTTGACTGGGTCTAATTTGACCCCTATTGTTTCTGTCTATCAATATCACTTCCGCTGTCATATCGCTATCGACAAACGCTGTTATTGTTTCGAATTAGCATTAGCTAATTGAAAGCGCTTTACAGCGAGAAAAGAATCCCATCACACGCTGTAAGTTCCTTAGTAAAAATGGCCAGTTCAAAAAGCCACAATGAGAGTGAAAATAACTCCTCTGAAATAGTGTTAAGCGACCTTAGCGAAGGAAACAACGAGAAGAGTCAAGAAGTAATCGATGATTCAACGTCTTCTCAGAATAAATCCATATTGAAAAAGAATGCCTGCAGGAAAATTTGCCTCATTGCAAAGCTGCAGTCTGTGTTCTTCCCTATGAAGCTATTTGGATTGTATTTTGAAGATGTGGTTAATCCTTGTGAACAGGACTTCTCAAGTCGAAGAAGGCTTGTGTTTGTAAAGCGCGGGTATCAGTGCCTCGTGTTGCTAATTCTGTGGGCCAACTTCTTCAAGACCTGTATTTCGTTTTGGATTGACAAAGATCTCGTGTCCACCTCTGGCATTCAAGCGCTTCTTCCTTTGCTGTTATGGTACTTACAGACCGCTCTGCAAGGTACAATATGTTTCTTCACCATGCAGTTGACATCGAAGAAATCAAGTTTGAAAAGCCTTTTGTTGTACTGGAATACCCAGCCGAATTTCGACGAATTAGTGACGGAGCCATACATGATAAAATGCGTCAAACGAACTCTACTTGTGGTCTATTTTCTCATGACGTTTAATGCAGTGCTTTTTGGCCTCATCCTGTTCCTTCCTTCGGAATCTCTACAGCCTCTGGCGAAAACAGTAGTCTCCCCCCTGCCTAGCAGCATCGCAGCTAGAGTTGTCTGCTTTTTCGTGTCTATTTATTGCACTGCCGCCTGGTTGATGCCCTTTAGTATCTTCTCCGCCGTGTGCCTGACCTTGATTCACCAGTGCCGTCGTCTTAGAAAGACACTGCGACTGACAGCCTCTGCCAATGAAATAAGGAGAGTCAAAATTTTAAGACAGCAGCATTCGTCACTATGTGGCTCCGTGCGAAAGGTGGATAATTTGTTCAAGTTTTTAACGCTTGTTGTTTACTTGACCAACATTCCGCTGGTGTGCTTTCTTCTGTACGATCTGATATTCGTCAAGTCCAGTGGCGTGACAACTCGAGTAACTCTTGGTTTTTGGTTTGTCACGGTTGCGTTTATAATGATGAGCGTTTCCTATTTGGGAGCACATTTGAATTCTAAGGTAAGAAATAATGAACCATCAACGCGTCAGGTTTATTTCAAAGCAAAAAATGAAACTATAAACTGCTGGAAATCCATTTTGAACTCTGCAGCCATGCAAGACCAACCTGCGGCTTAATTCAATAATTGATGCGTACGATCATGCATATATGATAAATAAAGATTATTCAGCGAACAGTGTAATACGGCTGAGTATTTTTACGAGTCAGTTTCTGAAATAAAAACCGACGAATAAAAAAGACGAGCCGTATTACACTAATTTTCGATGAATAAATTGTTTATTATACGACAGTCATCTTCTCCTAAATCTACGTTTTTGAAGAGTTTTTCCCAGCTCGCTGAATAACCTATTTATTCAATATCACTTGTTTTACAGATTCATTCATTCACGGAAGTTGTTCAAAGGGTTCAAATATCCAATGTTGATCTGGATACACACACCGAGGTACTAAAGTAGGATGATTTTAGAGACACTTAAGTTAACATTGAACCCCTCCAGTCTCCTTTTCATGGATTAAGCGAGGGAGAAGAAAATAAGGTCACAAGTTCCCAGAGTGTTTGGGTTTTTGGAATGCACGATGGCGGATCCATGCACCACTATTTTAAACACGGAGTGGGCCCTGGGACAATGTTTAGTCTACACATGCGCTTCTTGTGCCATTTTTGTCGCACTTTTTAATGCAGCTTTTGTCGCATCTTGCGATAAAAGTCGCAGGAGTAAACTAGTGGCGATTTCAATGATTTCTAAAGACGCTATTTTTCGCCGCGACTCGCCAAGGTTTCGATCTTGTAACCTGATGACACTTGGCGGCGATTTGGGGAAATCGTAGCAAATGTCGCACCTAAATCGCACAGAAATCGTCCGAAGGCGACCCGAACAAATCCGAAGTGAACCCGATCTATTTCGAAAATGTCCGAAGATGTTCCGAAGAATTCGGAAGTTTCCATGGACCGCAGTCTCGCGACAAAAGTTACGTTAAAGAGTGCCACAAAAATCGCATCAAAAAATGTGAAAACACTGGCTTTAACGCCGTTAAAATAGTAATGTTAATCCAAGGTACCACGTATCTGCTTGATAGTCCTAGCATATTAATTATCCACTAGACCTTTTTTCTCCTTTTGTTATTATTTATATCTTTTTTAATTCATTGCTTTTTATTGATACATAAAATGTATTCAGGAGTCTGATGTATTTTATTTTTCTTGCTTAGTTGATGTTACTCTTAGCAAAATTAAACGGAGATCCTGTTGCAATTACCGCGGGAGGACTGGTGCCCATTACAAAACCGCTGATTGTCACGGTAATTATCTTCGTTGCTACAACTTAGTGCGGTTTTCAATTAGATGCCGTGAAACAAAACCAATGTAATCATGCTGGTTAATCACATTCCGCACATACAGAAAATCCAATAAATCAATTAGAACTGGCGGTAAATACATGAAGCCTTTCCAAGCGCGGGACGAGCAAGCACTAAGTCACAATTTGTTTTGTTTAACTTCTGATTGGCTGAGAAAGTGGTGAGAATTTCTCTTTTCAACCAGTCAAAAAGCGTATATAATGTAAAACTTCAGCAAAAACGAATTAACATTCGATATTTAATTGAAAACCGCTTTAGAATATTATTACATGTGTACATGAGTTTACCCAGTTAATTTGCTTTTTTCTTTCTTTTTCTTTCAGGTCACTGGTGTGGTTATCACATATTTTGCACTTTTGTACGAGTTGAGATGAAAGAAGTTGAAATATCTTCTCAGTACCTATTGATCTCTTGAAGTCATTTACAGTGTGAAGAACTTACACATTCAAATTAACCTTCTGAGTTTTTAACACGAAATCAATACCTTCCTCCGAGGGGACGTGTAATAATGACGGCGTGTAGTTAATCTTCACTAGCGACATAAGGATAAGCATAAGAATTTGCGTCAAGTGAATTCAACGTTGAAATAAGCGTAATATTGTTCCTTATACTTATGCTTATACTAATGCTTGTACTAATGTTTTACAAAATTGTAAATAGCTTAGTCGAATTAGACTTCTCTAAAGAACTTATACCACTTACGAGATACTCCAGAAATACTCACACTAAATCCTATAGAATACCTAACGAGAAGAAAACTTACCTTCAGTACAGCTTCCTACCTAAAACTATAAAACAATGGAACAATTTGCCCGCCATGTTGGCTTCAGCCCCAAATATGAACTCTTTTAAGAGTGGGGTTTGTCAGATGACACATTAAGAACTTGTAAGAACTTGACCGCGACCAGGGCACAAAAGCCTCGAAGAGAGGGTCTGCCCTTACTTTGGTAAATGTAAATGTAATGCTTATGCTTATGCTTATGCTTATATCGGGCCCGTTTTCATTGGACATAAGCGCTGTTATGCTTCCCTTTATGCTCATGCTTACGCTTATTGTAATGTCGCTAGTGCAAGAGATGAACAGGCTTTAGAATTTTGGATTTGAAAAGTCGTGGGTATTTTAATAGCTACTTAAAATATAGTTTATATCAGTCAATCAAATCAATCAATCAATTTATTAATGTCAAAGCATGGGATGAGATTGCCCTCTATATCCGAGCCGCCCAGAGGCTTTGTGTAAAACGCTTGACAATTAGTAGGAGTAACTTAAAGTGCACCTAACCCCTATTTTTTATATTCGCCTAAATGAATGTGCTTGTTTTCTGGAGTGTACCTGTGAAAAATTTTTTGGATTTGGTGAAATCCTCGATTTTCTGTGACCTGTTGAAATTGCAAAAATCGTGCCAAAACGGAGCTGTGTTTGGTTCAGTACCGAGTTAGACGGGGCATGGGTCTAGTCACGTGACGTGACGTACTTTCAGGAACCATTTCCTTCATTTTTGCGCGAATCGAGTGTAAATACTGTGCTTTAGTCGTGCAAAACTGGTGCAAAAAAGAAATTATGCCTGCCCGGTGCCTGCTGAAAGTACTCGACCATGCTTTCTTTGGGGGAATTTCGGTTCCCGAATCTACGTCATATCGTGATAGCCCAGGCACTCTCCCCAGATTCCATGTTGCTCGGTACTGAACCAAATTATCCTTCAATTCAACAGGTCACAGAAAATCGAGGATTTCACCAAATCCAAATTTTTTTCACAGATACACTCCAGAAAACAAGCACATTCATTTACGCGAATAAAAAAATTAGGGGTTAGGTATGAGAACGATGGGCCACCATAGTTAGGTGCACTTTAACTTACAAAAACAACCAAAGGAACTAACTTTGGTAGATATTAATTAAAAATGAAATATATTAAGAATATTAAAATATAAATATGAGTGAAAATGTATAAATGCTATTATCCATCCACGATTAACAGAGTAAAATACTAAAAAATGTATTTACAATCCCAAGTTTATATATATAAAAAATTATACCACCCCAATATTAAAAATGTGACGCTAAAATCCCTATGATAGACAAGAGTTACATTTACAGCTGGCCTTTAGGTTAAAAAATGTCAAATTATCTCAACCTTTTGCGAAAATTGCTCAAATTGGGCGATTGTTAAACGTTTCTCTTAAACGTTTCTTAAACCAATGGGAGGTCCATCAAAAACACGATTAGAAAACATAGGTTTACATGCATGGATATAGCAAGATGCTGAATGGTGATTCCTAAAGCGGTGTTGGTTCCTGAGCACACGTTACGTTTTCGTAAGTACCCATGTCGTAACAATGTACTGGAACCCTAATTAATATGAACTGACCATGACATTGGACACTAGTAGTCTAATCGACCCACAGTTTCATGCCATTGCCCCGGAAGGGAGAACTCTCACATAAAATTGACGGGCGTGATAGTTGTAATCTTAAAAGGAACCCCTAAAAGGTACCAGAACTCTGTTTTGTGGGTGTGGCTCACATTAGTTTTTTCCCCTAAAGGCTCAGTGGTTTTCACTAACGACGGAGTCGGCGTCGGAGTCGTTATCAGAAGCACAGAGCGTTACGATCTAGTGAAAATCAAACCGACGGAATCGGAAGAAGAACACGACTCCGACTCCGACGCCGTTGCTAGTGGACTAACTTGGTGCCCGTCTATTAATTATTAACTACAAATTCTAATTTTAAAACTTCACTAAACCTTCGGTATTTCTTATTTCTCTTCATTTTACCAATCCTTCTAGAAAAACTATCTCCTCCCAAACATGCCCAAAAATCACCCAAAAATTCACAAAACACCTCACAACATAGATTCACGGGATGAGCATAGAGTTTTTGGATTGCTTGAAACGTGAACGAGATATTTCTATTTAAGCCATGTCAAGTGGCAGAAAAATGGCGTTTAGGCTCAGATAATTACATTGACACTCGGCAGCCAGCTTAAAGCTTTGAGACCATAATATTAAACTCTACTGGCCCTGCTTGAAAAAAACACAGTCAAAACCCAAGATTGGGGAACTGACTTTCGTATCATAAAAAAATAATCCTGATTTAGAGTTAAGTTCTCAAGCAAAACAAGGTTCGTTATTTAAACAAACAACGCATTGTTTTGCGGAATTACCACCATTTCTCTCCAAACTAGCATAACAGTATACCACGAGACTGGAGAAAGATAAAAGCGATCATTATTCTTCTTAAGAAAACCATTTTTATTTCACTTGTTTATAATTGAATAATAAATCACAATGTTTTCTGGAAAATCTGTCCGGAAGCAAACTTTTTTGGCGGTCATTTATGAATACCATCCAAGTTATAAGTCCGTTATACCCGCGACTGCTGAGTCAGACACGGTAAAATGGCGGGAAAATTGGTTGACTGAGCATAAAACAAGCGAAACATAATGCAAATGCGGTTGTCTTTTTTTCAGCGGCTCGTTGGACGAATTACAAAAGAGACAAAAGTATAATAACAATATAAAGTCAAGCATCCGTGAGCTTGCACAAAAGATGATATTCATTTCGCGAAAACAACGCTGGACGTCATAAAATCACTTGATGATCGATGTTGCTCTACAACGCTAGACGGAACTATATGAAACTTATGCGAATGAGTGACCTATGGCGCTTTCCATAAAGAGTTTGAACGAAGGTAAAAATACTTGCTTATCATGTCGTTTGTCAGCATTATATTACCAGTTAAAATTGTTATCAACAAACACAAATATGAGTACAATAACTGCTAAGTACTATACATATTTACTTTAATCTTGGTTTGTCTGTTTAGAAATGTTTGTTCCGAGTATACGTTGGTGAACTTAGAATCATTCAAACCATGTGTGCCATGAGAAGGGGCAAATTCGGAGCTTTTTATAAGCCAACAAGTTCTGTTGTCAACAAGGGAAATTCCTTTACAAGTTCTCAAGATGGCGACATCAGCGTAGAAATAGCTGTTGGTCCAAAAGGTCAGCCTTTTATTTGTTTGCCTGTTAAAGTGAAAACAGCTTAGCAAGTTCTTTAACAAATATTGTTCTTCGAATCTGCCTGAGAAGTACAGTGAACTTAAAGATTCTGTTTATTTAAATCTGCTTATGTGGTTTTAATATTAATTGATTCTATTAGTCATTGTCTTTGAAAGACATCAGTCGTGCTTACGACTCTGTGCAAAGACGTATCGGCACTCGACGATCAAATTCGAACGCATCACGAATGTAGATAGAAAAATAGATGTAAAATGTAAATGTAGAATGACGAATGTTCGCGATAGAAGCCTGAAGATGATAAGGTAGAAAAGAGTAGCGATACATTGAACGCCAGAATACAGTTTCATTTGCTATCATTATATAAGCACAGTCCTTTCTCAAATAACGACAGATTTATCAAATAAATTGCGTCAAAACTACACCGAAATACACATTTGATTAATAACAAAAACATGCATCCGCCGTTTAGCCGTGCCTAAGTTGAGGGTCAAACTGTGGTTTGCGCCAAATTATTTATATATTTCAGTTTTTACGGTCAGGCCTTAGTTTATTTGCATTCATAAAGTTTGCGTTGAGTAGGATATTGACTTTCTCTGCATCAACACAATATATATTCCTTACTTATCCGTCTCAATCAATGCAGGCGTTTATTTGAAGGCGGCTTTTATTAAACAGGGGTATTTTTTCATGATTACATTTTACGTCTTTCATTCCTAAATTCCTGATTTAAAAGCTTACTTAATCAAAATGTTCCTCAAAGCATGATGGAAACAAGAACGAGAAGTCTCAATGAGAATTTATGGTCAATAAACTGTAACAAAATTTATTCAGAAATTCAGAAATTAAAATAAAGCACTGATTTTTGCTAAAAACAACGCACACGGAATGTATCGTTAAGGTGGAATGGCCACTGGCGGGTTATTTTATCTAAAACTACTACATTATTTCATAGTAACAATACCGAATTCAAATAAACGCTGGACCTCAAATCAACACCGGTACCTCGAATAAACACCGAAGATGTTTATGTAAAACTCGACCTTGTAGACCCGGCGTTTTTAATTACTCGAAAAAAAAAATACAGTATATGCTAAGTACTTGTTCCCACTCCCCTTGGTTAAAAGTTAAAAATGTAATTGGCAAAACAATGGTTGGTAACTTGGTAATAAAGTTTCCAAAGTTCCTTTTCTGCCCGAGCAATATTGTTTTGTGGGTAGAGACAGGGGGTTTCAAAATTCCGCCTCCTCCCATATTATTTACCCGGTGCTCTATTGCAAAATATTTAACTATTATAGCGCGAAAGCGCGCGTGATATCGCCTAATCCTTAGCCGACGAGGCCCTAGGTCGAGTCGGCTAAAATTAGGCGATATCACGCAAGCTTGAGCGCAATAACAGTTTTATAATTCAACACATTGATAACAAAGAAAAGTTTGAAGAAAAAATATCGAGGCCGGTCCGTCATTTTTGCATTCTCTTGTCAAAATGTGAAATTTACCTCCCTCGTTGGATATACGTCATGTAGACATAGCGTATATCGATAACGTTTTGACCATATTTGGGCAGTGTATCAATGTGTTGAATTATAACATGCAATATTGCCACCTTGAGAGTCCCACTTCTTGCACTCTGCTTTCCAGCATTCCATAGATTCCCTCTCCTCCCCCCGGATTTACCCCCTGTCCCACCCCATGAAACAGGTAAGTGGTGGATACAGGGGAGGAGGTCGGGGGGGGGGGGGCGCCCGGTATCTTTTTCACTCCGGGATACCCCACCCTTATTCACTCCCCCTCCGACGATGGAAATCTGAATCTGCCTCTCTCTATTAGCCTGTTCCAGGTTGGGGCCGTAGATCAGCTAAAAACCGGTGCGCGATTTGAACGCCTGGTACAGGCTAGCTCTCTATCAAAACTTACTACACTTGTAAACAATTCTTGTTAATTTTCCCCTTCAATAACGTCTACGAGACATTTCTTCGATCTTGCGCCATCCATTACCTATCGAACGCATTTTCTTTGCTTTTAGGTGAAATTAGCCACTCGGATGTGGAGATTACTGGAGGAAATGTGAAACCTTACATCCCTGCTGGAAATCCGGGAATTTTTATCGAATGGATAAAGCCTGGGAGTAAGGCAGATAAACTATTAAGACCCGGATGTCAAATAACGAAGGTCAGTTGATTGACATAACTTAGTATATAACTTGGTTACTCTGTCTCTCTACTATGACTTTCCTGGTAAGAACTGTAGTTGTTCAGTGTTCACATTAACATTTTGACAACTAAGCGGAAGTTCGTTTTAATTAATATATACCTTACATGGCATACCGTTAGTTATCTACCTTACATGGCATACCGCAAGTTATCTACCTTACATGGCATACCGCAAGTTATCTACCTTACGTGGCATACCGCAAGTTATCTACCTTACATAGCATACCACAAGTTATCTATCTTACATGGCATACCACAAGTTATCTACCTTACATGGCATACCACAAGTTATCTACCTTACATGGCATACCGCAAGTTATCTACCTTACATAGCATACCACAAGTTATCTATCTTACATGGCATACCACAAGTTATCTACCTTACATGGCATACCACAAGTTATCTACCTTACATGGCATACCACAAGTTATCTACCTTACATGGCATACCGCAAATTTTTTACCTTACCTGGCATACCGCAAGTTAGTTATCTACCTTACATGGCAAACCACAAGTTATTTACGTCACATGGCATACCGCAAGTTATCTACCTTATATGGCATACCACAAGTTATGTACCTTACATGGCATACCACAAGTTATCTACCTTACATGACATACCGCAAGTTAGTTATCTACCTTACATAGCATACCACAAGTTATCTACCTTATATTGGCATACCGCAAATTATTTATCTTACCTGGCATACCGCAAGTTAGTTATCTACCTTACATGGCATACCACAAGTTATCTACCTTACATGGCATACCGGAAATTATTTTCCTTACCTAGCATACCGCAAGTTATCTACCTTACATGGCATACCATATGGCATAGCACAAGTTATCTACTTTACATGGCATACCACAAGTTAACTATCTTACATGGCATACCGCAAGTTATCTACACTTCATGGCATACCGCAAATTATTTACCTCACCTGGCATACCACAAGTTATCTACCTTACATGGCATACCGCAAATTATTTACCTTACCTGGCATACCGCAAGTTAGTTATCTACCTTACATGGCATACCACAAGTTATCTACCTTACATGGCATACCGCACGTTATCCAACTTACATGGCATACCACAAGTTATCTACTTTCATGGTATACCGCAAGTTACCTACTTTACATGGGATACCACAAGTTAATTATCTACATTACATGGCATACCGCAACTTCTGGTTGTTAATGTGATTGGTCACAAATAGAGCGGTTTTCAATTGTCTCGAAAATAATTTCGCAATTGTTTGGTTTTGCTTTGCTACAGTTTGTGATTGAATAAAACATATCGTGCCTCTTTCTCAAACGAATCATAAGTAAAACGAAAACCAATCATGACTTACTCGCACGCGTTTTTCCACGCTTGGCGCCGGCTATGTTAGCCGCATGAAGAGTATAATGTACGCAAAATAACCTGCCAATCGTTTGACGATCGATAATGGACCTGGGTGGTCTTAACCGTCAAAGGTGGAACGGATGAAATATCAGGGCAGGAGCCCATTACCCGGAGCGTGCAACTACCATAAATTCGTACAACGGCGTTTTTACAAGTAGGTTTATTTTTAGATAAGCCTTTCCCGCGAATTGGTTTCGGAAAGCCAATCACAAGCAATTACATAATTAATAACTATTCACATGTTCACATTCCTGTGTGGTGAATGTCTGATTTCCAGTCGCTATGTGAATATGTGAATGGTTATTAATTATGCAATTGCTTGTGATTGGTTTTCCGAAACCAATTCACGGGAAAGGCTTATCTAAAAATAAACCTACTTGTAAAAACACCGTTTCACAGGCGCAGTATGGAAGTTGCACGCTCCGGGATTATGGGCTCCTGATCAGGGTAATTTTTTTGTACCGCGAACCTCAACCTCATTCACAAACAATCTAACTCAGTCATTTGTCATGGTTTTTTATGCTTGCCTCCTTAGATTGACGATATTGATGTACGAAATGCATCCCTTCTCAAAGCTCAAAACCTGCTTCGTTTCGCTGACCAATACGCTAGGATACATGTTATTACGAGACACGTGGATGAGGTGAGTTCCTACTATTACTACTACAGGGTTCCCAATATGAATCCCAACATGAAGCCAACACGGTCAACTCTGACTCTCAAAGCGCATTCCCCCGTAAGGCAGATACCTCTTTAAGGCAGACATCATTGGTTGGCTGGTCCCGACTGATTTTAACTTGTGTATCTGTAACTCAACTCTCTATAAGGCGGACAACGCTCAAGGGCACACAGCTGGTTCTGAGAGTGTCCAGCTTAGATAGAGAACTCACTGTAGAACATACCATTCCTTCTATTTTCACTTGTGTGTCTGTAACTCAACTCTCTATAAGGCGGACAACGCTCAAATTGTTAAAACCAAATTATTGTTGTATTAGCTGCAGTATTTTACAGTATTATAGTAGCGTTACAGTTTATAGTTTATAGTTTTCTTCTTGTAGGATTTTTAGGTTTTGTTAGGTCACTGTAAGAGCATTGAGACTTTGCAAAATTCTCTAAATTTATATTATTATTATTATTATTATTATTATTATTATTATTCTAAACTGATCTGAGATTTCAGTGAAATAAATCATGTGCGAGCAATCTATCTAGCCATCTACCCCCAAACCGCACCGCCACCCTCCAACTGAGCAGTAAACTGACCACTGTGTTTTTTCTCAGCTGTCACAGGCATCCTCAAATTCAAAAGTGGTCACATGGGGCGGGGTAAGCATTGATGTAGGAACAGACAACAATAGTGACTCAGGTAGAGGAACTGACATAGTGGAGAAGGAAATCAAACCAAACCTGGACGAAGGCGAGAAGATCAACGTTAAAATCTCTGTCGGAGTAAAGGGTAGGTTTAATAACTAACATGGCGAGGACGCGTACGTATGGCGTGAAGTGGTTAGCGCGATGAACTTACAATCTGAGGATCGATGGTTTGAGGCCTACTGAGGCCTGGCCTCTGCAGTCGTGTTGTTTCCTTGTTTCCTTTACAGATAGTTATCTCTTGTCGCTCGTGGATCCCGATTTTGTTCAAGCGCGCTCCAGTTTCGGATGGACCCGGATATATATATATATCTTTTGAAAGTGTTATACAGTTGCCTGGGAACAACACAACAACAGAGCTCCAATAACGTCAGGCAGTGTTTGTGAAATCGTACCCGGCCATAGATGACATAGATCTAGACAAACGAGGGCAACACGAGTGACTAAAACGAGAACAACATGTACTTACAGACATTTAATGGGCTTCCGGACTTCCGTGAAAAATGCAAAAGATAACGGGATACAGCTCCTAGGCCTGTTACCAGCGAAAAAAAAAACCAACCATGTGACGCTTTCCATTCAGCCACAATTTCCGAGATTTTCGATCAGAAATCCAATGGAAGTGTAAAAGTTTCAGGAAAAAATCCGAAAATTTAGGAATATGTTTTGAGCTTATCCGCTTTGATGGAATTTCCGGAATTATCGAAATTTTTGTGTTCCGATTTTAGTCTCTCTGTGGATTCACGTGAAAGAGGCTAAAAGCTCGTTAAGTTCGCGGGGAACAGATTCCGCTCATCAGTATGCAATTATGAAAAGAGTATGCACGAAGTGCGACGGCTGATACCGAAAATGCGCGAAATATTCACGAACAGACTCTGTAATGTTTCTGCATCAATAATAGCCCAATTTCAATATATTAAAATTCAACTTCAAACAAAAGACATCACTACGAGGCTTAGGGGAATAAACCATACAAATCCCTACTATCGTTCCCCTAAGCCTCGTAGTGATGTCTTTTGTTTCAAGTTGAATTTTAATATATCGAAATTGGGCTATTGCACGTGCAAAGCGCTGTCTAGTGGCTGAGCTAAATATCCACCACTACCCACCTACACTGAGGTGAATAGTTGTTTTAGTATATACTGAAACAGTGAGATAATATAACGAAAATGATGCTTTTTAACTCATTTATTCCTGTCAACGATTACAATTTTTGCGCGCAAATTGCTGGGAGGTGAATAGCACTTGCTATTCCGAGTTTCAGTAGCCAATCAGAGCGCGCCAACAATGCTATCCACTGTTTTAGAATATACTAACTATAGTTATCCCCGTCTTAACTATAGTTAGTAGCATGAAGTGTTGACAATAGCAAGTGGATTAAAATTAGCAAAATTACCATAAAAAAGTATTTTTTACATTCTTGTTTGCTCGGGAAGTCAAGCCTTCGGAAGCATAAAAAAAAGCAATTTGTGTCCAAGAATTCAGCGCGGATAGAGAATTTCATGATTTGACACTGCAGGAAGGTAAACTAGGTGTATTGTAAATTGTCATATCTGACTCAAAAGTTTTAAATAGGCTTTCAGAGGGAAAATATGAGGCTTCAAATTCTAACATGGACAATTTTACTCCTTTAAAGCTAATAACTTTTAATTAAAGTTGAAATCAAAACATCGGAGTCAGATATGACACAACAGACGTTTTGACGAATCAGTGAGTGGTGAAATCAACTTGCTTTGTGTTCTTCGCGAGGAGCAAACTTGGACACAAAACCACGTTTAAAAAAAAAATACTTTAGTGGCTTACAGCATTGCCGCAAAGCGCGATCCCTTCAATAAAAAACAATCCTTATGCACTTCCATTATTCGCCAATATCTCTGTTAAATTTTAGCGAAATTGGCTTTCAAACGTTCACGATATAATTATATTTTTCAAAGTGACACCCCTGCCAAAATTTGCCTTATGAATTAATTCATGTCCAGATATCCCCCGCGACTTTTTATGTCAATAGAAACTTATCAATGTTCATCTTGTGGATATTTTCGTACTGATGTCGAACTTTTTCTACATCACCCATGCTCTGGAGCTTTTTTCTTGCAACAGTAATAGTGAGATCAACTGTGTTTTATTTTTCAAAAACCGCCAAAACATTAAAGTCCGCCATTTTGTCCCAGTGACATGTAAATTTCGCGCTTGCAAAATTCAATAGACCAATTCCGATATATTAAAATTCATACTTGGCTCCGAGGCTTAGGGGAATAAAACAAAAGAAATCACATCGAGGTTCAGGTATGAATAATTTATTTCTTTTGTTTTATTCCCCTAAGCCTCGGAGCCAAGTATGAATTTTAATATATCGGAATTGGTCTATTCTCGCTTAACTATTCCCAAGAAAAAACGCGCGTGGGTTGCTCATTAGTGTGCACTGACTGTTATTCGCCTTTGTTTTCGTAGTTTACAAAACTATTTTCTTCTTCTTTTAGGAGAACTTTTACCTCTTGACTTTGAAATACAAGGTGGTCGAGATGAAAGATTAATTGATGGAGATACAGCAATCTCAATTAAAGAAATAAAGGATGGTAGTTTACTTCAAAAGAACAACGTTAGAATTGGTGACCATATTCTTAAGGTACGTTGGTGTAAAAAGTGGAGAATTCAACGGAAACATACAAGCCAAACAGAAACACGCACGTAAATGCCTTTGTACTCGTGGATAAAGGCCCGCACGCACGCATGCATGCACGTGCACATACCCCTGCACACACGCACGCACCCACACAGAGATGTAAACAAAGAAATATGTTTCTCAAACGGTCTTATAAGTCCAGTTTCTAGTTCCACTGGTTCAATTTTCTCTGACGTAATGCGTGACTGACAGGATCACAAAAGCCTGACTGACAGGACTACTAAAGCCTGACTAACAGGTCTACTAAAGCCTGACTGACATGATTACTTAAGCTTGACTGACAGGATTAAGAAATAAAGCCTGACTGACAGCTAAACTAAGTCAATAAACGGTTAATATGATGGCATAATTAACTATTATTATTATTATTATTATTATTATTATTATTGACTTAGTTTAGCTTTATCCCCATTCGCTGTTTTAAATTCCTAGCCTGTATCATATATCAAATTATAACCATTTCACAATTTGTTTACTATATAAAATATTGTAACGACTTTCCGTATCAACCTCATTCTCTAGTTGTATATTTTTCTTCGCTGTTTTTCCACATTATAGTTTTTATTCTAAGTAATTAAAAACAGCAAGATTTGGTTTGTGGTCGTTTTATTATAAGTTTCAATATTACTAAAGCCTGACTAACAGGATTACTAAAGCATGACTGACAGGATTACTAAAGCCTGACTGACTGGATTATTAAAGCCTGACTAACAGGATTACTGAAGTCTGTCCGACTGACTGGATTACTAAAACTTGACTGACAGGATTATCATCTCCTCAGGTTAACGGATTTGACGTCACAAATGTTCCACAACACGTGTTCATGAATTTGTTGCGTGCAGCGGACAAAGTGGCCAAGATTAAAATCTTGAAGTTTCCAGTTTCAAAGGTTTGATGTTTTTTAAGCATTTTTCAACAACTTTTTACCCAGGCCAGACAAACGGAAACAAGAATTTCAAATATTAAACCGATACAACGTGCGCGCGAGGAGCACGCGCGAAAAGGAGAAGGGAAAGGAAGGGCTCTTCCCAGTTCTTGCCTGCCCCTCGCGCGCGTCATCGAAATTGCCCCCTACATATAAACCGGCGCCTGCAATGCAGGATAGTACTTCTCAGCAGTTACTGTAGTAGTTGCAATATTAGGCCTAAAAACATTGGGTTAAAGTTTAAGTGATTCGACTTTGTTTCCCCAGGACGATACAGAGGTTAGAGTATTTGAAGATGAGAATACAGAAGAAAATGAGAAGATTGTTGAAATTTCGACCGGTCCAAAAGGTAGTTAAAATAATTGTATAATGTTTTCAATTTAAAACACTCGGCACATTCACCGATTGACATTCCAACACGCGAACCGCTCCCAGGCCCTTTCACGCAGTTTTCCCTCTCATATGTGGGCCGATACCAGTTTTTAAGCCCGATACGATATGATACTTCTGAGAGGAGTTATCACTAAAGACGCATACTGCGACGTTATCGTCCAAGGTTTAGACTTTAAACAGCCGAGAATTGCGTAGAATGTCTGGAACTATAAAAAAGAAAAGTAGAAAAAGGTTGGCATGAATATTAGAATATTTAACTGACCGTTTGTCATCCATTTTACCAAATCGGTTATGTCGCTTCTGCTTGTACCGTTCCAATTAACGAAGGCCCCTTTCAAGTGGTCACATGTGTTGAAGCGAAAGGTATCGAAACCAACAATAACGGTATCGATAAGTTTGTATAAAAATTCCCAAATATCGTATATCGGTATCGGTATCGATATCGGTATCGGTATCGATATCGGTATCGGTATCGATATCGGTATCGGTATCGATATCGGTATCGGTATCGGTATCGGTATCGATATCGGTATCGGTATCGATATCGGTATCGGTATCGGTATCGGTATCGGTATCGGTATCGGTATCGGTATCGGTATCGGTATCGGTATCGGTATCGGTATCGGTATCGGTATCGGTATCGGTATCGATATCGGTATCGGTATCGGTATCGATATCGATATCGGTATCGGTATCGATATCGGTATCGGTATCGACCCTCCCGCAATGAAATGGCCGTGATTGTTCAAAAAGTGGATATCGCTATAAACGGTACAAGTCACTACAAAGTAGCATTTTCAATAATTTTGAAAACGTTTTGATAACGCGTTTTTTTTTCGTTACCGTTTTCAAATAAAAATGAATAAAAAATTGCATGTATGGATGAGTCTTCAAAACGCACACGTGATAAAAGATAAGATGTTTATGAATTTCCACTTTAGGACGCCTTGGCAAACTGGGCTTGAAGATCAACGGCGGTCGAGACAGACCATGTGTTCCTGGTGATCCAGGGATTTTTATCGCAACTGTCAAAAGAGGAAGTGTATTAGATAAGATCCTCGGGCCTGGCGACAAGATTTTGAAGGTAATTTATTAATCTTTTATTAATATTAATTTATTATACGGGACTCGGAAAAGTACTATTCAACTCGTAAAATTTTCGCGCGTATCACCTGTCAAACCATCAAATAAACTGTATATACTATACTCAACTATACTATACTTACAGTACTATACTATAATACTTTCTCACATCACGCCTTCTAAACAGGGCCATAGCTCCCTTTATGTCATAATATGTTTTCTTCGTCGGCCGTTCATAATGTTTAGCATTGCACCTCTTTGCGGAAACATGAACACTTCCCGCCAAGGAATTTTCACCCCGTTCTTCACCCTTAACATTCGTAGTACTACTGTATTGCACACCTTCAAAAGACAGCACATCCCGCTCATTTCCCACCATGCTATGTTTGTCCCGCATCCCGCATGTGCTTTGTCTCCTAGAGTCAATTATGGAGACATGAAGTGTAGTTGTAATTTTGGAGTCTCTCAACCAAATCCTATGCTCTCACCATTCAAATGAAACCTCTTCAGCAGTACTTTTGCATGGTACCATTTGTTCTAACTTTTGAGTCTGTTGATGAAATCCTATGGTGTGACCATTCAAATGAAACCTCTTCAGCAGTACTTTTGCATGGTACCATTTGTTCTAACTTTTGAGTCTGTTGACGAAATCCTATGGTGTGACCAAACCTCTTCAGCAGTACTTCTGCATGGCACCATTCGTCTAACTTTTGAGTCTGTGGACGAAATCCTATGGTGTGACCATTCAAATGAAACCTCTTCAGCAGTACTTTTGCATGGAACCATTTGTTTTTCAATATTTTGCAAATTGAAATTTGGGCTTTTTCTTGAATTTGGATTTTTAGTTTTCTTGTAAGTTAAAGGGTTACAGTGCAACGCGCCTAACCGTGAGCACCTAACAAACTTTTCTACAAGTTAGCCAATCAGAGAGCGCCGCCAATTCAATAGACCAATTTCGATATATTAAAATTCATCTTGAAACAAAAGACATCAATGCGAGGCTTAGGGGAATGATAGTAGGGATTTATATGGTTTATTCCCCTAAGCCTCGTAGTGATGTCTTTTGTTTAAAGTTGAATTTTAATATATCGAAATTGGTCTATTGACAGGCACGCCTCCTCACAAAGTTAATGTAATTTTGTCACTTCGCGTTTATCACTAGAGTATAAAGTGAGTTGCAAAATACGAAGATTTTATTCACTTGAATGAAATTAAAGTGATGATAACGATAAGCGTTAGCTGGTGATATCGTGGAAAGTTTGTTGGGTGCTCCAATAAGCTAAGGCACGACGCACTGTAACATGTTTAAGACTCATATCATCCTGCACTCACCAAACCTAGCATAATCGACCTACAAATCTTTGTTCACCATCGAGACATATGAAAGACCATTGCCTGAATTAACCAGTCGTGCGCATATGCCTGTTTGTTCTTTTGACAGATTGATGGTACAAACGTGCGTAATGTCCAACTGAGATTCGCTTTGGATCAAATCAGAGCCGCGGATAGAAGAGTGAGGCTGCACATCCGCAAAGCAGATCACAGTGAGGTTTGTATTTTCACTGTTAATAAGCATTTTACTTTGCTTGTAAGGTTACAGACTGAATAAACTTGCAGAATTCGTGTGACTCAGTATGCAGACTCATAAGAATTCAAGACACAACGCGCTAAACTGTTCTTTTTTGGTGTCTCAATTCCTGGTGCCGGGTTAACAAAGCCTTTTTAAGTTAGTATTGATAAAGATGAAATGTTCATCATATGATGAGACTGTGGGTGAAAGAAAAAAATCTGAGTCCCCAACACGATTCGAACCTATGACCTTCCGTAAACAAGTCGGATGCTCTAACCACTGAGCTACGAAAGACTCGTGGCGAGCTAGGCCATATACTAGGTTCGTGTATGACACGCGTATTGTATACTGCGAGCTGGATCAGCTATGTCGAAAGAGTCATGTATCAGATACCACGCAGCTCTTTAGAACCTCTAATCAGTTCATTGGACATGGGAATCACGCAGCTCTATTGTTTTCAGGGCGAGGGTCCATTGTTCCGTTGTTTCTTCTATTGTTTTCTCTGTCAATCAGAGAAGACCTTGTAATAGCTGCGTACTGCCCCTCGTGTATGATGATATATATTTAAAAGAATGATGGTAAATGTTAAGCTCGGTAATGAAATGGGATGATGAAATGTTTATCATGTCACGAGCTTGGGACAAAGAAAAAATTCCTGAGTCCCCTGAGTCCTTAGTATGGTATTTTATCAATAGCCTGTTGTTTTTTCAATAACGTACTTCTTTAGAAACAATACTTAGTTTAGAAAAACTTCATAAATCCGGCCCTTGGTCTCAATCATCCTGTTTTAAACTCAGACAGAAACTTCGCTCACCATTGTGGTAAATTAATGAATATCGACGCAGCAGTTGCGCCCGTAGTCGTCGCGGAACGCGTGGAGTCAATATGGACCTCCGACATACATTAAGAAAGGAAAGCGCTTTGCGTTTCTTGTCCTTCCCATCAAGTTCCGCGCCCTTTGTTCTCCTGCACATCACTGAGTAAATACTTCTGCCGGCCGAACGAGGGAAACTGGGACTTACGCATGGAAATGATAATAGATAAAAGACGTAGATCATTTTCTGCAAACGACTTTTCATCATAATAATTATTTATTGCGTTGCTGATTGCACAGTAAAATTCTATCGCTCGCGGTCCAGCAAAATAGCTTTGGTGAACGTTTTTCAAAATAAATCTCGTTACTAATGAAATAAACAAATTACAGCGTGGAATTTAAAAAGTTTTTTGTAAGATATTTCTTATCCTGCGAGCAGTGGATTCTGCTACGCCGAGCTACGCCGAACGAGAGAGAAACCACTGCGAGCAACCGTTTGCTTTTCCATCGAGCATGCGCAGCCACGTCACGTCCACGTAATACATTTGACGTTGTTTCGCGGGAAAATTGTAGCGCGTGCCGTTGTTTCGTGGCAAAAATGTGGCACGTGTTACGTTGCGGGTTCGCTTAATTCCAAGTTAATTTATTCGTCCATGGCGCTGGACGGCGGCTCGATCAAAGGAACTAACGGTTGCTCGCAGTGGTTTCTCTCTCGTTCGGCGTAGCTCGGCGTAGGAGAATCCACTGCTCGCAGGGTAGATATTTGTTAACCCCTCAAACTGAAACTCGCTCGTTCGTTTTCTCATACTTCTCAACTCGTGAACAAAAATCGTATGCGCACACCGGTGGAAAGTAACCTTTTTTATAAAATGAAATGAACCGATAAGTCAGCTTAATTTTGTTACTTTAATTGTAGCATGACAGCTCAGAGAGGGACCGCAAAAGAAGAGCGTGGAGAACCGCGAGGTCTTACTCTGAAGAGCAATTGGAAGGTCTGATCTGTATAATTGTTATTGTTTCTCCGATCCTTATTATTAAACTTTTTAAAGAAAATCCCTTCAAAAGATTTAACAGGTAGAAAACGGTTCTACTCAATGGGCCCCTCAATGGAATGAAAGATTGCTGAAGCTACCTACTTAGTGTAAAATCTACACCTTTTTAAGACTTTAAAAACAACTGATAAAACACATGCCGTCAGTACCACACTCCCCCTTATCACATACTGTATATCTTCTATTAAGCCGCCGCGGACTTGTTTATTTCAAGCGCGTTTGATTGGGCTTCGATCAGAGAGAGAGGGGGCTTATTATAATTTAGCGAAACGCGGTGTCGTCCAAACTCGAAACGCGGTGTCATCCAAACTTCCTGCACGTGGATAAACGTCCATAATCCATACTTTGATTGATTAATGAAGTGTTATACATTCTTCATTATCGTAATTACTTGAACCAGTACCAGTAGGATTTCTTTTAAAACTCGCAATAAACAAGGCACCAGTGGTCGTTTGCCTTATTTGTCGAATTGTTCTTTTCTTAGAATTTAAAATAGCATTTTCAGTATACGACAGAACAGGAAGTGGCAGAATATCCCAGAAGCAAATGATGGATCTGTGCCGCTCCCTGGGACACAATCTCACGGCAACGGACAGAGATGTCATCGACATTGAGTTCAAATTGGGAGGTAAGAGGTGTAACGCAATACTCTCCTAACTTGCGACATGTAACGCAATACTGTATGACGTGCGAGTTGTAACGCGGCGTCATATAAATTGCGAGGTATAACGCAATCTTCTCCAACGGGTGAGGTGTATTGCAATACTGTACGACGTGCGAGATGTAATGATTATAACATGTGAGCTGTAACGAGATGTTGTAAAACGTAAGGTGTGTAATATTCGAGGTGTCCCACAACGTAGAAATGTAAAGTAAAAGTAAACTGCAGAAGACCGCAAACGATAATGCTGCTAATGATACGTGGGATCTACGAGAGACCTAACCAGCCAAAAAAATGAATGAACAAAAACAATGAACTGCAAGGCTGATCTGACCACGTAAAAAAGAAAAAAAGTAAAATTTGCGAGACATCATCACGATAGAAACCGATAAAGTAGGATCGTAACCGTGGACAATTGTTTCGTTGTTATTGCAACTCATCAGCACGGTGTAACGATCTAAATGTCGTCAGCAAGAAAGCCAACGCAAATAGACTGCACAATGACCCGTTCACAATATCAGGTTCCGTACTATGTACTCACTTGTCACCCGAAACACGCGTGCCACATCACGTGTTTCGGGGAACAAGGGGCCCACAGTGTATCGCAAAGATGTCTCGCAAATTGAAATGTAGATGGACAAAGTCGATCTGAACATTTAAACGCATGGGCAAAACCATGCTTTTTGAGCACAGCATATCGGATCTGAAAAGACCTACGGTCCCAAAATATATGAAAAAAAAAGTAAACTGCAGAAGATTTAATGATAATTAAATTAGATTTAATTTAATTTAATGTAAAGTACAATGGGTAACGCAGGGTTGTATAGCTGCGAGATGTAACGCAATGATGTATAACTTGAACAGGTGTAGGTAATTGCTGTGACCAGTGCAACGCAATGTTGTAGGACGAAAGATGTGTAACGTAATGTCGTATATTTATTTTTAACGTGACGTGTAAGGCAGTGATGAACAATGCGCAGAATGAAAGGCTTTTTTGTATTATGTAAAAGGTGTAACGCGGAAGGTGTAACTCAATTTTGTGTAACATGTTGGGTGTAACGCAAAACCGTAAGACGTAAAGGATGTAAATATAACGCAGTCAGTGATTCAATATATATTTTTTATGTTTTGAGTGGTACCATTTTTTATTAAAGGATGGTTTCACGGTTCGGCGCATGTGCACAGATATATAATGCTTTATTCGCCTTCTTACCAATTTTATCGGTCAAAGACCACTCACATTTACTTCAATAATCACACACTAGTCCAAACAAAGCGAAGGATGACCAAAATTTACAGGAAATTTCAACGAATAACACCGACAAAGTCAACACTGAATAAAATCTTTGACCCGAAGGATTTATTCTACGCTCTGGTGGCTTTCATGGCGAACATGGGTATGCATAATCATCCATTCAATCAGCTGACTGACCGCGACATTTTCACGGGCAAATTTCCCACCGGAGTTATCTACTCGCTTCCGATTGGTCTAAACAATGGAATTAAATGGGTTACGTCACAGCTTGCACATGCGCCGAACCGTGAAACCCTCCCTTTAAGGGACAGCTACTTTCGGGGAATCGTTATTCTCAGGGGGGGGGGGGGGGGGGGGGGGGGGAGGGGAATTACTTTCGGGGTTTAATAGAAGGGGAAAAAATTAACGCAATTTCCGGGTAGGCGTTTTTTTCAGAGGGAGGCATTAATTTCGGGGTTTAATAGAAGGGAAAAAATAACGTTACCTTCGGGAGGACCGTCGACTTTCGGAATTCGACGGTATATCAAAAGTGCAAGGAATAACACAATGATAATGTGTGTATGGAAATAAATTCATGTGAACTACGAAGAAAGAATTAAAGAGAATGTGATCATCGCAGTTATACAGAAACTGAAAAAATGGCAATTAGCTGAAAAAATGTGTCAGTCCTCGACGGGATTCGAACCCACGACCTTTGTGATTCTGGTGCAAACAGTTTTAAAATAACAATGCGTGTAAGAAGTAGGCAATGCTCTATTGTTCCGCGGCATTTCGCTTTCCCCACATAAGATCGTTTATAGCCTGCGGACAGGCTTCCAGTCGGACGGCGGGGTCATGCGAAGAAGGGAAGCCTGCACGCATCCTTCAAAATCGCGGCTGCCGCCCACAAGAACGCGCGGATTGCTTTAGCTTGTCAAATGTCAAATTTTAACCAATCAGCACGCCCCGGAAGTCAAAATTCAAAATCAAGGTAAACAAATGATGATACACATGAAATCTAGGCGCCCGGTCGCTCGCGAGCGCCATGTTTCACGGATAAACTCCTAAAATTACCATACTTTCAGCCTCTGCAATTCAATACCTTAAAGCGGATAAAATCATTATAAATAAGAGTACGTTGTTTTGTTACAGTTAGCCGAAAACCATCTCCGAGTTATTTACAGTTCTTGTCGCTTCGCTTCGCCGTGTTTGTTTACACACGCAATTTCAGCGGTCGGTCGTAGTTAAAAAAAAAATCCTTCAGAAGCTGTAAAACAAATAAAACCGTCTGCGAAAATAATTCGAAAGCCGCTAGCAACGAAAAATAATTCATGAACGTTTCATTAATCACGAACGAATTGGTCATTCAGCTGGTCATTCAGCTGGCATTTCTGGGACTCCAGGACATGCACCACACGTTAACTCTGATCGCGAACCCGCCGTAGAATTCAGAACTGACTGAAAGATTCGGATAAAAATAATTCTGATCAGAAAGACGACAATGATTCAGAAGAAATCGACAAAACTATTTTTAACCGAGCGACAAAATAGACAACCGATCGCTTATGGCTTCGCCGCTCATGGGTACAGCTCCTCGTGAAGATAAAACAAAAATCCGCTGCCTCCCCAGGCAAACTACCAAGAGGCTTATTGAACGGCGATTCAACTCATTCAAGACATGTTTATTATATTTAAACTTTACGCATCGAATGATGAAATTTTCATTGACGAGTTGTTTTAATACACACCCGTTCGCCAGAATGTCTGCACGCACTCGTCAGAATGTCTGGGATTCTCAGAAATATTTCATGTACTTGAATTAACAACTGAGTGAAAATGTCACTCTGTACCGGACAAAAATAATTCTGAACAGAAAGAAACGAGTAATTTCTCTGATAATTTCTAATTTCTAATTTTTCTACCGGAAATGAAAAACTACGATTACGTCATGAATAATTAAAATCCACCAATCAGCGCTTCCAGGTTTGCGTCCAAAATTTGGACGCAGACATTCGATATTCTGAAACTCGCGTGCAGGCTCCCCTTCGTTGCCGGCGCTTCGCGCCGGAAAATAGCGCCCCTCCGAACCAGGAGCCTGTTCGCAGGCTAGATCGTTTAGGTTTTTTTTACTGAGAATGCATTAACCTATGGACAACATGTTTTTTTAAATAAAATGTACTGGAACTTTATTTTAAAGGGGCTATGTCACCATTTTTAGCGTTACTTTAAAAAGCCAAAATACATCTTTATATCAGTGAAATTCCAAAACTAAGAATCCAGTTTTGTTTAAAATTATTCTACTAGTGCTCTAAAAGTAAAAATAAGTGTCTTGGGCTGCAGATGGCCAGGATGGAAATGGATTGTATCTTGAAAAAATTGGGCCAATTTTTTCAAGTTTATCGCTTGTGTCTTAGAAAATTCGCTAAAACTCGGATTATGGATTATTTTCTCTGCTAAAATTCACTTGATATCTTCCTGTTAGTGTTCTTTAAGCATTTCGTGTACGACAAAGGTACTTAGTTTTAATTTGGGACGGTTTTGACCCAAAAACCTCAAAATCACCATGACATAGTGATGTTTCTTTTGTGCTACAAGATTTCATCCAATCGTGAAACTCCAAAACAATGGCCAAAGGCTTCTAATTTTACATCATCCCACATAGAATTTTGGTTCCATTGAAACTCAGAATAGTCTTCACTAAAAGGGAATCAATTAGTAAACTAGAGAGAAATAAATGCACTACCTGGTGAAGTTATGTTAGATTTTCACGTTTTAGCCAATGAGGTGGACGGTTTCAATAATATCACAATTAACACCTTTCTGCATTGAATTTCCCTGCCGTTAGTAGGTTGCCTACTTCTTACTAGGACCATTACTTAACATAATGTCGTAGCAGTACAACGGAATGTATGTCACGATCATTCAAAATATATGTACTAATTATTGTCGCCCTTAACCATAGGTAACAGCAAAGTATCTTTCCTGGATTTTATTCAGATAATTACAAGAATTACGGCATCAAAGCAGAGTAGTTCTGATATCATGAATGCGTTTGAGATGTTTGACCGAGAGGAGAAGGGCTTCTTTGAACTTTACGAGCTTGAACAGGCGTTAAAAGAAATGTCTGGCGCACAAGACGTGGAAGAGAGTGACATAGCGGACATTCTTGCGTTAGCAGACCCTGATGGCGATGGGCACGTCGGTTTTCAAGGTTTGTGGCAAATAACAGAGGTTTTCGGTTTTAAAGGGACTTCAGAGACGGACGCCTGTTAAAATGAGTTAGGACGCTTAAAGCGATGATCGCGCGGTCGAACTCCATACAAGCCTTTATACAAAATTGCTCACTTCAAGGTCAAAATGACGGTACTTTTTGTAAGTTATTAAAATATTTTAACGTTTCTTAATAGAATAATAACTATAGTACTGGAAATATAGTATATATAGTGTATAGTGTATAGTATATAGTATATAGTATATAGTATAGTACAGAAATGCGCGAAATTTTGATTTTCCTTTCAAAAAATGACCTTTTTGCTATCGATTTAAGGGTCAAATTGGGAGCCTGGTGACGAGTAAAAATACTATATAGGCAAATGTCACCCAATTTTTGCCATGAAAAGATTTTTTTTATTGTTTTCTCTCTTCGTCCTATTAATGGTGGCATTCAGGCTCCTGCAGGTGTGAGTGCTGGAGTTTACGGCTGCGGCGAGGATCTAAACAAAATACTTTTTAACCAACACTGTTTTTTGTTTATTTGTTTTCCCCAGAATTCCGAGACCTTGTTATGCCTCTCTTCCACCAATACTGATTCTAAAGATCAACAATGTGAGAAGACCACCCTAACAACCACGACCAACATTGCAACAGCGTTGTTAATCACAGTAACAACTCTTGAAGGACATTGTTTCTTAAAGTGAACATAACGATCGAAGCGAGTGCCGCCAACTTTCTTCACCACAGGAAGCAATACTGTTAGCACAACACCATTCATACGTTGGAACATCATTGTTCACATCATGCATTATATTGAGGACAAAGCGTCGCTCGATATGGGAAGCAGTTTCAAACAATTGATTACAAAGGAGTTATAAAGCATAAACATTCTTTTTTTCGAGAAACTAAACTGATACGATTTTTTCAAGATTACAATATATGTTTCCCAATATACCGTGATGAAACTTACACATTAAATCCAAATAAACTTGTTTTTACCTTAAATGTCGTGTTGTTGTTGTTCTTGTAGCTGAAAGCGACGAATTTTAGCATCTATATCAAAGGTTGTCATTTTCACTGTTTAAAGTTTAATATATTGCCAATGCACTGTCAATTTACCGAACGTTTTGAAAGTTTACTAAAAAAGTTCTAAGCGTTTAAAAACTGTGAACTACAGAATTGTCGGCGCCATTTGCCAAAATAATTTTGATCAGGCGCAAAGAGTTTTGGTCAGTTTTCAACGGAAAAAGCTCAATTTTGAGAAAAATTAAAAGATAGTAACGTCAACCAATTTTTTTATACATCCTTGCCCATATTTCCATTTAATATTTAATAAAATCCCACTAAATAAAACGAAAAACGCCTCGGACGTTTGACCGCGGTGGACCAAACACGTCGAAGTCGGTTAAAGAAACTCGGCCTCGCCTCGCCTTTTTTTAATCCAGACGAGACACCCTCCTCGCGTTTGATGTATTTTACCAGCATCTTATTTTTTTTTTACTCAGCTGCAGTCCAGCAGAGTAAACTAAATTTTTTCATAGAATGGTAAAATCATCTTGGAGCCGTGTTGAAGTTAAACTATACATTTCAACAGATTCAAGAAAACATTACAGGCACGTGAACATCTACCATTTTAATTTCATTAACGTTCAATCGAAAGTACCCTTAATCGAATGAAATATTATAGGTTCCTAAAGTTACCGTTTAAAGTATTAAGTGGCCTCAATTTAGAAGTTTGTTCAGCCGTTTTAGTTCATCTTATTGAATGCATTTAATGAAAAACTGAAATTGCGCCGCTTGAGCGTCTTCGCTGCACAACGAACATTGTGATATTAGCTTCACAAAAAAGGAAATAATTTCATTCATCATGAGATTGCGTCACCAGCGCTTATAGGACCCTTATAGGTGATTTTAAATAATGTGTGACCTTTCTGTTGGTATATTTACTGTGTGCTTATAATCGAAAAGATTATGTTAATTCTCATTTTTGTAAACATTCCACTGCCAATGTTCGTTGTCTGGAAGCTTCAAAGAAAAACGCATTTGGTTATGGTAAGTGCAAAGCTTGTAAAACCGTTCAAACTAAATTCCTTTTTATACTGAAATCAGATTGTAAAAAAACAACAGCACCATTACTAGTAAAGGTACTACTCTGTAGCCCTCATTTAAATGATCACACTGTAGGATTTCTTCTATATATGGGCTCAAAAGTTAGAACTACTTCATAGGAGTGGATTCAACTTGAGGTTTCTTGTTTCTATTTTATCGGACATGAATTACACAGTTTTGCCTGACGACGCAAATTGTTCACGTTGAGCCGGGCACTAACCGTTCCTTCAGAGTAGGTACAAACCTGTGTTGTGTAAAGTTAGTAATTGAGCTAATATGCAGTTGAGGGGCCATATGGAATTCTAATGCTGTCTTGAATACGACTATTGTTCCTTGAGTTCAGAACCCTTTCATTGCCAAGATCATCAAATTAACCAAAATTTAAATTCGAGAATAATTAAAGAAAACAATTGTTTTGTCGAATACTAAATACCCAGCACCGCAGTAAAGTACGGTTCTATAGCTTTCGTTACAGCTGCATGCTCACTCTTCAGTAAAGATTTCATCTACACACTGGAAAATTAGAACCAACTCGAGGTAAAGCTAAGGAAGGAGAGTGCTGATGGTCAGATCGATCTATAGCTCACCAGAAGACGGTGTAGCGTCGATGAATGGTTGAAGCGTTAGAGTTTAGGTAAATCCGACCACTTGTCGGATTTACAATACCCCAGTCCCGTGCTCAAATCTGCGGAATAGCCGCTTTGTCAGCCTTAAGTTTTATCTACCAGTTCAAAAGATGTTTATGTTCAGTCGATTTTACTATTGCTTTCTTGACTTATAGTGTCCTCAATTCGCACTTTCGTGCTTAATACATTGACACTTAAATAAATGAATTTAATTTTTTTCTCATTCATATGTGTTCAGTGTTCAGGCTTTCACAGTTCCTATGCAGTGGGCTTGTTCTGTTATTGCTTATATTTGTTGAAGATTTACGTTTCCTAGATTATGAGTCATTGAAACTAAAAAAAATAAAGTATATGAAAGGTTTTTATGATAAAAAAATAATTTAACACTTTTCTTTTGTCTACAAAGAAGGATTCAAATTTTATTTAGTAATAACTGGCGGCTCGTAGTTAGGTGCGAGGCAGCCATAAAATGTTTGTTGTACTTGCTGTATTCGTCCGTTGTGGTCTAGTAATATCGGTCCATAATATCTTTTCATTCATTTATTAGTTCTCTACCGAAATTGTTTGTCATAGGTTATCTTTAGCCTGCTGGATCGTGACTAGATGCTCGATGTTAAGTCGACAATGTTTAAATGAATATACTATGTGTATGTAGGAATTATACTGGAATAAATTGTTTAGGGTCGCTGTTGACTTTTTCAGGGAAATACTGAGTCTACTTTGGACACTGTGGGCAGACCTTCTGAAAATGTGAATCATCAACAGCCAGCTGAAGGTCAGGAAACGAGCGAAACGGTCGAGCAAGTTGAGATAGAGAAGAAAGAACATCAACATCCGAGTTCCACTGAAAAGATAATTGAGGTGGGAGAAATTTCTATGATTGAAAACCTTTAGCAAAGAATTTCCAATCACTATATTCTGTGACTTGCATGTTCGTTGATTGTATGCCAGAATAGGTATACATAGAATAGCTATAGAATAGACAAGATATTCTCTGGAAATCGTTTGCCGGATCAGGCACACTTGCACTATACAATCTGTCAAAACTTTGTAACGAAGCGAAAAAAGTTATATTTAATTTTTCAGTCAGTGTCTCCAATTCGCTAGTATGTGCGGTATGCGTGTGACCACTTTGTGGCGGTTCACACTAGATACATAATGACATAATGGCGAGGTCACGCAAATGCAAAACAAACCGCTTAATATATTTGTTTTATATCACCAGTGTGAACAACACAGCATGACATAATAGGAAAATAAATATAAACATAACGACATAAGGAAAAAAACTGATCTTTTCTTTATGTCATTATGTTTATGTCGAGTTTGTCGCTAGTGTGCGGAACCGAGCTGTAGAGCAATTTTTTTCCTTATGTCGTTTATGTTATTATGTTCCTATTAATTATGTCGTTATCAAGTTGTGTTGTTCATGCTGGTGACATAAAACATCGATATAAGTTATGTGCCGGAGTGAACCAGACTGTATCTTAGGCATGAATATTTATCGTTTGTAAGTAGGTCTGGCTGCAGCAGGCTTAACTTCTTTTTACACTTTTACCAGAAAATAGAACTGCCTATTAAACAGTTAACCAAATTGAACAGATTTAATATTTTGATGCTGATTCCCTAAAATAATTATACTAACCACGGAGCTGTAAGGCAAGAACGGAACGCACCTATCTCACTCTGCATCAAGTAGATAATAATTTCTTTTTATACAGTCTCAAGAATTACCCGCTGTCATCAAACGAGAAAATGAAGTAGCAGAGCATATTAATCAAAACGATTCGCGGCATGTAAAACCAAACACGAATGCCACTAGCAAACAGCTGGACCCAAGGAACCGACCATTGAATACTGCAACACGAGTGGTTAGGCAGGTGGCTTCCATCAGAACGTTTCTGCTGTCTTCATTTAAGAAAGACTCTGAGTACGTGATGGTTGAAATTCCAAAACGACCAGGAGGTACGTAACTGATCTTAAACAGCTTTTTTTGCACGAAATATTGTTGATGCTCGAAACGGCTGCTGTATTGATAATTGCTGTGGTTGTCGACTTAACGAAATTATCCTTCCACGAGTTACTAACAAACTCCACTGTAAAACGAGTGACGTGCTCAATTGTAAACACACTGATGGCGTCACTAGAACCTAGGTTCAAGTGACTTACATCCCATCAAAATAATTCTTAAAACAACTATTTTCCGATTACCGAAAAAAAATGGTAGTGACATTTCATTTCATGTGCACTTTAACTTGTCAACTTTAGGCTAGTTGAGGTCTTTGCTAATGGGTGATCCAAAGACGGTCTCGCAGTCTCCCCTTTCAACGGCTTTTTTCGCCTCCTCGTCCTTTTGATCTTCGCCAATAAACTCGGTAGCAATGCCTACGGATTTTAGGAATTTTACTTGATCTTCCATTAACGAAGTCAGGGGCGAAATAACGACAGCAATGGACTTAAAACTCGTCACTACTGATGACAATATCGAAAATCATCGGTGCAGATTTGAAAATAAGGGACTTTCCTGATCTCGTAGGTTGAATAACGAAAAAATCTTCACCGTCAACCAGCTTTTCCAGCGCTTTCCGTTGTAAAACTTTAAGATTTACAAGTTTAAATCTCTCTACAACACGATCGCACGCCAAATCAAACAACTCATTCGCATCCGCCATTTTGAAATTATGCTCTAGAAAAATAATTTATTCGCCTGCTCGATTTGAGCAGGTAAGCTTCTGATTGGAGGAAATTAACAATAACGGTGTTCACGCGTCCAGCCGTCTATTCGGTGGAGGAGCGCGGGCTCGTTTCCCGAACAGCGGCTGGTAGTCGAGCCCATCACGAACGCTTCAAAATCCTTCCACACTTTTGGTCACTTTTGTGCTAGGTTTGACGCTTTTGCGATCCCACAGTCCAATGCGCACTGAGTCACTCGCCCGAGGCTGCCACTCTTTTTCAAAGTGGTTTATAGGCTGGTGTTAATTAAGCGACCACTTTTCCAAAATATCAAATTTCTTCCAGTCAAATCATTATATTCGAAACATCTCGTAAGCCACCACTTTCAACGCTGGTGATTCGGTAAGCGACCACTCGCCCATATTTGGATGTACTACGTATACAGACGCAATTTATATAACGTGTTACTGACAGTACAATCCCAATAAAACGAATTTTTTGTCTCTTGCATCAAAACTTTAATATATACCATATTTTTCGCTGGGTACTTATAATTACTACAGCTTCATCTGATTCCAAGTTAAGTCTGACCTCTTAGGTGCTGGTGAGCGACCACCTTTGCATTTGCTTTGCATTTGCATTTGCATTTGTATTTGCATTTGCTTAATTACGAGATGTTCAACTGCACTACATTTAGAACAGTGGTCTGTTTATGAGAGGGAAACAACGTAGAGTCTGTGTATTGCTGGGTCCATTACCGAGTTTCCGCTTAGGAGAGGTGTCTCAATATGAGAGGTTATCTTTAAAATGTAGTGTTTGTTGTGGCTGTGACTCGTGTATGGCTGAGAGAATGAGTGAGTGTCTGCTTAGGTGACAAGCTTAAAAATAATGGGAGGTTAAAAACTGACAAACTAATTCAGTGTCCACTCCCCGGATGTCCACTTTAACGAGGGAATCGCCGGCATGAAGAAGTGACCATTTGTGAACGTTCGCATAGTATTATTCTATATATTTGAACTTTTTAGTAGTTTCCAACCAGTGAACGCGCGAATCGTGTGTATTTGCAGATCATGCAGCAGATCTGGGCTTCATTTTACACGGAGGGAACGATAACCCTTGTATACCTGGTGATCCGGGTATTTTTGTCAAATACGTGATCACTGGCAGTTCTGTGGACAGAAAGCTGAGGCCTGGGGATAGAATATTGTCTGTAAGTTCATTTAATTAAGCAGATACCACGCAGCTCTTTACAACCTCTAATTTCATTGGACCTGGGTATCACGCCGCTCTGTTTTCAGGGCTAGGGTCCATTGTTGCGTTGTTTGTTCTATTGTTTTCTCAGCAAATCAGAGAAGACCTTGTTAGAGCTGCGTACTGCCCCTAATTAAGACAAGATAGCGGAAAACATGAATAAAACCCTTGCCACCTGACGTTAGTGCCGGGGCTATTTTTGGCAAGCTAAAACTTTCATCAACTTTCACACAGAAGACTCAAATAGTAATTTATTCAGTACTATTAGCCACGAAACCAGTCAAAAATGACAACTTTGCTTAATAACACGCGAGGGAAGGGATCGGGGAGAGAAATCTCCTTTATAAGAAACCGGAGTTTAAAGGGGCAATGTCACGGTGATTTTTGGTCATCACTATAATTCTAAATATTTGACTAAAGAACGGTACCTTTGCTCTTGCACAAAATGCTCTTAAAGCACAACGAAAAAATACCAAGTGATTCCTCCAAGAGAAAACAAACCACGATGAGAGCCAAAGACATGTTTTGATAGTTTCATTGTAGTAGTATAATAACGGTGAACAAAATTGGAGCATTATGTTCAGATTTACGTTGATAGAGATGTTTTTGGCTTTGCAAAGCGATACTGAAAAAAACAACAACAATCAATAGGCAAGTTGTACTGTATTTTGTGGCTACTTTGACTGGATCTCTACCACATCCAACCGAAAAAAATGCTGCATGGAACTCAACGGTGGCAGATCCAGATTTTTCAGTCCCTAAAAATTTTACAAGTGTTTTACTCGTTTTCCCGCTTAAAATATCGATCCCTAATATGGAAAGAGGCTTGTTTGATTGACCTATTGAAATGCTGAAAAGGTGTGACGTCAAATATAATAGCTACGTTTGAGCTCGCAATCGGTTCGGTTTGCTTCGCGTGTTCGCTAAGTCAACCAAAAAACGCGCACATTTACCACCGTTCTCAAAGCCCAAAAAACTGTTTTTGTTCATTTGTTTCTTTTGTTATTAATGTAATTTCAAGGTCGTACTAAAATCGCTGTATGTTTATTTTGTTTTGTTAAAGATAAACGGACTCAGCGTCACTAATGTTCCAGTGAAATACGCGCGTCAAGCAGTGAAGAAGGCTAAAGGTGTGGTCATACTTTACATCAAGACTGCGCCAAGAAGACAGGTAAAGACAAACTCCTCTAACAGCCTTCCTACATAGGTCAGGTCAAATTCATCAGTATCTTGTTTTGACACTGCTCTTGCAGAAAAAAATTGCCTCGTGAGTGTAACAGCAACTTAACGGCCGATAACGGCGGAGATGAAGCCTACGTGGCGTAATGTCGCACATGAATGAACCACGTTGCGGCCCGCACTGCGCAGTAATCCGCCTCAGGATTATTGCGACTTCTCTGACTGAGACATTAGTCGTACCATGGACTAGCATTTCACCACCATGTTCGCCACTATTCACATTTTTTAGTACATACAAACCAGTGGATAGTGTTCTCGCGCGTTTTAATTGACCACTTAAACTTGAAATGGTAGTAATGATTCACTTCCAGACATTGTTCTAGTATTTAGCGCGCGAGCTTTTTCTACTTTTGTCGGAAATAAAGTAACCATTTGGGCTGGCTATCCACTAGTTTGGTATATAGCAAAATGATCAGGTACCACGCAGGGTATCACGCAGCTATTGTTTTCAGGGCTGGGGTCCATTGTTGTGTTGTTTGTTCTATTGTTTTCTCAGCAAATCGGAGAAGATCTTGTAAGAGACCAGATCAGATCTCAAAATCGTCGTACTGGACACAAATCATCGCCAAATCGGCAAAATGGTGCGATTTGTTCGAAAAGTGCACAAAATGCACTTTTGGGGCCGTGCGGAGCAAGTTTTGGCAAAATCTCACTTTTGAGCACACCAGATCTCAAAATCGTCGTACTGGCGCGATTTCTACGAAAAGTGCACTTCGGTGAATCGAATTGTTAAATACACCTGAGTTAGGAGAGATAATATCAAGCAAAATTTCATATCTAGGAAAACAACGCGATTTCAGACCAGACCCGACCTTAAGGTTGAAAGTCCAACACTCTAACAACTACACCACTGCACCTTTGGCTGCGAAAGCATGAGACGTCTGCGCGCAGTAAGGCTTATTATTATTCGACATAGCATTCTAGAGTGCAAATACGCATCAAAACGGGTGCAAATATGACACGTTATTACACTCTTCTGACCGCGCTCTAGGAAAAACAGTTTTAGGAGAAGATTGTTGTCGTATAATAAACAATTTATTCTCGTCAGTGAAAAATGACTCGTAAAAATACTCAGCCATATTACACAACTTCACGCTGAATAACCTCTATGTATCATACTACTGCTAACCAGTTCGAAGCATTCAGATAGTGGGGAAAGGTGGGAAGAAAGAATATAACGGGACTGAGTTTGATGTTTGTTCTAGCCTCCAGTGTTTTTCTTCGGGATCTTCGGTTCTTGTCCTCTATTTCTAACATTGCTAATTAGATATGGAAAACGTTTATTAAGAGCACTCTGTGGATATGGCTCTGCTTATGTCAGTTATTTAATTTGATTAAAGAAGCAGATTGTTTTTTCATTTTGCTATAAGCAAAGAATCAACGAAGCCATAAAAAAGGAAAACGAGCAGGACATTCCAGTGTTCAGTAACGAGGAGATTGAAGGTGATTATACATTCTCTTATATTAAATATTTAAAGTGCACATGAAGTGAAATTTCACCACCGTTTTGTTTTAGGGTTTTATGTTGTTTATAGCACCTTTATTTCATTTTGATCTAGTATGGGTTTACCCATACTAGATCATTTCATTTTGATCTAGTATGGGTTTACCCAGGCTATAAGGTCTTTTGACACTTAAATAAAGTTTCTATCTATCTATCTATCTATCTGTTTTTAGCGGTTTAAAAACTCCCGCCTGGGCCTGAAATTTGCGACCCGCGACCTTTCCAGCGCGGCCAAAAAGGTACAAACAATGTATTTGTGACGTCATTCGTGTGTTCGATCACAACAAAACCTGGCGGAGAAGGGACGAACCCAGGGTTAAAATACGCGTCGCTTTCAAACATATTTAATCGAAAGAATCCTTCCACAAGTTGCCAAAACTCCACAGTAAAACAAGTGACGCGCTCAGTTGTTTACACACTAATGACGTCACTAGAACCCAGATCCTTGTCTTATATGCCCAACTTGCGTCGCCGGTTAAAATATGTTCCCGCCACTTCAAGTGACTTATTTACCCATCAAAATAATTCTTAAAACACCTATTTTCAGATTATCGAAAAAAGTGGTGGTGAAATTTCATTTCATGTGTACTTTAAGACTCCGAAGGAGGATTCCCTTCCTACACGCTCTGAACGGCTTTTCTGATAGTTGACTTTTGGAGGTACAGTGGAATTCCGTTAATATACGACCACCGTTGGGCTATAGTGTGGTCGTATTAACGGGAGGAACGAGGGAACGGGGGCAGCGCTTCTTTCGTGTCCCCAAAGCGGTGGTCGTAAAAACGAGATGGTCGTAGGGCGAAGTTCCACTGTGTATTCTATCACAGGAGCCCTTTCATTCTACTACCTTGCAGAATATTTTGATCTGTTACATCGGCACTACCCTTGTCGACACATAAAACCAAATTTTTCATGACATTGGCCATTTTCTGTTTTACATTTTGTTAAAATAAGAAAAGGTTGGACTAGGTCTCAATAGGCCATTTTCGAGTTGCTTTCCGTGCCTTATTACAAAGCGAGGCTTGATGGATGTACAGCATTTCATATGAAAATAAGTTCAGTGCATTCATAAAACTGTTTTTCTTACGAATGGTTGTGTGTCACGCCCCGTTTTGATAACGAGGCAGAAAGCAACTCGGAATGGCCTAGAAGGGACGTTACGTGCTCACAGACTAATGAACGTTTGCCTAAAACGACTATTATTTTTGTATATGTTTTAATTGACAGACTTTGAAGATGCCTTTTCTGTATTTGATGTGAACGGAAACGGAAAAATCAAAGTGAGTGACGTGTTTCCGCTCATTCGCTCACTCGGTTACAATCCCCTCGAAGCCGCGGTCTGGTGCTACATGAATGAACTAGAACTAACAGGTGAAATGCAATGTTGTTATTGTTGGGTTTCTTTATGAAGTCCTCACTGCGCTCTTACGCTGCGCTCTTAAACCGTTGGCATACAAACGGAACCTTTTCTTGACTCGCTTATCACTTTCTCTGCTTCAACAGATAATGTTCGAAAAAAGAGATGTATTAAAAATTTTCCCTGAATTAATCATAATATGAATCGTGAAAGAAACAAAACAGCGCGGATGGAGCGAGTGAAAAAAAACATGAACAACAAGAAATCCGCTTTTGGAGTACCGCTCTGACCACTAGCTGGAGTTGTTTCACGGTAGAACCGAGTTCAAATCCTTGGCCATGCCTGTAAAGTAACCAACTGGTTTATCTCCTACCAGTTGGGATTCACTAAAATTTGTTATGGTCTACTTGTAATACTTGCTTGTATAATGTTGTGCTTGTTTTAAGCCCTGATAATAAAGAATCACGCATTTCATAACTTAACACACCTAACTTATTAACTATTATCAAGTTCAATTTAAACTATTTTATATTATTTTTAATCGCAGCAAGTCGAAAAATTAAGTTCGTGGAGTTCTTAAGGGTCATGGCGTCTTTGATAATGGATGAAGAACGCCAGGAAAATGGGCTCGATCCCATCCGGGTATTTGACACCGAACAGCGAGGTTACATCAGCTCAGAAGAGCTAACATTGGCATTGAAGTGCATGCCGGGAAGTGCGCAGATGAAAGATTTCGAGCTAGCCGAGATTTTACAAATAGCTGATCCTGATGGAGACGGCAAGATAAACATTCAAGGTACATGTACGCTGATTATTTCATCAGGACACCGAAAGTAATTATCTAAGAGAGTAGTCCTGTGCCTGAACTTCCCCGTCCCCAACTCAGTTTTATATGGGCTGAAACGTATGTACGCTGTCCAAAATGGCTCAAACAAAACATGAATGAAGTAGCCTGTGTACGTGTAGAGCCGCCTCATCCGCTATACGAAGGATCTGGCGACCAATTTTCCACATATTTTCACCAATTTGACTTTGTCGATTCATCTACACGAGCAAGTTCAGATGTGATAAGTTTTTTAACAAAAAAAAACTAGCACACCCGTTTTTCAGCAAGGACCCGATATTTTTCATAGAAAAAATTGGCAAATTTTCTTATCAACCCTGGCAAGCAAAAAACTTGAAAGGGGCTCGTGTGCGCGGGGCGTAACCTTTTAATCCCCAATATCAAACTACACATTCTCTTTTCGTTTCCCTTTGTATTTCCTATAGAAGTAGTGTAGAGAAGTTGAAAGCATCAGAGAAATCATCTTGGTTAATCGTATCCTTAATTCTCATAACCTCTGTGATTGATTAAGCATTGATATCATGAGGAGAAATTTGAGGGTGATCACTGTAAGAGCTGAAGATTTTTCTGCTCTTCTTTTCCCAACAGATTTCCAAAGTCTTGTTGACCGTCAGTGATGAAGCACAACAAATTTACGACAAAATGCATGTTAATCTGTATATAAAGGAATTTTTAATAAACACAGTACAGTTTTATGCTATTACAGTCATTTGGTGCGTTAAAAGCCGCCTGTGTATATAAATTGGAGGTAACTGCTAGGTACTTTTTGCGCCGTGTCCACAAACGAGCTAACTGGCTTAATTATTAACGATATCGGACCTCGAGTATTTCCTTATCAGCAATTCTATAGTCAATAGTCATTCGTTTGTTCTGTTCAATACTCTCCTCTAACATCCGGGTAACGTCACGGTTATTTTTGCCATGGGGTATCTTGAGGTTCTGGTAGATCTCAAGTCCCGTATATATATCCACCACGTGTCGTTCCCAGGCATTGCTCCAGTGGATTCCCGGCTTCATCACTACACCTCGTATCTCCATGACCTCAGCTTCTTCGTCATCGTCCTCTTCATCTTCTTCAGCTGCCTGGTCCTTCCTTTCTTCACTCCGACTCATTTTAGCGGGAACAATGGTTGAGCAGACAAGCACGTTGCAAAATATATCGCCTTATCCTAAGATAAACATACATCATCTTTAACATGCCAACACGAATCCGTTTATAGAAGCTAAAAGTTAGATTTATCGCTAAAGGCTTTAATACTAAACCTATCCTTTACCCTGCAAAAACGCGGCTGCTTTCCAGTCTTGAGCGCTAATCATCACGTGAGGTCTAGCTAACTGTAGTACGGTGATGTCAAGAGATTGCAGTAGATTGCAGTAGATTGCAGTAGATTACAGTATTCTTTTGGGTTTAAATTTATCAACAAATCAGGGGCACCCAATGTAAAATATTTAGGAAAACGCTTGGAATGTCGTAAAGGAGCAACAAGCCCGTGATTAAAAAGATATTTAACCACCAAGATACAAACGCTCAGAGTCGCAACATGGATGTACATGTATCCATCCCAGTTTAGCGAAAGAATCACTACGAGCCTTTTACAGTTCACCAAAATGACGAGATGAATCACAAAGATCAAGATACAGTTTGAGTTTTTCGGTTCTATTAGCTGAATATTTCAGCGGCAGAAAATTTTAGGGGAAGCCGGGGAATCTTATACCCGGGGGGGGGGGGGGGGTACTCCCATATATGAGCTATATAGGTATGTGCCGCTGTGAAGGGTATGGTTTTTAGGCAGTTTAGTCTAGGATAGGGTATAGTTATCAGAGATTTTTGGTCTAGAATAGGGTATCATTTTCCGCTAAACTGATCAATTGCGTGAAGAATTAAGTCTAGACAAGGTTTACTGCCAAATGGCATTCAAAAATCGGTACGGCGGGCAGTACGGCATTTTTGCTGACCCCTGTTATAACTAATAGCTGTGATAGTGAATGAGTTTCTGGAAAATAGCGAGTCTGGAATAGGTCTAGGATAGGGTAGGGTTTTTCGGTGTTTAGTCTAGAATAGGGTTGCAAAATGCAGCTAAAATGGTCTAGTATAGGTTAAGGGTCTCAGAGTCACAGCGGCACACCCCCGCCCAAAAATTTGCAGAGTACCCCCCCCCCCCCCCCCCCCCCGGGATCTTATATCCCCGAATTTACAAACTGCTTGTTCACCTTTCCGAAAAATCCTAGCTGACATCCGAAAACAAAACAAAGATGTTACGAAAGTTTCAGGCGACATTTGACTTAGGAAAACTGTAGTCTTTAATCTAATTCATTTACGGATTGTTAAAATGAATATTAGGCCTTGCGAACAGCTTTCCACCGGAACGATTCGTTGAGTGCACCTGACAAATAGCCACTCCTTTTTAAAAGCCGAGAAGGCCTGGGGACGAGGTTCCGTTCCCATCATGCTCACTTGATCAGTTTGGCGCGAATGCATAGACCACTTTCATAATGGCGGCCGATTTATTTATTCTTTTATATGTATGTTAATTAGCCTCACTGGCCTCATTTTAGAGTAAAAATTCTTTTGAATTTTGCACATGTTACCGAGGCCAGTGAGGCTAATTAACATGCATATAAAAGAATAAATAAATAGGCCGCCATTATGAAAGTGGTCTATGTTGTCAGACTCACCCTCGTCGATAACGTCACTAGAACGTACACGGTGCTCCTTTGGGTTCACCCGGGATTAGAAGGTAATAAAACCGGGAAACTAGGCCCCTCCCTTATTGCCCACTGCAGCACAGGCTTTCCATCCTCTTTTGGTGTGGTGTGCTGTGCAACTGTGTGCATCTGTAATGGCCACATCGGTTTATAAAACTAGTTTCACTGAAGGCGAAATTAATGGCTCTTAAAACTAATCAAAATGAAATAAAAACTCTAATCACTACCATGTTGTTAAACTTTGTTTTTCTATGTTTATTTTGGCGATTTGTTGCTCGCGAAAGCACGGGTATTTTCAAAATTACGAGCCCTAAGTTTGACTTTGGTGATGGAAGTTTTTTAACCGATACGGCCATTACAGATACACGGCACACCACACAAAAACAGGATGGTTAACCTGTGCTGCCAGCACGGGGGGTTTCGTCGAAACAACTGAGAACCTTTTTTGCGCGTCAGAACGTTCAAACTTCGGTCATTTTTTCAGGTTTTATTTTCAAGCAAATTTACCATCTCAACTGGTAGTATAGTTAGATCAGCAATGGATAACCACAGGACGAAATAATGAATTTACTAATCTTTAAGAGAAAATTAAATTTTACTTAAAGGTATCGAAAATCTTTAAGTTGAGACGTAAATACTCTTAAATGTATTAAAGTAAGTAAGTATCTTTAATATGTGTTTAAGAACCTTTACGTTATCTTTAATTCAACTTTTCAACAACTTAAAGACCCTTAAAGGCAACTTAAATTGTTCATTACTAGCTTTAAGTGTTGTCAAGTAAAGGCTTATTTAAGTAATTTACGGTGCACTTAAAGATAGTCGAAATTGTTCTTTAAGTTTTCTTTAATGAACCTTTACTTGCACTTAAAGTCGTTATTTCGTCCTGTGAACAGTTACAGTTTTGGCCTTTTCTAGGCTACTGTATTTATATTTATTAAAAATTCCCTAGACTGTTTATACTTCCCTATTTTACTGTGTGTCGCCGAATTTGTTCACCTGTCATTTTTAAAGGTGCGCGAAAATTGTATCCATCCCGTGTACAACCACCCCCTTTCCTCGATAAAATTGTACAAAGGCTACGAAAACTAGAGAGATAATAAATTGCTCGTGGAGCGGGAATGGATGCGAGGTGGTCCCGCAACCCGCACCTCACCGGCAACCCCGTCTCCTGAGCAGTTTTGCACTCTTCCCAGTTTTTCCGCCAGACACGCATTTTAAGATGGCGGATGAAACGAACTAAGCGAAGCAAAAACACGACATACGGAAATAAACGGAATATAAACAGTCCAGTTTTTCTGCCACGGAATAGCAGTAGCGGGCAGGTAGTGAGCAATAAGTGGGGTAAGTGATAACTTTGCCCGGGGGGTACTATGCATATTTTTGGGTGAGGGTGTGCCGCTGGGACTCTGAAACCTTGTTGACCATGTTCAGCTGATTTTGTAGCCCTATACCAGCCTTGCTTCTTTTGGAACTGTATCACTATTTATAGTGTTTTTAATGGCAAACCATCTGTCAACAATGTTGCCATGATGATTTTATTTCCGTTTAGGGAAGGCTCTTTCTCTTCTGAGTTTCAGTTCCTATTCTAGATCCCGGCAAATGATATCCTATTCTAGACCAAAACTATCTGATTTCTAATATCCTATCCCAGACTAAACTGGTTGAAAACCGTACCTTTCACAGCGGCACATACACATATAACTTATACACGAGAGTACCTCCCCCGGTAGCTTTATTTACCCGGGGGGGGCTCCCATATAAAAATGACCGGGGTGCTCGTCTGAAATTTTCGAAAAACACCCTAAAAGGTACCAGAATCTCGTTTGATGGGCGTGGCTCAAAAGAATTTTTACCCCTAAGAGGTACCAATTCTAAAACAACACATGTCATATTCTGTCATATTTTTCGGCTCATACCCTAAAAGGTACCGCGATAATTCTAACGGTGGTCATTTTATATTTTAGTACCCTAAGAGGTACCAATCTACAAATTTTAACCCCTAAAAGGTACGACGAGCACCCCCGTCATTTTCATATGGGAGTCCCCCCCCCCCCCCCCCCCCCGGGTTTATTTATCGTTTGTCTCACTACATGAATTGAAGTGTGCAATTGCATGCAGACGGCGGCATAATTTTTATCTTGAGTTATGCAAACAATTCTTCGCCTTGCTAAGTGACCACTTATAATCCTGTGCAACTGAAGATACGGTTGCAGTATGATGCGATTATTATTATCAAGTGTGTTTATCATCTTTCACCATGTGTCGTACATGTACATTGGCCATAAAAAGCGCGAGAGCCAGAATGTCTTGGTCGTTGTAACCTGCGATCTAGCGCTCTTTTCTTCTGAGCGCGAGAGCGTGAACGAGCGAAAGTTGGCGACTTTCCCTCCGAAAAACAAAGAGCGCCTGAACGCAGGTTATGGTCGTTACTAAATACATGTCATTATTCAGAGTGTATTTTTCTGATAAGCGGAGGTCTTTTAATTACCTTGACTGAACATTTTAATTAATCCTTTGAAACTATTTATGAGGAATTTCACGAATTTCGAACTGAAGTCCGAGTCTAGGATTTTTCTTTCAAACATTTACTTTAATTTAATTTTAATTGAATTAATTCGCGACTACTAAAAAGTAATTACAAAATATACAACCAGCCATACAACCGGTAGTCTTTGCTATATATATAACGTAAAGAAAGGGAAGTGGCAGAAGAAAGGAAGAGAACTTTCGTTTCACTTGACACCTAACTCCTAAGTCATAATTAAAAAAACTCCTTGGTTATAATCGAAAAATACACGCAGTTTGAAGTGACACGAACGTGATGAAAGGGTCAAGAAACTGAGTGTAACCAATAATCGTGAGAAAACATTCTTTCGATTTGATACCTTCTTGTCTTTCTTACTTGATGAATTCTTAGCGACATGACTGAAGTACTATTCTCGTTTTTCCAATTCGAAAAACATCAGCAAAACTGGCCCGATACAAATATAAATAAAGCTGTGGCTTCTGCAAATAAAATCTCCACATTAAAAATCATTATATGCAATACTTCCAACCAACCACCGCCCCCCCCCCCCCCCCCCTCCCCCACCATGTAACGGTAAGTGAAAAATTATGCCATTTCAGCAATGATCCAAACAGTGTTGAAAATCATTTGATCCAAGATGCCTGAAAAAAGTTTGAAATAAAACCAACATGATATATTTTCACTTGCCAACGGTATTTCCGAAAACAGCGACCCAAAAAAAAACTTTTTCTAGAAACTGATATTTGCCTTAAAAATTAGTGTCCAATTGTTGTCTTCGGTAGATAGGGGAGCGCGCGGTCTTTGATGTCTAAAACCAACTATGCGTGGTATTTTAATTCAAAAAGGGTCATTCCAGGGGTTACACTAATAGATCAGTTACACGGCGACAGTTCATAAACTTCACTGTCAGAAAGAATTCTAAAATACAAAACCTTTTATTATTACATAAATACCTGAGTACACTAAACTCGCTAAATTTATAACCAAACGAAAGCATGCGTATAGCTGCCAAGTTTGCGTGCAACTGTAATAAAGTACTCTGGACTATGAAGGATCATCTGATTTTAATCTGTTGCATCGCATCGCATCGCCAGCCACTCCAAAGAGCTCTCCCTGTTTGTAAACTGTGGATCTTTCCTTAATGAGAGTCGTAATTAAACATTTAGAGATATTTAGCCTAACGTGCGATCGATTAGCTAGTCCTACATAAAACATAAACAAGGCTTTAGATACTGTCTCAAGGTATTTTGGTCTTTTAGGATAACATATTTTACGGACTTTGGGTAACAGAGACTTCAACTTCATTAGTGCGACACACGGGCGGGGTAATCATTAATGATAAACAGTGGAACTAAATCGCTCGTATCATATCATTGTAGTTACTGTTTATGAGAGCAAATGTTAAACGGAACAGCACTTTTCAGTTAAATGATGTTAACTTATCTCTGTGAAATTTGCGTTGTACTTACAGAAAGCTCCGGTGAAAGCAGACCTGTGTCGTCTTTCTGCAACAGCGTTTGTTTTGAATACGGAGCTCTGTTCCGTGTGGATGAACACGCAAACTCCCGCTGTCCGCGTATGAATTAAGCCGCAGTTGTTGACAGCCATCAAAACATCAGCTTATTAGATCGATTTTGGCTCGGACCAACGATCACGAAACGAAGATGTCCGAAATAGGGGTCGTCGGCATAAAGTGAAAAAGCGAACTACCGACAGTTCAGTCCTTTTCAATTCTTGAACCGTAAACAATGGCGAAGTCGTTCGTTGCTATGGGAGATGAGCCTGTTGGTGGTTGCCGCTGTAGAAGCAAATCGCGGCCGCAAAGAAACTAAATTTCCCCTCTGATGATAGCCTGCGCGCGGACGTATCCGATTTCCTTGCTCCCCGAGGCGAGGAAAACAGCAAGAAACGTCCGTTTTCCGCGGGTAGCAAGGAAATCGGATACGTCTGCGCGTAGGCTACCCTCTGAAAGCGACGTGATAAATAAAATGTTCATTGTAATTTATACATAGCTTTTGACGTCATACATGTACATACGGATTATTTAACATAAACAAATAAAATGAAAGGCTGATCGTACAGTAAGGGCGGATATATTAAAAAAAAAACTGTAACATACAAGGCTGATCAGACAGCAAATTCGTTCGATTTCTTTTAATAATATATGCCCGATATTTCGGTTAGACTGGTGCTACATTTTGCTATTGTTTGTTCAAGTGGTCCTTGCAGTTTTTTGAAGTTATTTGAATATATTTTTAACCGGATTAATTTCGAACCGCACGGCCGTTCTTCTTCAGGGTATAACCTTACTAAAAGAAAAAACGTTACAGATTTGAATATATAACAAGCGAAATATATGAAATTACATACTTTGCTTATACGCTGAAATCTGTGACGTTTTTTCTTTTAGTACGGTTGTACCCTGAAGAAGAACGGCCGTGCCGTTCGAAATTAATCGCTTAAAAATATATTCCTTACTGTACGATCAGCCTTTCATTTTATTTGTTTATAATTATTTCTGCTGATCAGATCCTTCACAAGGATCCAGTACTTCCAATTTGTCGAGTGGTCCTTTCATTTACAAATTATTCAACATATTTGAAGCAAACAATAGAGCGAGTTCGTTTCTCCCAAATTCCGACACGTGTTTTCATCAGATTTTGTCAGAGCAATTTTCTATTTCTCTTCATTTATTAATAGAAACAAGGACCTACACAATGTTGCGTGACGTCATACTCGTGCTTTTATCATTATCATAAATAAATAAAAAACGCGCCGAGTGCATATTCAACACATTGATACACTGCCCAAATATGGTCAAAAAGTTATCGATAGACGTTATGTCTACATGACGTATAACCAGCGATGGCGGTAAATTTCGCATTTTGAAGGAAAGTGAAAATGACTGCTGCCTGCAATTTCGTATTTTTGGGGAAAAAGTGCGTGAACTATTAGTTAAAAAAGGGAAAAGAAAGAAAAAAGAGAAGAAAAAAAAAGAGAAAAATATTGTTCACATGATTGGACAAAAAAGGGTCGCGGTCGCAGTGTTTCTTGGCGTAGCTGAATGAAAACTGGTTCAAAGTTTAACCTCTCGACAAGGAGTGAATGAAGGAGCACAATTTTCGGAAATTCCTTTGGTAATCACCTCTGGAATATAATATAGACTCGGCTTCCTCAGAAAAGTTTCTGATCTCGTAATTACGGCTGTAGGAGCTAAAAAACGAGCAAGTTTGTAAACAACATTGATCGACTCAGCTCGTACTTCGATGTTTGAAAATTTGGTGCTGATGGAAGGGACTAAAAAGCCAAATCAACTACAGGTACGATGTTTTAACCGTTTCTTGTATCCTTTAGCTGTGAATTTTTGTAAGACATACTGTCCACGCTGCGGTTTTTTCGGACTTTTCGCCGCTATGTTTAGGTACGTAGCCGTGTTTTTGTTCAATTTGTTTTGATTCTGAATTGAACTTTTTAAGATACAAAACACTTGTAAATAAGACATTATATGAGATTTTACTGTGTTTTAATGCTTGTTGTCACTACTCTGTCCCGTTCTTTGAGTAGACGAAAGCTCTTCGTAGAAACTCTCAACTGATTGTGTACGCTAAATTAATTTTAGCTTGGCAAAAGTTTCGGCATTCGCTGCTTGTTGTTTAAGAAATGGTGCGAGGTAAAATATTGTTGTAAGGCTTTTTACTTAATGAAAGGTTGTATATCTCAATGAACTTTTTCTAGAAACTGTGATTTGTTATCAATGTGTTGAATTATAAAACAGTTATAGTGTTCAAGTTGCGCAATATTGACAAAGGCGCCACTTTCATTCATGAACTGTGTGATGTTGCAAGTTTCGCCCGGTAAAACATATGTAAGCTTTTTAAAATAAAAAGCTTGTCGGCGATATTTTTTCTTCAAACTGTGCTTTGTTATCAATGTGTTGAATTATAAAACTATTATAGCGCTCAAGCTTGCGTGATATCGCCTAATTTTAGCCGACTCGGCCTACGGCGTCGTCGGCTAAGTATTAGGCGATATCACGCAAGCTTGAGCGCTATAATAGTTAAATATAAGCACTCGGGAATTTTAAAGAACACGAAAGAAGTGCAGAGAAGCACGAGCCAAAGGCGAGTGCTTCTCGCACTTCTCGAGTGTTCTTAAAAATTCCCAAGTGCTTATATAACTCAACAATGCACGAGGAACAAGTTTTTTTATTTCTTTTATAAAATAAAAACGGTTATAATGAACCTTACGTCACGCGCGTGCTTTATCGAGTTATAATGAACTCGGTTTAACCAATCATATCGCGCGCATTTCCTTGAGCATTTTATAAAAGCTCATGTAAAATGAGTATGTGGTCAATCAGGAGGTGTGTCGGCCCGTGAGCCGATCAAAATTTTATAAGCTTAAATAACTGAACATGATATTCTAGCCAATGAGAGGCGCACGCACACCTTCCATTCTATATATAATAATCTGAAGACAAGAAATTGGTGTTGAACCGGTACAAAAAGACATGTTTTTAAAAGGAAATGCTCGTTAGCCGAAGAGGAGAAGTAGGTGACAATATAGCTACTCTGACAAGGAATGTGAAAGGCATTCTTGACGTCTTCCGTGTCCGCTCTATTAAAATCAGTTTTTGTAAATTAATTAACTTTGAACACGTAGTTTACAACGTAACGTTTCCATATCCTCAATAATTCTTGTTAGCTAAGCCTACGTGATTTATATAGTAGCTTAAAAACTAGCCGTGAAGCCTCTGAAATTGTCATTGTTCCAATAAACTTGAAATTTTTCCTCTCAAAGGTTCATGTGTTTTCTTTGTTAGCGATTGTATTGTCTTTCTTACTAGCCTTGTTTTCATTTAACAGCTCCATGTAATCTGCCTCCTCTGTGTCCTCTCCTCGCGTTGACTCATAGTTCTCTTTGTGAACAGCGCATGTACTTGCTTTGCTTTCCTTATAAAGAGCAGGGACCGTGATTGGTATTTCATATGCATTATCAACAATGGCGGAGGTTTCTTGTGATGTTGGTGTTGTTGACTGTAGTTTCTTGGTATTTGCCGCCAAAACATCATCACTTATGATCTCAACGTAATCGGGGATGGATGTGCGTAAAGCTGAATTACTAGTCTCCTTTAGATCTTGCTCGGCAGAGGAAGCCTGGGCTTCATCCGGAAACCCATTTCTTAACAATAGCTTTTCGTACAGATGATTCTCTTCTTGGCCACTTTTGTTATCTTTTTTGCTCTCTGCCGCTACTGGCAGATGTGGTGGAACAAACTTATAACTTGGCCTTTTTGGAGATTTTACACTGCCTCGCATTTCTGGTTGGTTGGTCTGCCTGTGGCCAACAGATTCTGGAATCTCCAGGTAGTCCTGTGATAGGGGATCAAATACGCATGACTGCAATCTCTGATAAACATGCTGATCCTCGCCTTGCTGGCTAGCGGCGTTACTGACCGGAGTATCTTCACTTCGTACTCTTCCACTCCAAGAACGGTATATAACGTCTTGTCCAAGAACTTCATCGACCGATGTAGATAGATTTTCACCCCTCTCGCTGTCGAGAGCCAGGTTGTCTAACCCATTTTGAGAAATATTTTTACGCGTCAAAGCCTTCTGCTGCACGGCAGTCAGATGACGTTTTCTTCTTCTCTTTGTTTTGCAGTAAACATAGTAAGTGAACCAAATATTTAGCAAGTAGGAGGCAGCTAAGGCACAGCTCAGGACTATGATAACGATGAATGAAATCACTGCAAAAAAATTAAATAGTCTAAGTAAGAAATTGCGATCGTCGGTCATTTGAAAAATTGTTGTCACTCTACTAGTAAATTGACTTTTTCTTAATGATACATAATTTTTGAAAAAATATATGCAGATAACTCTGATTACGATCCCCTTTTTCTTGCATTTACGAAGTTCAGGAAAATTGAAAATTGAGACTCTTTTTATGCTGTTCAAGGTGGTTCTAATTCTTGTTCCCTTTTTTTGTGGATGAAATTAAATTCTAAAGTGTTGCCATTCAAATGAAAGTTGTTGAGCAGTACTATGCTTTGTGCTGTTTGTTTTGGTTACTACTACGTTATCAGTGTGAAATATGTTGCAGTCTGTGACGTTTACCTCGGGAGTACAACAAGCAATGGTGTCATTTTTAAGAAGATCAAGGAAACAAATATTTCAAATTTAAAATATAAAATATCAGCAAGACCACAGCGACAAACCGTTGAGAGGTGCCGGATCTCCCAGTTGTAGACCTGGATCAGTACAATAATTACTTGTAGAAAATCAGAAAACGGCAAACCGATCCTTACGGCAAGGCGATGAAAGAGTAAACAAAAGAATAAAACAAAATATATATATTCAAACAAATTTGCCCAATATTTCGGTTTGAAAACAAACCTTCTTCAGGGGCTAACGTCACGTCTATTTATTCCTAGAGGAATAAATAGACGTGATGAAGCTCATTGACATACGACACCTAGTCTCCTACACCAATAACAATCTATTGTTTTTATTTTCATAATTTCAAACTCATATTTGTAACGAACTTTTATTTTTATCTTCATTTTTCTGTTAGCCCCTGAAGAAGGTTTGTTTTCAAACCGAAATATTGGGCAAATTTGTTTGAATATATATATTTTGTTTTATTCTTTTGTTTACTCTCTTATCGCCTTGCCGTAAGGATCAGTTTGCCGTTTTCTGATTTCAAATTTACTTTGCTTGGGAGGGGAACACAGGACCCCAACGTCCATGCTATGGTCACATGACTCGTTGACGTAATGGCTCTTCCAGCCGTCGTGTTCACACTGAAGCAGTGATCGTTCACTCCCTTCGCAAGCAACATCTTTAAGAAATATTGCACCCGAGCCTGCGCCAAACCCGGCCATAGGAACAGCGGCGACTTCATAAGAAAAGTTCAGCTGAGTACATATAACGCGGGCGTCATGTAGGTTCCAGTCCTTGTCGCATATTGTACCCCAGACCTTACCGTCTTTACTGATTTCTACTCGTCCAGCATAAGAAAGATGGGAACCTTTTAATCGGATGTAAACTGGAGAGAAAAAAAATGGATCGCAAGACTTTTTAAGTCAAATATCAAAATTTAATTGTTTTGATTTGTGGCCTTGTCATGTACTGGCCATTTTAATTTTGAATTCTACTCAGTGAAAGGTTCTATGGAATTGATAAAAAAAGAGTGAGATAATGTTTAATTTTCATCAGTCATGATATACATTACGAAATTTATTTTATAGATATGGAGCTCTCTCTATATATAATATATCTATATCTATCTATATATATATATAATATATATAATATATATATATATATATATACACACTGATTTTCAAAAACGTAGCTATTTGAAAAATATATATCTTATATATATACCTGGATTTTTGAAAACGATATCGCCCTAAGTAAGCGTTTGTGAGCGTTCTTGGCCTTGTTTTTAATATAAAATCTAATAGACTGTTACTAGTCTTTTTTTCTCTCGCCCTCGCCCTCGCTCCCTTTCCCTCTTCTCTCTCTTCTCTGTGATTTTCGGGCTGATCGGGCTCATAAAAACCCTTGTTTGGGCTAGTTGTAGTGAAATTGCGTAAATTTTCGTTGAACACGTTTTCAAAAATCCAGGTATATATATACCTTTTGTATTCCCATCAAAAACGTCACCTATTAGATGGGAATACAAAAGGTATATGCAGTTAGTTAAGGTTCAAGGTGCATTTTGTCTATTTTTTTTTAAGGTTTCAAGTAATTTGAGACCCAATCGCACAACATACAATTTTTAAAAGAAATTGTATTTGGGGAACTTTATCAAAGAAGCAAAATTATTAGCTATTGTCTTCTGCTATTCTGATTGGTTAAGCACGAACATTTCTTAAAATTTATTTGACGCAAATGGATTTTCTTTATTTTTATAATGAAATATAATTATTAACCATCAGCTCCTCCTCTATGTAGGAAAAAGCTAATGCCGCAGAACAATGAAGTTTGCTATCGTTCTTATGTGGAACAATAAAAGGAGGCCAGGTCTACCAGTACCACCAACACCGGTGTACTCCACTGTTTAGATATTATATTTCATAACATTCCAAAATATTCAAGTAACGAAACCGACTAATTATACTACGAAACCTAAAGGTTTATAATTTGCTATACGAATGCCTAGAAAAATACACTTCGTAACAGAAAATATATTTGTTGTAGCCGATACGTTGTTTAGCTCTTAGGAGAAGTGGTCATAACAAGTATACTCGACGAGGACCCACCTTGTGTAGGAGTAGGGGGTTATGCAAGATACCACCTATCTAATGAGTGTAATGGACAAAATGTATTGGCCTAAAAATTGAAGATGAGACTTTAACATTATGTGCGCATTAAGCTTGCATTGCTAGTAAGACGGCACAGGTTGGTTTGAATCTTTTTCTCAGTTTCTTCTCCTGATAGAATGGGGGCTATACCAACAAGACACCATCTTTTTCGGTGGGGGAAAGGGTGGTATATGAAGAGACACTAGTCGTTTTCTAAAATGGTGGGTCTTGTGGCAAGAGAGCTCATACTCTCTTGCCACAAGCATATATGTAGCAATTAACACTAAACAGTTTCAAACCTTGACTTTGAATTCCTTACACTGAATGGACTCAATCGAGAAGCAAAAAAAATACATCTTAGGGCGCGTTTTTTGGGGCATATTCTGGCCATTCCAAAAACAGGATACCTCTAATTATTGCACTATGTCGTATTCCTCTAGTAAAATATGAAAGGAAGTCACTACTTTGGCTATATGCACCTGGAAAAAAATTGCCTTGTGAGAATGTAAACAACATATATTTGTTAGCGTATTCTTAAATTTTATTTTTTCTTGCATATCGATCCAATCATTATGTTGGTAAATTCCTTAATCCTTTTGGGCCCAAGTTTTTTCCAGAGAAAACAATCGGGTGTAGAGACATCGAATTGGCAACTCAAAGAAATGCTCCCTGATCACAAATCAAGACATTCTATATACCATTCGAAAACTTATAAAAAACTTCACATGTAACCCGCAATATTTATTTACATTTCCATGGCAACGCACAAATTAAAGTTTATGGTTGTAATTATGCAATTGTTTAGGTTAAATTCTTGACTCGTCAATGGATACGATATTACTTGAAACAAAATACGCCACGGAAAAGGTTCAGAAGGTTATCATCTAAACTACAAATATCACAGACTGGGATCAAAAGTTCCTCAAAGAATGAACGTAAGGATTCTTTGCATTCCAATTTTGCAAATCGACTGCCACTATGCAAAACATTTCATATTTGACCAAATATTCAGTTAATTTTTCCTACAAAAGCAACGTTTTATACAAATTTAATAACTTCTACACCTTCAAAATCGTCCTTAATTAAGAAGCAGCATGTTCGTTTAGCCATGACAGTTTTGATTTCAAATCCGATCATTTACATGAAAGAAAAACAACGAGGAGGCATTTCTGTGTTATTATTTTTAACCGAAGTATTCTTCTAGGACTAGTTTGGCTGGTCAGCTGTTTATTAAAAAGATTTATTTATTATTTTTTATGACACTGGATTTGCTATTCTGAGAGGGCTTCAGCTAATAATCTTATAATCTGGAGTATTCTTAGTATAACGAATGCAAAGCCATACGTGCAAGTGTCATTTGAATAAACATTGTTAGTTTATTTTCCTTGTTTTCATCGAAGATCCGTCGAGAAAAGGTCGGATGTTAGAATAATACGATATTCAGTCTTATGTACTCAATACGAGCCTTTATTACCAATGAAATGTCTGCCAGGTTTTAATATGCAAAATAGGAAAATGTCGCAACTTGCATAGCCGATCACGTTAATTTGGAGACGGAGAATTCTCATTCGCTTAGAATAAATTCATTTTTTAAAGTGGTTGAGCTCAGGTCAAAACTTATCTGATACTTTGTTTATCAGTGTAGTTTTGAAAAACTTTGATTTGCCACAAAAAGGAATTCAATCTAAAGTATACAACACCGCCCCCTAAAATCGTGACATGAATAAGCTGCCAAAATCGTATTGCTTATATTGACCTAAAAAATAAACAGTAAAACGAGAAAGTATTACTGAAGAGCTTTCGTTTGAATGGTCACACTCAGATCAAGAGTAAAATTTAATCCATGAACTCCAAAGTTAGAATTATTAATGTATCACATGCCGACTCATGGTTTGACTGGGTAATGAAACGGACACTTGGTGCCATACTTAAAATGCAAATGTCGTTACCTGCTAAAGTCTGATTGAACACAGCACAATTTACCGAAAACAAAATAACATTTCGGAAAACTGAACTCGGGTGATACTTTGCGTCATCCTTGGAATACTCTCCTTCTTGTACATGTGTAGTTCTTCATACACCACACACTTTCAAATTTTGGTGATCATATGCACAAAGGTGTCGACCCTTCTCAACCAGAGTCAACTAAAACTATATGTGATACCCCGGATGTGATATGGTTCGTGCTATTGACTTTATCGATCAAATTCAAAAGTCGGCAAAAGAGCGACATTCAAATGAAAGCTCTTGCCGAGAGGAGTACTTTCCAGTGGATTTGTTTGTTTTCCAGATTCTCCAAAATTAAATTTAACATATATATATTTTTTAATTTTGACTGGAGTATTATTGACAGTGAAAGCCGTTTGTTTTGTCCTCAGAGGTTGTTCTTCGCCATGGTATTCCAAGTGTCTTTTGCAAGAACAACTAACACGAAGATTGAACTGCAAGACAATCTTTTAGACTTCCGAGCTGAGCCCTTTGCTATTTCTTGTGGTTTCATTCAAGTGATAACCTTCGCTAAAGTGTTAATTGCTATCACAGTTTAATGCGATCTAATGCTATTGTATAATCTTCATTACGCTGTCATTAAGGGGCACAGTACCTTTAAAGTTTTGGTCATCCTTACTGTTGGTCCAGTTTTTCATTCCAACAACTTCTCTTGTAGCAACGACGAGAAAAAATGTAACAAAGATGGCCTTCATGGTTAGATTCCGGTTTGTTGATTTTGTCTGAATAAATATCTTCTAAGCTGAAGGACATAAAAGGAGATTTGCCCTCCATATGACATGATAAATATACCGAGTAACGAAAAAAAGCCTTGGCTTGCGTGACAGAAGACGCGCCAATCATACACTCCTCAGATTTTATATAAGAACATTTTTATAATAACGTTGAGGCCAGGGAGACGATTGGCCTGAATTTCAAGAACATGTCAAGAACGTACCCAAACTGTACTGAGATTTGCCTTCCTTGTGACATAGTAGTATACCGAGTAACGAAAACTAATATGGCCTGCGTGACAGAAAACGCGCTAATCATACACTTCTCAGTTTTTAAATAAGAAATTTTTTTAATAGAACTTTGAGACCAGTGATCATGAGATTGGCCTGAATTTTAAGAACGTGCCAAGAACGTGCCAAGAACGTACCCAGGCTCATATTAATAGTTAAGAACGTCTCTATTAAACATGTTTCACCGCAATGAGATAAAGAAAAAAGGTATACAAGTCTTTTTCCATTTTACTGAATATCAAGCATGTCTAATAATTGGAAAATTTGTACAACTTCACCTACATTTTTTGTTCTTATTCATAACTATAATTTACTGAAATACTGTACCATATATCCTAAAAACGTGCTAAGAACGTTCAGGCTCAAATCGCCAAAAACAAATAAAATAATAAAAAACGTCCAGTCCAAGCCAGCCTCAGCCCAAAAAACGTACACAAACACACGCGTACGCACACACAAACACAAACAACACAAATAACACAAACACAAACAACACAAACACAAACGTACACAAACACATGCGTACACAAACAAAAACAACGCAAACACAAACAACACAAACACATGCGTACACAAACACAAACAACAAACAAAAACAACACAAACTCAAACGTACACAAACAACGATACAAACAACACAAACACAAAGTTTAACGTACGCAAACACTATACAAGTCTTTTTCCATTCAGTATAATTGTAGCAAGCATGCTTCAGTAAATAATTGACAGAACTTCGCCTATATTTCTTTCTTCTTTTTCTTAACTATATCATTATAATTTCGTAAGAAATAGGCGCGCGGATGACCAATCCCAATCGAGAATTTTGTTATTGATACAATTAACTGGAATATTGTACCATTTATCCTATAGCTAACCAGGGGCGTAGCAAGGATTTTTCAAAGAGGGGGGGGGGGGGGGGGGGGGGGGGGTCACACTGTGTCACACCCAGGGTACTTATATACCAGATTATCACGTCGACATCCACGCTGTGTTTTACTAAAATCTCACACATGGTTCACGTTTTCTTACCCTGCTAGCAGATTCCACATACTGTCAATCCTCTCAGTCTGAGTGTAACCTGCCTCATTCCATGGCCATGGCAGCCTTTGCCTATGGTAGCCTATCCCAGCTGCTAGAGGCGTTCACGCGGACGCCTCTAGTTGCCGGAAGCGATGAGAGGCGGCTGTATACGCAGGCTCGCCATGGCCATTGGGACAAGGCCATGACCCGTATATTTCGTCGATATAAAGCGCACGAAAACGAGGAAACCAGGGAGTGACATTTGTGGACGAGGCAGGGGTGTTACAGTACAGGACTCAGTATAATTGCCTAAAAAGGTGGATAGCAGTGGAAACACAATTGTTTTGAAAACGTTTATCTTCTGGATAGTGATATATCCGGTGGATAGCGTTATCCAGCTTGGCAAATTGGCGAGTGAACGAAACACACTCGACACCACAGCAGAGGTGAGGTGGGGTGGGGTGGGAAAGGACACTTGATTCTTCGTAGTGTTTTATATAGATTTGACAATTCTTCCTGTTTATGTTAAACTTTCGTTGTCGTTTGTTGTTGTCAGGTCAAATATATTTCTAAAGCATTTCCTGAAAGTATCACTGGTATAACATACAACATTATAAGGCCTTTTCAGGTCGACTGCGGCGGCAACAAGGACTTAAAGACCTATTGTCACTTACCGTGATGCACCGCGCATTTTTCATTTTGATTTGGATCCAGATAAATGCGATCTCCCGCGAAGTGAAATTTTGGCCCTCTCATTAGGTGGAAAACATGGAGTGCGGAGCGCGGAGTGTGGAAAATGATGAGTGTGGAAAATATGGAGTGTGGAAAATGAGGTGTGGAAAATGACGAGTGTGGAAAATGAGGAGTGTGGAAAATGAGGAGTGTGGTAAACGCAAAAAAAGAAGGTTGTATGTGTGTAAAAAACGTTTGTAATGGGAAGCGATATATTTTTGAACGGTTGATTTAATGCGATTTAATTAAACTATATAAACGATATTAACAATCAGTCCTTGTGTTTTTTCATTCGTACATTAACGAATAGGTAAATAACAGAAGTCAACACGCGCAGCATTATTGTGATATTAACGATATTAACAGTCAGTCCTTGTTCCTATAAAAAATACAATGCATCACTACATTTTCATTGCTAAATAGCACGGTATTGGCAGCTATAATAAAATTGTGAATTTTTTACGGTGTTAACAATCAGTTCTTTTTTCTATGAAGAAAGCATTGCATCATTGCATTTTCATTGCTACATCGTACGGTATCGGTAGCTATAGAGTTCACTTACGATTAGATAATTTAAAGAAATCATCGCGCGCAGCATTATTGTGAATTAACAACATCGACAATCAGTCCTTGTTCTTTTAAAAAAGCAATGCATCACTGCATTTTCATTGCTAAATAGTACGGTGCTTGTAGCTATAAAGAACAGTAACGAATAAAGTAAACCCCCCCCCCCCCCCCCCCCCCCCCTTTTATGTAAAATCAAACTGGGTACCACCAGAATTTAGTTTTATCGACTGAGTCGATAAGGTAAATTAACCACCGTAAAAAGATTCCAATAGCTGACGTTTCGAGCGCTAGCCCTTCGTCGGAGCGAATCAAGGAATTGTGGGTAGTGTGTGGTTTTATATAGTATTCTATTCCACAACACTCTCACTCGCACTCATTGTTGAATAGAGGTATGGGAGCGTTGATCTCGCCGCTTCCTATCCTGGTTCCCACCAGAGGAGCACAACAACCCAAGCCCCCACAGACCAAAAGAACCTCCCAAACCTTAACACCCCAAACTCACCCATCCTCAACAAATGACATTTTATTCAAAACATAAAACACAAGAAATCGCAATTAGAAATAGAACCAAGTGTATCACCCTGAATGATTTGACTGAGCCTCTCATCTGGATACGTTGTCACTCCCATGCCGGCCTTAACAGGGTTTCCCCTCCAATCAACCCAACGTACTTTTTCCGGAAAAGACTGGGTTGCAGCTAAGACAGACACGTCAAAAGATAGGTCACACTCCCATTCCCACACCAGTTCAAAGGAAGCCTAAAAAAGGAAAAGACGAAGGGAAAAGCGTGGGTGGAGATTTATATTAACAACAAAAGGGGAATAAAAGTATAAGGAGGGAAAAACCCAAGGGCCAGCAGGAAGTGACAATTGTGACCCAGAATGACTAGGAGGGTGACTTAAGATACCCCGTTTTCGCAATTGTCACTAACCACAGTCCCAAGGGTGGGATAGATGGAATGTGGAAATAAATACTGAATAATATAAACATCTAAAAACAAGAGAAAGGCATTGAAACAATCATTTATTCCATAATTCCGGTCCATTACTCATCAACAGTTCTACTTAAAACTTCCTTGTTTATAATTGTCACGCGGAGAGGATTCAGGGAAATCCCTCTTCCTCTTGAAGCAGGTTGCCTTAGTGTGGCCAAACCTCTGGCAATAGAAGCAACGAAGCTTATATGGAGCTGATGGGCCATCACGACGTGGAGGCCTAATAAAACTACGTTCCTGCCGCCCTCTGGTGTGCTTATCCACCTTCGCCACTATCTCAAAAATCTTCTCTTGATCCTTATCCCCCAAGAGAGGGAGAAGGTAATCACGGAACTGGCTGTCGGTAGTGCAGTGAAGCTTAGAACGAAGTGTCTCACAAGCCAACTTGTAATAGTTCGCACGGTCGTGTTTGCCATCTTGAGCTGCATCCTTTATTGCTTCAATCAAAACCATGGCCTCGTAGCGGGAGAATTCAGCAATAGGACGGGCGGCCATGATTTGAACTCTACCCAACAGACTCTCCAAGGATGAGGTAGTCAGAGATTCTACCTTCTTCTGTAAAGCAACCACGTTCCTCTTCAAAGTCTGAAAAGGATCACATAAAACGCATTCAAACATCCGTCAATGGGCCTTGACGAAAGAATCATGTCACTAATAGTACAATCAAATACTGAACTGGATAAAAAATGCATCGTGCACACACTCGCTAGTGATCAGCAGTCATTCCCTAGACGAACGAATCATGTCACCAAGAGTACAATCAAATACCGAACTCAAACAATATGCATTGTAAACATACTTCTCAGTGAACAGCAGTCGTTCCCTTAACGAAAGAATCATGTCACTAAGAGCACAATTAAAAACCGAGCTCGAACAATGTAACCACACTCATTAGCGATAATCAGTCGTTCCGTTGATGAAAGAATCATGTCAACCAAGAGTACAATCAAATACTGAGTTTAAACAAAAAGCATTGCAAACACACTTATTAGTGATCATCAATCGCTCCCTTGACGAAAGAATCATGTCACTAAGAATACAATCAAATACTGAACTCGACGAACAATATGCATTGTAAACACACTCATTAGTGATCATCAGTCGTTCTCTTGACGAAAGAATCGTGTCACTAAGAGAACAATCAAATACTGAGTTCAAACAATATGCATTGTAAACACACTCATTAGTGATCATCAATCGCTCCCTTGACGAAAGAATCATATCACTAAGAGCACAATTAAATACCCAGCTCAAACAATATTCATTGTGCGCGTGCACACACTCATTAGTAAACATCAATCGTTGCCTTGACGAAAGAATCATGTCATTAAGAGCACAATTAAAAAACCGAGCTCGAACAATATGCACTGTAACCACACTCATTAGCGATAATCAGTCGTTATTAGTGATCATCAATCGCTCCCTTGACGAAAGAATCATGTCACTAAGAATACAATCAAATACTGAACTCGACGAACAATATGCATTGTAAACACACTCATTAGTGATCATCAGCCGTTCTCTAGACGAAAGAATCATGTCACTAAGAGAACAATCAAATACTGAGTTCAAACAATATGCATTGTAAACACACTCATTAGTGATCATCAATCGCTCCCTTGACGAAAGAATCATATCACTAAGAGCACAATTAAATACCCAGCTCAAACAATATGCATTGTGCGCGTGCACACACTCATTAGTAAACATCAACCGTTCCCTTGACGAAAGAATCATGTCATTAAGGTCGTGTTCTATTGGGATCAACCGTTTCAACCTAAACCAGTTTTGGTTGATTTGGTTGAGGTGTCCCAATAGAACACTTTTCTGACTTTTCTAACCGTTTTTGGTTGAAACGCGGTTTGGCCTGGGGATAGTCATTACCAGGCTTTCTTTATGTAACGCGGGTTAACTTCGCCAAGATGGCCGCCGAAATCCGTGAAGTTGCTGCCCTGGCTCTTGCCGTATCCGAAGTTGTTGAAGACGAAATTCCGTTTGAATCAGACGACGACGGACTTGATGGGTTAGCGCTGCTTTTTCTAGAAACTGAGCGCATACCTGCCTCTCGTATAATCGGTTACGTTGAAGATGTTGTGCCCAATTTGACCGCCACCATGTTTAAGCGAAATTTTCGCATGAGCAGGGACACTTTTCACTGGCTACTTGAGTATCTTGAGGATTTGCCGGAGCTGATACCAAGGAATATTGGGCATGGAGGAAGACCCCCAGTTCCACTGGAGAAAAAGCTATTACTCACGTTAGAGCTTCTGGGAAACCAGATTGGTTTCAGGTACAAAAGACCTTTGTGTATTTTGAACAGGAATATGTTATTAGAATCACAGACCTGGTTGCCGTTTAATATTTATGCTTAAGCTTTCATGTAAAACTCTAGATGCGTTACGTGAAATAAAAAAAGTAAAGCCGTCCTGCAGACCGTAAGTGGTTTATTTCGAATCTCTTTACAATAAAGATACTGCCCGAAAGAAAAAAGTTTAGCTGACATGTAATTTTTAGCCAAAGGGACATCCCGCACCCTCTAGATAATCAGGTTTTTTAAGAAACTCCTGAAAATGTACCTAATGTTTAATACATTTCTTCAGCCATGTTTCCTTCCTTCCTCATTCATTCATACATTCATTCATTCGTGCATTTGTTTGTTCATTCATTCATATGCTGTAGGATGGTTTCAGAGAGGTACAATATAACAGAATCATGCACTCACCGATGTTTTCATCAAGTTTGTACTGCCATAAAGACCCACCTGAGTCCACAAATAATTTCCTGGCCAAAACCAGGAGACATGGAAGAGGTTGCTACAGTTTTCAAGGAGCAGAGAGGATTCCCCGGTGTATTGGGTGCCATTGATGGGTGCCATATTCCCATCAGTGCCCCACGGTTCTGTCCTGAAAACTACATAAATCGTAAAGGGTGGCATTCGGTAAATTTACAGGCAGTGTGTAGCCATGACCTTAAGTTTATAGATTGTTATGCTGGGTGGCCAGGGAGTGTTCACGATGCAAGAGTTCTTAAGAACTCTCCACTTTACAGAGATGCCTCTCTAGATCCCAACCGACTCTTCCCTGGTAACAGGCATATCCTTGGGGACTCGGCATACCCATTAAAGGAATGGCTTCTTACCCCTTATCGAGATAATGGCCACCTCAACCAGAGTGAACGGAGGTATAATTTTATACACTCCAGTACAAGAATGGCAATTGAGAGGTCATTTGGATTGTTAAAGGGGCGGTTTCGCCGGTTAAATTTCCTTGAAATGGACTCCTTAGATGATATTCCAATGGTAATCATTGTTGCATGCACTTTGCACAATATATGTTTAATGCAGGATGATGAATTTGATGAATTGTATGACAATGAGGAAGAAGTTAACAATTTCCAAGATGTTGGTGGACATGCTGCCACTGCTAGCCTCAAAAGGGACACTATTAAGGGCATGTTTGTTTGACTGCAATAATTATTGTTTTTTTTAAATATAAATCAGATTATATTGTGCAGCTAACATTGTGTTTTTTGATACCAGAAGTACTTTGCTATTTCTAAACACCTGGAATTTCAAAATTTTCTGGAAAGGGGGTGGAGGGAGGCAGTGTTGACCCCAGGCCCCAGACCCACTTAGATGAAAAGGGGTCTTACCCCAGAGCTGCTTCTATTATTAAAAAAACACCAAGCCGCATGCCGCAGTATTGAAAACACTGCCTGTAAAATATCTACAAGCACTATAAACACCAAATTTTACATTGGTTAAATTGCCAGTATTGTTATACCTCATTGTCTGGTGGCAAGCGAGTGAGCTAGAGTGATTTGGCTGATCCCTCCCCTAAGCCCTAATAAAGGAAAGCCTGCAGCCTAATGCTTTTGTGAATGCTTTAAAAAATCCCTATTTTTTTCCTATAATTTTTTTTCCTATTCCATACTGATTGGTTCTGTATTTTTTAACAAAATGCCATATTTATCCCTAGATTTTTGCAGGCCACTTAAAACTCTGTTATAGAGAAATTGTTGTTGTTGTTGTTGTTGTTTTTCTCTCAATATGCTCTAACCCTTGAAAACTAGTGTTTTTCTCAGATTATTGTGATAAAAATGTGCCAGACTTCATTTCAGTTTTTTGGTCGTTCAGAGCTAGTCCAGTGCCTGCAGTTCGCTACTAATATCTATGTTCCACTGAACTTATATCCAGCTGATAACAATATTCCCGACTTCAATATACTTCTACAGTTTTTTACAAGATAAGGAAGAACTTCCCAGAATTAGAGGCTTTATTTTCGACATCAAAACCGTATCTGGAAAAATTTTGCGTCCGTGAATGCAAACAACGTGCGGACCAACGAGGAAACAGTTCTTTCGTGCCGGTTTTTTTTTTACAAGTAAAAGACATTACACTATAGAAAATTCATGCCAGTTTTTAAAAAATATTTAAATTATCAAGCAAATGTCGCTGCAGAACATGTTACACAAAAGTGGACTTTACATTTACAAGTTGAAATTGTGTCAGAAGAAAATTAAAAAGAGTGGCACAAAAAAATTCTACTTTTGTAATCTGTCCAAAAATGCAGCGAACATTTGCATTTTATCTTCGTGCATTTTCTGCATGGCTGCAAATTGTTTTTCCTCCCTGGCTTTCCTCTCCTCCTTTTCTTCCTGTAACAAGCTCAAGATTTCGTCACCTCGCGATTTCGGGTGGCCACTATCGCGTCTCTTTCGTTTCCTCGCTATTGGCCGGCTGGTAACCTGCTTCTCTTCAGTAGCCACTGCCGCTGCAGGCTCAGTTCTGTCTTCTGTCATGTTGATTTCTCCTTTGCCAGAGCTTGAGGCAGTCGATACTGGGTTCACGCTGGGTTTGTAGCCCAAAATGTCTCCCAGCTCCTGGTAGTATTTGCAGGTTTTTGCGCCACGTCCCGTTGCTCTGTTGTTGTCCTCTACGTCCACGAAACTTTTCTTCAGTTGTTTCCATTTGTTGGAACGCTGGGTACCAGATGGGTGGTAGTTTTTCTGCTTCATGCCTTCGGCAATGGCTCCCCATACGCTTTTGTTTTTGAAGTTGACGTCGGCGAATTTGTGTTCATGTTCGTGATAAAGTGAAATTAACAATTTGACGCTTTCATCCGTCCACCGCATAAAACTCTCATCTTCAGTCAACGAATTAGAGCCTGCAGAGCTGGGTTCGCTTTGAAGTGTAAACAAACGAGAAATTTCCCCTAAATCTAGGGTTTGAATGTCCTTATTAAAAAAAGCCGCCATTTTGTTTGTTGACAATTTTGGAAACTTTTTTTTGCGAAAATCACGCAATCACGCGCAAAATGATTACGACACGGCTGACGACAAGCGAAAATTGTCGTCCGCTAATATGCCAGCGGGCGCTACCCATCGTTTTCAACCGTTTCAACCAGGTTCTGAGCTGGTTGAAAAAGTTGATCAACCAAACCAACCAAAAACGGTTTTTTCCCAATAGAACACGAAAAAACTCAACCAACCCAACCAACCGAAAACGGTTGTCCCCAATAGAACACGCCCTAAGAACACAGTTAAAAACCGAGCTCGAACAATATGCACTGTAACACACTCATTAGTGATCATCAGACGTTCCCCTGACGAAAGAATCATGTCACTAAGAGTATAATCAAATACCGAGCTCAAACAATGCTTATTGTAAACATACTCATTAGTGATCATCAATCGCTCCCTTGACGAAAGAATCATGCCACCAAGAGTACAATCAAATACTGAGCTCGAACAATACTCATCGTAAACACACTCATTAGTGATCATCAGTCGTTCCCTTGACGAAATAAGAATCATGTCACTAAGAGTACAATCAAATACTGAGACCAAACAATAAGCATTGCAAACACACTCATTAGTGATCATCAGTCGTTTCCTTGACGAAAGAATCATGTCACTAAGAATACAATCAAATACTGAGTTTAAACAATATGCATTGTAAACACCCTCATTAGTGATCATCAGTCGTTCCCTTGACGAAAGAATCATGTCACTAAGAGTACAATCAAATACTGAGCCCGAACAAAATGCATCGAAAAACACACTCATTAGTGATCATCAGTCGTTCCCTTGGCGAAAGAATCATGTTACTAAGAGTACTGTGGCTCAACAATAAACACATTCAATATCCCAGGCGAGAAATAAAAGTGTATTTGAACCCAAGCCAACCGTACCATAAGAACAAATTTAGCGATAACCTTAAGATGCGTGTTACCCTTACACCCAAAATTTACAAAAACTCAACTGAAACAACACCGCGCCAAAACTTTGGGGAAATTCGATGGCATAATAGACTACAGTTCAGAAAAACAGTCACCTCGAGTTCTCCCTGTTCACCCTGACCTAGCGGTTGCGCCGGCTGTGCTGGTTGTGCCACTTGTGCTGGTTGTGCCGCTTGTGCTGGTAATTGTGCCGCTTGTGCCGGCTGTGCCAGTTGTGCCGCTTATGCCGGCCGTGCTGGTTGTGCCGCTTGTGCTGGCTGTGCCGCTTGTGCTGGTTGCACTGGCCGTGCCAGTGGAGCTGGCTGCGCTGGACGCACCGGTCGTGCTGGTTGAACTGGCATCTGTGGATCCGCCATAATCACAACAACAGATAATCTTCTTCACTTGAAATTCGGGGGTCACAGAAAAGAGTCGTCAAATACTCTTCCGGGCGCTTGATCACGTTTGAAGGGCAGAATGCTGGTGAGAGTCATCTTTTATCCTTATTTAACATCCCTAGGGATTGCCAGACTCAATGGGGTTCGTTAACATAGTCCGAGTCGAAATACCTCTGGAATTCAGTCTTCGCGCTTTATTTCGAGTGTTGTGAATAGTAAGCGGTGGAGCTACGCTATTGGTGGAAATTTGGTGACGTGAAAAACAAATGTAAATTAGTTGAATGAAAAGCGTTCGTTGATTCCGTGGGGTTTGAGAGTGCCGATTTGAAAGATGATTTTTTGTTCTAGGTTTTTACGGCTTTCTGTGTTACCCTGGTGTAAGGAAAGGCCGCAGATTGTCATGTGTTGTTTAGAATGGTTAGTAAGATTAAAATGGCGCGCGACTGGTTTGGATGCGTCTTTGTCATTTTTTTCAACGTCTCGGAGATGTTCACGAAAACGGTCGCCCAGTCTCCTCCCTGTTTCGCCAATGTATATCTTTTTGCAAAAAGTACATGTTATGCAGTAAATAACATTTACGGAGGTGCATGTAAAACGATCAGTGATTTTAATAGATCGTTTGGGTCCTGTTATTTTGTTCGCGTTGTGAATGAAAGGACAAGTGTTACATCGTGTGCGTGTGCATTTAAAAGTTCCCGGTTCATCGTCAGATTTCAGTGCGCTCGTAACTAGAAAACAACAGAGTCAGGGTACCCACGTTTTTGTTAATACGGGCCAACAACGTGCACAACAGATCGACAGACAATCAGCACTACAAACGCCACAGAAGGAAGAGAACGAGAGAATTCCTTTCACCCTCACTTTCCACCCACACAACAACACAGTCAAAAGCATCATTTTAAAAAATTTTAAATTACTCCAAAACGACCCCGAAACTGGCAGAATTTTTTCACAACCCCCACTAATTTCATTCAAACGTGACAAAAACATAGGCAACTTTCTAGTTACGAGCGCACTGAAATCTGACGATGAACCGGGAACTTTTAAATGCACACGCACACGATGTAACACTTGTCCTTTCATTCACAACGCGAACAAAATAACAGGACCCAAACGATCTATTAAAATCACTGATCGTTTTACATGCACCTCCGTAAATGTTATTTACTGCATAACATGTACTTTTTGCAAAAAGATATACATTGGCGAAACAGGGAGGAGACTGGGCGACCGTTTTCGTGAACATCTCCGAGACGTTGAAAAAAATGACAAAGACGCATCCAAACCAGTCGCGCGCCATTTTAATCTTACTAACCATTCTAAACAACACATGACAATCTGCGGCCTTTCCTTACACCAGGGTAACACAGAAAGCCGTAAAAACCTAGAACAAAAAATCATCTTTCAAATCGGCACTCTCAAACCCCACGGAATCAACGAACGCTTTTCATTCAACTAATTTACATTTGTTTTTCACGTCACCAAATTTCCACCAATGGCGTAGCTCCACCGCTTACTATATAAAACCACACACTACCCACAATTCCTTGATTCGCTCCGACGAAGGGCTAGCGCTCGAAACGTCAGCTATTTGAATCTTTTTACGGTGGTTAATTTACCTTATCGACTCAGTCGATAAAACTAAATTCTCGTGTTTCATTCTCACGCAGCACCACAGTTTCTCTAGAAACTAACCCTATTCATGGGTACCACCAGTTCAACCATCAGTTGCTCTAAAGACCTACCTAGAGGAAATCAGATTACAACTCGCGGAAATTGAGATAACACATCCTAAGAATAACTTGTCTCAACCCGAACGTAAAGCTATCAAGGAGTTAAGATAAAACTCCGAAATCAACATTAACCCTATTCGGCCTGGGCTTTTTTGAGTTCCTGAGCCTGGGGGGGGGAGGGGGGGCACATTGTGCCCCCCCCCCCCCCTCGTAACTTCAAGAACATTAAGGCTATGACAATGAAACCTAGAGGGTACATAGTACGTCCAAAACTGTCTCCTTTACGGTCCGCACAATGGAACGATGACGTCATATGACGTAGTTATTAGGTAATTAGTTATACGGCCGCCATCTTGGATCCGCCATCTTGGATTTCTGAATTTTTTTAAAACCTCTTAAAAACCGTCCAAATTGACGCAAAATTAATCAAAACCAATAAATAAACGCTAAATGAGGTAAAAATACTAAAGTTATACCAATAAACATTGTTTTTCTTCATTCAAAGGTATAAATTTGCAAATTTCCAAAAACATAGCTGTCAAAATCTTGTTGCCATGGAAACGTCAAGTCACGTAATCAAAAAATTGTCTTATGAAATTGTTGCCAGATAAATTTTAGGAAAAGTCACAAAGTTTGATGGCGTTTGAATACATATTAAAGAAGTTATGAATGTTGAAAGTTAGCGCGGGCACTTTGTGCCCCCCCCCCCCCAGGCCGAATAGGGTTAAGAATGCAGACTACAAAGGAAAGGAAAGGAACTTCAACTGTCATTATGAACAAAGAGGACAAAATAAAAGAGGGCTTGACACAACTCAACGTTGAAGAGAACCAAAGACACCACATTGATCAAATGACATTCAAATGGTTATCTCAAACACCAACCCCCACGCATTTCAGTGTTCTATACACTGACGAAAATACACCCATGTGTGCCTAACTTAAAACAGATCCTCATGGACAAATAGCATTTAACAGAATTACAACCTTTGCTAAGACATATCTATAAAGAGCCTCCCCTTATTTCATATAAGAGGGGTAGACCTTTTAAATATATACTGGTCAGGGCTAAACTGTAAAAACCAAACCAGCAAAAAGACCGAGTTAACAAAGGTCTTAACAACCACACCGCGCACTAGTAGGATTTGTGCTAGGCCTGTCAACATCCTTTATTTCACTTAAATCAACTTTCAAAGAATATATCGCTTCCTATTACAAGCGTTTGTTACACACATACAAGCTTTATATTTTTGCGTTTACCACATTCCTCACTTTCCACACTCCTCATTTTCCACACTCCTCGTTTTCCACACTCCCTCATTTTCCACAATCCTCATTTTCCACAATCCTCATTTTCCACATTCGTCATTTTCCACATTCCTCATTTTCCACACTCCTCATTTTCCACATTCCTCATTTTCCACACTCCTCATTTTCCACACTCCTCATTTTCCACATTCCTCATTTTCCACACTCCTCATTTTCCACACGTCTCATTTTCCACACTCCGCACTCCGCACTCCGCACTCCTTGTTTTCCACCTAACCAAAGACGCGCAAGTTAACCACGTTTTGTGACTGAAAGACGCCTTAATTTGCATTTCACACCCAAAAGGTGTGAAATGGGGGAGGAGCTAAGCCTTTTATAACGGAGCTTCGTGTTTAAATCGAAAGATCCCTGATTGTGGAGGATTGTGGTATTTGTTGGACAGACTGGGGCCAAGATTTGACAGGAAAATAGAAATTAACGCCGATTTCTAAGTCTTTTTTCTGACCTCTGATTCACGTAAATATCCCGTATCCCTATAAATGTTCAGCTAAATAGTCCCGTATCCTTATAAATGTTTAGCTTAATATCCCGTATCCCTATAAATGTTTAACTAAATATCCCGTATCCCGATATCTCCTTATCTGGTCTCATAAGATGTGAATTAATTAATTAATAGTTAATATAGTTTCACTGCAGCCACTATCGTTAAAGTGCCCCTGCGATCAAATTTTTGATTTTCATTTTTTTACATTTTCGTGTACAATTAGACTTTCTTACTCATCTTGCCAAATTTCAATCCATTACGAACATTAGAAGTCATTTTATTTTAGCATTTATTTCCGAGAATTTACGGCCGCCATTAATCAACCTTGTTCCAAGGCTTGGTTGCGAATGGGAGAAAGTGAAGTCAAAGACTCAAACATACCTCATGATCACGGGTTGAAATCATAATAACAATAAGTATTGAAAATCACGCGAAAAGCAACAAAAACTTTGAACTTGTTCTTCGTGCAATTTTCTATGCTGATTGTTATTATAATTTCAACCCATGAGGTATGTTTGAGTCTTTGACGTCACTTTCTCTCATTCGCAACCAAGCCTTGGAACAAGGTTGATTAATGGCGGCCGTAAATTCTCGGAAATAAATGTTAAAATAAAATGACTTCTGATGTTCGTAATGGATTGAAATTTGGCAAGATGAGTAAGAAAGTCTAATAGTACACGAAAATGTAAAAAAATCAAAATCAAAAATTTGATCATAAGGGCACTTTAAAGAAAACTAAACGAGAAAGACTGAAATCACATGTGCTCCGAGTTTCGTATATTCATTTCTTTGTTTGTTTGTCTCCTCAGTAAAGATAAAGAGAACTCGCAGAGGTGCTTCGTGCTAGCCCGCATTTTTCCTTTCTTTTTCCTTTTAATTGTCTGCGGGTCATTGGAAAGTTCCAAACGGAGCCGTTTTCATATCAGCCAAGTTACCATTGTCGAGGAACTTTTCATTTGGGGACGCCTTCCTCGAAGGGACATGAACAATGCTTTCCCTCGAGCCGCTCATCCAGGAACATGTGCCAGAAATGGGCCTTGGTAGCCGACTGGGTGTACTCGGGTGTTCTGGCTGGTTATCAAGTTCTATCTCATTCGCAGAGTTACTAAATACAACAACACGTGGTTTACTCTGCAGTGTGGTGATGACATGTTTTAGCTGCTGAACTGATTTCATTAAAATTATGACAACGACGAACAGAAATATTGCCAGGACCAAAAGACAAGCGGATAGAACGAGCACGTCGTCTTCGGATCCCATCAGTAGAACTTTATGATTTGTTTATCTTCGGTTATATTTACTTTTAAAGGATTTCTCTCTGTTAAGGAACGGTACCTGAAAACAAAACAAAAAAGAACTTGTTTTCTCCCATATATTGTCTTTATAAACTTATGATTACAGTCAACACTCTCTAAGACGGACACCGTCGGGACTGGCCCCAACTGTCCGTCTTAGAGCCAGAGATGTCTGGCTTTTCGAGGGTCGAGGTAACGTTACACCAGTAATTCTGAGATGATAAAGCTGAACCTATGGATGTCCGTCTTATAGAGAGTTTAGGTACAGTAAAATGACTGCAAAACGGCAGGGACCAATACCCATAATGGGCTATACGGGGATGCTCCGCCCGAAAGGGGTACCTTTTTGATGCTGGAGGTATATGAAAATGAAAGGGTCGGGATTTCACGAGTTGAAGTATGTGAAAGGGTAGGGATTTCACAAAGAATAGGAAATGGTAGCGAAAACACGAGTTGAAGCATAAAAAAGGTAGGGAAAACTGCAATTTAAGTATTATAAAAAGGGCCTTTCAAAAATATATCAAACAGACGCACGCAAAGGCTATATGAAAGGGGTTACCATTTTCAACGAAAGGTATATGAAAGGTGTACTTTTTTCAATGAAAGGTATATGAAAGGGGCACCTTTTCTGTCAAAAACAGTATATGAAAGGGTAAGGGTTTGGACCTCGGGGGCGGAGCATCCCCGTACAAAACTTTGTTGAGTACCCCCACCCCCGGGCTGTGGCATTAAAAACCCGCATACAAGTACGAGATAAAAGTACCAGGAATACGATATACGATACAGATGCGAGATATAGATATAGATACGAGTATGACTTTTCAAATCTAGTTTACGTGCTGTAGATAATCACTTGTCACATCAAACCTCCTGTAAAGTCCCCTTATCTCTTGGTTAGCAACAAGGAAGGGCAAGAGTTCTGGGGACGTGAATGACTTGAATTTCGAAAGGCAGCACACAGGAAAAGTTGAAAATTTACATGCACATGTAAAAATAAATTTACAACATGTAAATATGGATTTACATACTTTGTAAACTGTGATTTACATGTTAGGATTTTGTAAATAAAATTTACATGAAATTTACAGGTTTGAGCACACATGTAAATCTACTGTAAATAGTTATTTACATGGTTCTTGTTACAGTGAGAAAAAAAGGGACACATGTAAATAACATGGAAATTATTTCACACACATTTACAGTATCTAGACCCTGTAAATAACATGTAAATCGAAAAACGGAGCTTGCAAGGAACCCTGTAAATAACATGTAAATCGAGAAAGGGAGGCTATCCTGTAAATAACATGTAAATCGAGAAAGGGAGCCTATAAAGAACCCTGTAAATAACATGTAAATAGAAAAGGGGAGGCTATCATGTAAATAACATGTAAATCGAAAAAGGGAGGCTAACCTGTAAATAACATGTAAATACAAAAAGGGAGGCTAACCTGTAAATAGCATGTAAATCGAAAAAGGGAGTCTGTAAGGAACCTTGTAAATAACATGTTAATCGAATGAAAGGCTCATTTAAGCCAACCGGTGAAAATACAATAATCCACGATACGATATGTGTGATATTTAAGGTTTACTTACGCAGTTCAGTAGAAAAACTCAAGGATATAAAAGCGATTTCAAGTTTAATTTCGCTTGAGAGCAGATGTATGGAGGATCTGTTCTCTTACCTCATTCTCTCTTGTGAAAGTATATTAAACAGAAAAATTCATCAGAGAAATTTGACAGCCAAAAATAATTATTCACATAAACACTGCATAACAGACAAACAGCTTTTGCAGATTTGCAAATTTTGCTTTCGGAAGCAAGCAAAAAACGTTATTTTTTTTTTGTGAACAAGTAACTGTAATTTGCAACGGACCACCGTAACGAAATAGAAGCACCGGATCCTGTGGTAAAGGATCTAATCAGCTATAAAATAATGAAACGATTTGATAAAAAAGCAAGGCTGATTAACGGTACGGAAACGACTATATTTGTAAAATATCCAATATTTCGAAAGGCACAGCCTTTCTTCTTCAGGGTCTTACAGATAATGACTCGTAAGGCAAAAAAAACGTTACAATTTTACAATTTTTTTTGTGGACTGGCAACATTTACCGTACTGTAATCAACATTTAAAAATAACAAGGAATCAGAGAATTAACTCTGTGTGTAAATTATAGTACCAAGGTAAACCCATGAATTTCCCTGCACTAAGTAGTAAGGAAATAAGGGACCACACGAGGAAAAGAAAAAATCTTTGACCTCGGTGGGATTCGAACCCACGACCTCCGGATCAGATCTTCCGTCGATCGCTCTGCCGCTTGAACCACGAGGCCGTACGGGAGCAGGTCGTGGGTAGATCGTGGGTGGCAATTCGTGGCAATGAGAATGTGAAGGGTACAAATAAATGTTGAGCCACGTAGCATAACATTTACCGTTCTGTAGCGTTTTCCTATTAAAGGCTTGAAATATCAATTTGAATTCCAGTGGTGGTTGTCCCCTTCCCCTTTTTGCTTTAAAAAGTAATGTCTTAAAAGCCCATGTTCACCCAATCGCGCGCTTGTGTTTTTGTTTTAAAACGGTTCAATTGTTCAATGTAGCGTTATGATTGGCTGGCACGTCGATTTTTCGATTTTCCGTCTGTGCGAAAATCAGCCCGGGCGCGCAAAGCAGATTGGGTGAACATGGACCTTTATTAGGCCGAAATGTTTTTCAGTCTAAAACATTTTCCCTCAGGGCTCACTCTCACCCCACCCCCCTGAATTCTGCAGATCGGTTTTCGTTTTCTACAGCTTGTGCTTTCAGAGGATTCCAAAATGCGGTCCAAACGCGAAAAATTAGTACATACCAGGAGCGGTACATACCCACTGGTCAGCGGAATTAACCATAAAAGTTTACATCCAATTGACCGATCGAGCGACCGAGTAACAGACAGTCGGTTTCTCTCACTAACATTCTCTAAAGTTCGAGGGAGGAGCACGAAAAGCTGAAACACGCGTGCGAGCATCGGCGCTTTGCGCCTCCCCTCGAGGGCTAGAGAGTCACAGTATCGAACTTCTCGATAGCTAGAACTAAAGGCAGTTTTTCCCCTGCTTCACTCTATTACAATTATTCGTTACCCCCAATAACTTGAAATTTTATTAACTCGAACTGTTTTAAGTTTCCTCTGACGGCTCGAGTTAATTCTCCAAAATCTTTCCGGTAATTTAATCCATGCAACTCAGGGCGTATGAAAGGGTACGATCTATGTCCCTATACATGACGCATCCACCGCTGAATAATGAAGGCCACTGACCCGAAGGAGGCGAAGGCGGGATATTTTCAACGGTCGAATGGCGGTCGAGTTTGACTACTGGCTTCTGGCCTTAAAACGGCTTTATTCAGTGGAAATCTCGATACAAAATGCCCTAAAAGAATGAAGACGAACCCACGCATCTTTGCAGGTATGTTTTTACCCGCTGGGTAGCGTTTAGGTTTACCTCGGTGTAAGAAGCTGTGACTTTTTCCTTTGTTTTTGAGTGAGCTTACATGAAGTGTAATCTCACTCTATGTCATGGGAAGTGTCCGTAAGTCCGTGGTAGTCCAATCTTCGGGTTGTCTTCGGTATCACGGCGCCTGGTCTCGAACAGATATTGTTTATTTCCGTACGAACGATGAGAGCACGAACACGCGAATATGAGCGAGGTTGAACACGAAGTGCTGCGAACTGATCCCGGATCATCCCGGATAACGAACGACGTCTTTGCGATATCAAAAACACGGAACGTGGAAGCAACCACGTTTTTTCGCCGTTGGAGAAAGAGAGGTAAGAGACTCGAAATTTACGATGTCTTCGTGTTATATTGCACCAGTAATCAGGCACAGCATTCAAGCAATGTGTCTATTGTTTTCACGTAAAGAGTTTTTCAGATGTTTTGAAGGTGTAGACAAAATCTTCGCCAACAAAAGGTTCCCTAGATCACCGAGATGTAGTTTTAAAGACAGCTGTGATGGCCGCCGAGTGACTTGTGCAGTCCAGCATTGCGAATTGCTCCATGTACAACATCTGGCAATCCATAACCCTGTCTCAGGGTCATATAATTCCCTTCTGGGAACAAAATATTTCCTTCGGGAAACGATGAATTCTCTTCGGAGAACAAATAATGTCTTTAGAGACACAAATCTGGGTTAAGTGCAGTTCCACTAAAACGTTGAAAAGTTTTTGTTTGAAAACGTTGATGTTACTAAGTTTAAAATGTAAGTTAACTATACTTGTTACAGCTACCTACATTCCAAAAAGATACCAAAGCTGCAGTCAATGTACACTGTACAGTGTACATGTAGCTCTTTAAAAGGAACAATGCAAAACAGAAACAAAGAATGCTAAAAAATGATCAGTTACTATACTGTGCCATATAGGTTCTACTAAAAATAGCATTTGAGTTATATAGTTACAGTAGGCATCAATATCAAGTGATTTCTTCAAGGAAGAACAAACTATAATAAGTTTTTCTGCGTTTTTTCCACGACTCTTGGGAGGAACTAGAAAAAATTGGCCAATTTTTTCAAGTTGCAATCCACTTCCATCCTGGCTATCCGCAGCCAAAGAGAACGAATACTAGTTTCTGTGCACTGGTAGAGTATTTGTTAACAAAACTGGACCATTATGTGTAGGTTTCCATTGAAACAAATACGTTTTTTGGCTTTTCAAAGTGATACTTAAAATAGGTGACAGTGTTTAATATTATTTAGTCACAGGCAGAAAAATACCCACCTAAGTCCTGGCCAAACTGACTGCAAGTATATGCCTGTAAGTTGTTCCAAGTTGTAAACAAGCCATTGCAATGTACATGTAGTCTCGCACATACACCCAAACCAAAGTAAACAGTAGTGACAAGAGTCTATGCTTGATCGAATTGGACAAAAGTTATTGATGTAACTTATTATTGATGTTGACTTGTCTCTCCATTTGGCCAGGGCACAGATGTTCATGGTCTTTTTCAACAAGTTAAAGAAAATTAACATCTTATAGTCTTTTAGAGGATCCCTCTGTAAGTTACTACTGGTGAAGTTGGCATCCTCAATAAAGATTATTATTAACATGTATGCATTTAAAGTGACATGTCTTGTACATTCCGTCTTGTATTCATTTTTGTGGCAGGGAATATTTTATGTGATAATAAGGAACCAGCATTAAATGGAAACAAATTGGGACTATTGCATTGCTAGACTTACAGCTGTACTTGTCTAAACAGTAAGGTCCTCAAATTATGGTATGGTGTTGCAAAAATGTTTTTCAGTTGAAGACATTCCCATTTTCATTTTATATGTTATTTACATGGTCTTGACAACCCCCTTTTTTCAAATTACATGTTATTTACAGGGTTCCTTGCAGGCTCCCATTTTAAATTTATATGTTATTTACAGGGTTCCTTACAGGCTCCCTTTTTCGATTTACATGTTATTTACATGATAGCCCCCCTTTTTGATTTACATGTTATTTACAGGATAGCCTCCCTTTTTCGATTTACATGTTATTTACATGATAGCCCCCCTTTTTCGAGTTACATGTTATTTACAGGGTTCCTTCTTCGATGTACATGTTATTTACAGGATAGCCCCCCTTTTTCGATTTACATGTTATTTATATGTTAGCCCCACTTTTCGATTTACATGTTAACTTAACTGATGATTCTCCGTGTTTAAATAAAGATTTACATTACATTACATGTTATTTACATGATAGCCCCCTTTTTTCGATTTACATGTTATTTACAGGATAGCCCCCCCTTTTTTCGATTTACATGTTATTTACATGATAGCCCCCCTTTTTCGATTTACATGTTATTTACAGGATAGTCCCCCTTTTTCGATTTACATGTTTTTTACATGTTAGCCCCCCTTTTCGATTTACATGTTATTTACAGGGTTCCTTACAGGCTCCGTTTTTCGATTTACATGTTATTTACAGGATCTTCTCTTGTATTTACATGTTTCACTCAAAATATTTGCATGTTATTTACAGGTTCAACAATAACATGTAAAAGGGGAATTAGCATTTAAATTATCATTTACAGTATCTATACATGTTATTTACATGTTGTTTACATACAATGTAAATTTTCAACTTTTCCAGTGGCACTCAATCTCGTAATCGTATTTATATCTATAGGTTCGTACTAATGCGGTCCGAAGTGGTCTGTGAACAAAATCTTAAAGTGTGACGGCATTAAAATGAAAACTGTTGAGCAACACTTTTCTGTGCACTTTTCTATTTTAATGTTTTGCGGTGGGAGGTCGTTCTCGCTTCCGAGTCTGTGAACAAAATTCTTAAGTGTGACCATTCAATTGAAAGCTACTGAGCAGTTGGCGGTTCCTGTTTATTATTCTGTCAAAGGTTAAAAGAGCAGTACTTTCCTGTGGTGCTATTCATTATGATGTACAAGATGTTTCTAACTTTTGAGTCTGTGGATGGAATCCTTAAGCGCGACCATTTAAAAGAAAGCTATTGAGCAGTACTATCCTGTGGTATACTGTTTATTATGCTGTACAAGGTGGTTCAAACTTATACGCTGAATACGCGAGAGTTACGCTAGAGGTACGTTACTCATAGGTCAAGTAAGCTGGTCATTTTGTGCATATGAAAATTATTTTATGAATTTCCATACGCAACTCATACGTTTCTCTCATACGCAATAGTGTGACAGGGCCTTAACTTTTGAGTCTGTGGATGGAATCCTAAAGCGTGACCATTTAAAAGAAAACTACTGAGCAGTACTTTCCTGTGGTACTGTTTATTATGCTGTACAAGGTGGTTCAAACTTGTGTGTGTGTGTGGATAAAACCCTAAAGTGTGACCCCATGAAAACGATTGAGCAGCACCGATTGTTTATCATTTCCAAAACGAAATTGCTATTCTTGTTTGTTTTCTATTCACGTACTCCGGAGCGAATAGGCCGGATCCAGTCAGGGATCCAGTGTGCTTTCGAAGTATTTTCACAGCCCTTGTTCCATCAGGAAACCATTCTGTTTAGAAAATAAACATCCGTCAGGAAAGGTTTGTGTGGAAACTGCTGATTTGTAATGTTTATCCTTACTGATTTACTCTAACCCTACAAATTATTCCACCTATTTGTAATAGGATAGCGAAACTTCCATGGAATCCCGGCAGGCATTCATATGACTACATAACGATATACCCCCTGCAAATTTAGCCAAAGAAAGGGGAAAATGAGATTTAGATACGATGAATTTTTCGATAACCTTTCAGCAAGAACCAATGATAGCTATCTTCAGTTTCGAGAGTAGAAATCCCCAGGAATTTGTCTTAGTTCGATAGGAAATAATCGGCTTGCATTTTTGCAATACCAAGACAAGATGGTATCGTAAATTTTCCTTAGCAAAGCAAGTGTGTTTTCAGTGGAGCTGGATTCAGCTAAAATGCTAGCATATGTAGAGTGCATTTTCTAATAAGATCTTCACAGAATCCAGCTTGTTATTTAGTGACAGAGAAACACACTCGTTGATCAAGGTTAAGCTTTGACGATTTCACTTTCCCTCGAGGAAGATGGGGGGGGGGGGGGGGGGGGGGTATATAAGAGTGACGGAGGCGATTGTCGTACCCTTTAGGGATTAAAATTCATGATTTGGTACTTGACTTAGGTTTTGAAAATGTCCACTGTCGGAGTTATTCTGTGCCGACAGGAACAACTTTTCAGAGAGATTTGGCACCTCCTGAAAAATTAATGGTTGTAAATTAATGCGAGTCACACCCACAAAAGAGTTTTTAATACTTTTTTGGGTTCCTTTCAAAATTTCCGACGATCACTCCCGTAAATTTTATATGTTATTATATCCCCCACCCCCGGAGAATCAGGGTATAGGCCATGTTTTCGTAGTTCAGTTAATCTGTAAAACGAATCTTACTGCCATTATATGCGGAAATGGCGCCGAAAGAAAAGTATTTGCAATTAGAGCAACTTAAATATAGCCCTGTTTTGCCGGTTTCAGCTTAAAGGGAAAATGTTTCTGGCTTTCCTTTAAATCAACTGCAATGATATATAGACTGCGCCATTTTGTGTGCAGTTTCGTGACGCCAATTATGGAACTTTTAACCTAGAATAAAGGCTGATAGTTTTCTACGTTTTGGGCATCTTTATGCGGAAAGAATAATCACTGACAGTAGTGGATCAGTTTAAAATGTGAATTCACCGGGCGGACGAGAAATGCAATAAACGGTTATGGAATTAGAATGTCCTTCGTTCTTCGAATTCGTGACCCGCGATTTCAGGCGAAGCAGTGAATATCAAAATACAACTGAATCCTACCTCTGTCCTTAGACGAGTTTACAATCTGTATAAACTGGCGAAGTACTGTTCAAAGCCTTTCCCCAAAATTTTACCGGTCCATTCTTGCAATCGGACAAATTAAACACAGCTCCGAATCGAATAGAATCGTAAGTCGTAACACAGACAGGGCTCTGCAGATATTAAACTCAGGAAGTAAATTTCCACCCGGGCGGAAACTAATCCGTCCAGGGTCACTCTGTCACGTCTAAAATTGTGACCTTGCGTCAGTTCATTAGATAATTATTGGTTTTATTACAACTGATTGATGTCATAGCTTGTTTACACATTTATTGCCTTTCAGACGTATTTACTTACAGATACGGCACCTTTTTTGTGAAGACAAACTGTAACTTACATTTGTAAAATAGCCTTGTTGGTCGCTATAAAGTTTAAACCTTCTTTTTATTCCTACAGAGTAAGCCAAGCTCCGATGCTTTGCATTATGGACGTTTTGGTCTTAGTCCCTCTATAAGGGCACTTTAAAGAAAACTAAACGGGAAAGACTGAAATTATATGTGCTCCGAGTTTCGTAAATTCATTTCTTTGTTTGTTTGTCTCCTCAGTAAAGATAAAGAGTACTCGCAGAGGTGCTTCGTGCTAGCCCGCATTTTTCCTTTCTTTTTTCTTTCAATTGTCTGCGGGTCATTGGAAAGTTCCAAACGGAGCCGTTTTCATATCAGCCAAGTTCCCATTGTCGAGGAACTTTTCATTTAGGGACGCCTTCCTTGAAGGGACATGGACAATGCTTTCCCTCGAGAGGCTCATCCAGGAACATGTGCCAGAAATGGGCCTTGGTAGCCGACTGGGTATACTCAGGTGTTCTGGCTGGTTATCAAGTTCTATCTTATTCGCAGAGTTACTAAATACAACAACACGTGGTTTACTCTGCAGTGTGGTGATGACATGTTTTAGCTGCTGAACTGATTTCATTAAAATTATGACAACGACGAACAGAAATATTGCCAGGACCAAAAGACAAGCGGATAGAACGAGCACGTCGTCTTCGAATCCCATCAGTAGAACTTTATGATTTGTTTATCTTCGGTTATATTTACTTTTAAAGAATTTCTCTCTGTTAAGGAACGGTACCTGAAAACAAAACAAAAAAGAACTTGTTTTCTCCCATATAATCTATTTATAAACTTATGATAACAGTCAACACTCTCTAAGACGGACACCGTCGGAACTGGCCCCAACTGTCCGTCTTAGAGCCAGAAGTGTCTGGCTTATAGAGGGTCGATGTAACGTGACACCAGTAATTCTGAGATGATAAAGCTGAACCTATGGATGTCCGTCTTATAGAGAGTTTATGTACAGTAAAGTGACTGCCTGAAAACGGCAGGGACCAACACCAGGTGCCGGTCCAACTTATAGAGGTGTCCATTAAGATAGAGTTGACTGTGGCATTAAAAACCCGCATACAAGGACCTGGATTTTTTCAAGTCATCCTGAAAAGGAGATAAAAGTACTGGGACTGACGATATACGATACAGATGCGAGATATAGATATATATACGAGTATGACTTTTCAAATCTAGTTCACGTGCTGTAGATAATCACTTGTCACATCAAACCTCCTGTAAAGTCCCTTTATCTCCTGGTTAGCAACAAGGAGGAGCAAGAGTTCTGGAGACGTGAATGACTTGAATTTCGAAAGTCAGCTTTCAATCTCGTAATCGTATTTATATCTATAGGTTTGTACTAATGCGGTCCGAAGTGGTCTGTGAACAAAATCTTAAAGTGTGACGGCATTAAAATGAAAACTGTTGAGCAACACTTTTCTGTGCACTTTTCTATTTTAATGTTTTGTGGTGGGAGGTCGTTCTCGCTTCCGAGTCTGTGAACGAAATCCTTAAGTGTGCAGTGACTATTCAATTGAAAGCAACTGAGCAGTACTTTCCTGTCGCTGTTGACGTTCCTGTTTATTATTCTGTCAAAGGTTAAAAGAGTAGTACGTTCCTGTGGTGCTATTCATTATGATGTACAAGATGTTTCTAATGGCCCTGTCACACTATTGCGTATCGTACTGGCGTATGCCAGCGTATGAAAAATATCACTCATACGCTGGTATACGCTGTCATACGCTAGGGGTACGTTAGGCATAGGTTGTATACGTTTCAAGTATGGTTTCATACGGTGACATACGCTGGCATACGGCGAGGCAGAAAATTTTTTTTTAAGCATGCTTAAAAATTTTGTGCGTTCGGACGTATGGCCGGTTTATACGCTAGGCATACGCTGAATACGCGAGAGTTACGCTAGAGGTACGTTACTCATAGGTCAAGTAAGCTGGTCATTTTGTGCATATGAAAATTATTTTATGAATTTCCATACGCAACTCATACGTTTCTCTCATACGCAATAGTGTGACAGGGCCTTAACTTTTGAGTCTGTGGATGGAATCCTAAAGCGTGACCATTTAAAAGAAAACTACTGAGCAGTACTTTCCTGTGGTACTGTTTATTATGCTGTACAAGGTGGTTCAAACTTGTGTGTGTGTGTGGATAAAACCCTAAAGTGTGACCCCATGAAAACGATTGAGCAGCACCGATTGTTTATCATTTCCAAAACGAAATTGCTATTCTTGTTTGTTTTCTATTCACGTACTCCGGAGCGAATAGGCCGGATCCAGTCAGGGATCCAGTGTGCTTTCAAAGTATTTTCACAGCCCTTGTTCCATCAGAAAACCATTCTGTTTAGAAAATAAACATCCGTCAGGAAAGGTTTGTGTGGAAACTGCTGATTTGTAATGTTTATCCTTATTTACCCTAACCCTACAAATTATTCCACCTATTTGTAATAGGATAGCGAAACTTCCATGGAATCCCTGCAGGCATTCATATGACTACATAACGATATACCCCCTGCAAATTTAGCCAAAGAAAGGAGAAAATGAGATGATACGATGACTTTTTCGATGACCTTTCAGCAAGAACCAATGATAGCTATCGTCAGTTTCGAGAGTAGAAATTCCCAGGAATTTGTCTTAGTTCGATAGGAAATAATCGGCGAGCATTTTTGCAATACCAAGACAAGATGGTATCGTAAATTTTCCTTAGCAAAGCAAGTGTGTTTTCATTGGAGCTGGATTCAGCTAAAATGCTAGAATATGTAGAGTGCATTTTCTAATAAGATCTTCACAGAATCCAGCTTGTTATTTAGTGACAGAGAAACACAGTCGTTGATCAAGGTTAACCTTTGACGATTTCACTTTCCCTCGGGGAGGAGGGGGGGGGGGGGGGGGGGGGGGGGGGGGGGGGGGGGGGGCGGGGAATATAAGAGTGACGGAGGCGATTGTCGTACCCTTTAGGGATTAAAATTCATGATTTGGTACTTGACTTAGGTTTTGAACATGTCCACTGTCGGAGTTATTCTGTGCCGACAGGAACAACTTTTCAGAGAGATTTGGCACCTCCTGAAAAATTAATGAGTGTAAATTAATGCGAGCCACACCCACAAAAGAGTTTTTAATACTTTTTTGGGATCCTTTCAAAATTTCCGACGATCACTCCCGTAAATTTTATATGTTATTATATCCCCCACCCTCGGAGAATCAGGGTATAGGCCATGTTTTCGTAGTTCAGTTAATCTGTAAAACGAATCTTACTGCCAATATATGCGGAAATGGCGCTGAAAGAAAAGTATTTGCAATTAGAGCAACTTAAATATAGCCCTGTTTTACTGGTTTCAGTTTAAAGGGAAAATGCTTCTGGCTTTCCTTTAAATCAACTGCAATGATATATCGACTGCACCATTTTTGTGTGCAGTTTCGTGACGCCAATTATAGAACTTTTAACCTAAGAAAAAGCCTGATAGTTTTCTACGTTTTGGGCACCTTTATGCGGAAAGAATAATCACTGACAGTTGTTAAAGTAGTGGAGCAGTTTAAAATGTGAATTCACCGGGCGGACAAGAAATGCAATAAACGGTTATGGAATTAGAATGTCCTTCGTTCTTCGAATTCGTGACCCGCGATTTCAGGCGAAGCAGTGAATACCAAAATACAACTGAATCCTACCTCTGTCCTTAGACGAGTTTACAATCTGTATAAACTGGCGAAGTACTGTTCAAAGCCTTTCCTCAAAATTTTACCGGTCCATTCTTGCAATCGGACAAATTAAACACAGCTCCGAATCGAATAGAATCGTAAGTCGTAACACAGACAGGGCTCTGCAGATATTAAACCCGGAAACGGAAACTAATCCGTCCAGGGTCACTCTGTCACGTCTAAAATTGTGACCTTGTGTCAATCCATCAGATAATTATTGGTTTTATTACAACTGATCGATGTCATAGCTTGTTTACGCATTTATTGCTTTTCAAACCGTAATTTAACAAAGACGTATTTACTAACAGATACGGCACCTTTTTTGTGAAGACAAACTGTAACTTACGTATGTAAAATTGCCGTGTAGGTCGCTATGAAGTTTTTACCTTCTCTCAATTCCTACAGAGTAAGCCAAGCTCCGATGCTTTGCATTATTAAGGTTTTGGTCGCAGTCCCTCTATAACTAAAAAATTTGTATCCTAGACCTTAGCAAAGTCATCATTCGAACAGTTTTTGACAATAACGCGTGCGCAATGCTTCTAGGTTAGCTTGCGATGACGGTGGGGGCTGCTTAATTGTCGTAGCCTTCAAAAAGAAAGAAATTCTTGAAATAACTATAAAGATGATCAGTTACGTTGAATCGATGCTAAAACCAGGCTAAAACCAATTTTGTTTACTTCTTGTTCTTGTCAGAGAGGTGGGGGGAGGCACACACCTATATAACCTATCAAAGTATGTGCATAACCAAAGAAGAGAGTTTCGAGTCGTTTTGGCCTAAAATTTCAATATGAAACTTTTGGTGTTAAAATGGCCTGAATTGATTAGATATTAAGAGTCAGGGCTGAAGACGGGTAAGAAATAGATCTATTTTAGTCTAAAACGAGAAAGGGTTTAACATGGTTTAAATGTGGCTGATCACACTAAGTAAGAATATTTTTTGCAGTCAGTTTCATATTTTTAGAGAAAAAAAAAGTAGACCAGGGCGTGCGTTTCTCGAACGTTCCGAAGACTTTTTGGACTCGAAAGCTATTTTTTAAATGTAGTTTCTAACGAAAGGCGTTGGAGTTTTTAGCCCACAAATGAGCTAAAGTTGTGAAGTAAACGTAAGATTTTATTGCTTAGCTTTCAAAATCAACAAAAACCGAATCTTTATTGGTAAATATTCTGCACGTAACACATCTTTTCGGGTCCGAAAAGTTTTCGGGACTTTCGAGAAGGCACGCCAGGTCCACCACTGACACCGGTGTTCTCCACCGTTTAGATATTACATTTCATAGTATTCCAAGAAATTCAAGTAACGAAACCTAAAGGTTTATCATTTTCTATACGAATGATAAATTTAAAAAATTATGTTTGCCTGGTAAAGTACTCGATACTCGCCTTAAGTTTCGATAACATGCGACAGCTGACGCGAACTCTGAAGCTCAAAACGCAACTAAGGGTTACGTTTTACGCTACCGTCAATCATAATTATGGCGACAAACATTGAAACCTTGAAAACAGAAACTGACAAAATGCATCGAAATCCACCAATCACAACCCACAAAAAAACATGACCTGTTGACCATTCTGCGTAAAGCGTCGTTGTTTCCTAAAAAGTCCGCTATGGTATTTGCGGCTGTTGATCGAGTTTTAATCTTCAGAGTTCGCGTGTTATTGAAAAGCGCAGTAACAAAGATTTCAGGCTTCATAAGTAGTAAACAAAATAAGAAAGACTGACTGTACAGTTGGGAAAAAAATTGTATATTTCCAATATTTCGTCAGGCACGGCCTGACTTCTTCAGGGTACTGATTATAGGCAACATCGTTACAATTCAAATAACCAAGAAACAATGGAATATAAGGTTACAAGCAAAAACGTTACAAAATTCAAATAATACAAGATAAGTAATAAAAGATGACATGTGCTATAAATATAAAATAGGGGGGTTTACAATTCCTTGCGCTTATTGATACCCTTCGGTTCAAGTGTTTGACCCCGTTCTATTAATAATCCCTCCCTTGCTTTGCGTGTAGCGTCACGAGATGAATGCATGAGTTCTAATGGGATGAGTTCCATGTCAGTCGGGTGAATGGTTGTCGGAAAGAAAATGGTCTGAAACTGTAGTAGGTCTCGAGGTAGGGGTGGGTCTGTCAACCGGTCTTCGGTGTTCGTTAAATCTGTCTTTAATATACAATTTTTTTTCCCAACTGTACAGTCAGCCTTTCTTATTTTGTTTATTACTTCAGTCGTAAATTTGCTGACTAGATCCTCCAGGATCCGGTACCTTTGCAGTTGTCCGTTGGCTCTTGCCATTCAGTGTTTATTAATAAGTAGTGTCCGCAAGTTAGTCGGAATTTTCAAATGAATTTGGTTTTAGTTACTTTTTAATTAAGTCTAACTTTGACATGGTTTGCAGAGCCGCCGGCATTTTATGTTGCCATGAATCTGCTTATATGCGGGTCATTTTTTTTCGTCTGACAGTGTTTTAATGCATATGCCATCGGTCTTAGCACTATTTATATAATTAACGTTTAAATGTTTGAACTGGTCAGATTGAAATCGGCTGAGACCACGGTTTTAATTTGTTAAATCACCTCTAAACATCGTTTAGGACTTTAGCCCTAAGGCTTTACTTCCCGGGGAGGGGACTCCCATATAAAAATGACGGGGGTGCTCGTCGAAAAATTTCGAAAAGCACCCTAAGAGGTACCAGAATCTCGTTTGAGAGGCATAGTTCAAATATATTTTTATTCCTAAGAAGTACCAATTTTATACAACACGAGCTCTGTCATATTTTTTTCAGCTCAATACCCCAAAAGGTACCGCGATAATTCTAACCATGGTCATTTTAGATTTCAGCACCCCCAGCGGTACCAATCTACAAATTTTGACCTCTAAAAGGTACAACGAACACCCCGTCATTTTCATATCAGAACCCCCCTCCCCCTCCCCCTCCCCCCCCCCTCCCCGGTCGGCTTATAAAGCGTCCTAAAATTAAAAGCAAAGTTACGCTGTTAGTAGTTACTGTAATTATGTACTTCGGTCATTCACGTGTACAACCGTGCGTGAGACGCAGAAAATCCAACAAACCCAATCAGAGCTCGAAGCAAATACACTTAATCCGCGCCAAACGCGGGAAATCGTGTATTTTCAAGTCACGATTGGTTTTGGTTTTACTTCTGATTGGTTGACATCCCTGGGGGGTGGGGGGGGGGGGGGGGGGGGTACTCAACAAAGTTTTGTGCGGGGATGCTCCGCCCCGAGGTCCAAACCCTTACCCTTTCATATACCGTTTTTGACAGAAAAGGTACCCCTTTCATATACCTTTCATTGAAATGGTACCCCTTTCATATACCTTTCATTTAAAATGGTACCCCTTTCATATAGCCTTTACGTGTGTCTGTTTGATATATTTTGAAAGGTTCTTTTTATAATACTTAAGTGGCAGTTTTCCCTACCTTTTTTATGCTTCAACTCGTGTTTTCGCTACCATTTCCTATTCTTCGTGAAATCCCTACCCTTTCATATACTTCAACTCGTGAAATCCCGACCCTTTCATATACCTCCAGCCTAAAAAAGGTACCCCTTTCGGGCGGAGCATCCCCGTATAGCCCATTATAGGGAGTATCCCCCCCCCCCCCCCTCCCCCCGGGGTGAACAAATGCAAAACCAAAGAAAACGCAAAATTTCTACTTAAGTGCAAAGACTGCTTTGCATTGTATTCAGTATTGTATTGTATATACAGGTAGTGTAATTGTATAACAAGTGTAAGTGTTATATTCAATTTACCCCGTATATTGTAATTAATAAAGCATTATATGTAGTGAATGTAGTTTAAGTATCCGTCATGTAAGTAAAAGTTTGTGTTGCAAAAAAAAAAAAAAAAAAATTCTACTTAACACTCATTTAAAAACCATTATGTTTACGGTTCTTGACTGATATAAACTATCAATTAAAGAGCGATGATCTTATGAAAGTATCTAGATCTGTGAGATATCCATGGTGACACATCTGTCTCTACCTCCAAACTCCACCTTGCGGCGGCCTTGTTTCGTGAATCTTGATGGTTCGGGAATTGCTGGCCAAGTACTGTTCCTTGAGGAACCTTGCAAATCGTCTTCCTCAAACCCGTCGTTGTCAAATTCAGTTAAAGGAATAGGTTTTGATGCTCGGTTTATTCTAACATCTTCGATGTTGGGTGTGGGACATTCTCTGGGTTCCACCCGCTTGATATAACTTACTAGCTCACATGGGTGCGAGTGGAGTGCAGGCTCAGGTTGCTTCGGTCTGTTCCGATGAAGTATTGAGCTCAGTCGATTCCGTTTCCCCTCGCTTCTATCGCTATTAATAGCCATCTCGGGGTAGCTGTTTTCAATCTGATTCGGTATTTGGTTCATTTTGGCATCTTCATCGTTCGCAGCACAATGTACTGATTCTAAGGCTTGTGCATTGCTCAAACCAGAATTTTCTTGGCATTTCACTTGCTTGCGATAACTGTCTGGTTCAGGCGGGTTCGGGTTTACTTCAGATTGCTGCAAGGAGCTGACAAGGGGTTCTCTGAAGTTCATTCTCTTCCTTTTATCCTCGTATTTGTCGTCACTGTTAGCCCTCTCAAAATAGATATTTGCGTCTTTGGAGAGATCAGTTAAGTCCTGACGAATTTGCCTCACAACCACGCAGAGATATGACACAATAATAAACAGGAGCACATAGCTTCCGCACACCACTCCCATGAGGATCGACAGTGGCAACTTTTTTTCCGTATCACCCATCACGTTCTGTAGAGGCAATCGATAAATGGGTTACTTCAGCTATATTTCTTTATCGATCATTCCTCTCTTAGCGGACACCCATTTAAGGTCAAGGTAAGGCGGTAAGGGGGTCTCCAGCCCCCTTGCCTCTCCCCTTGATACGGGCCTGCTTGAGAGAAACCTATAATAAGGCTGTAATAACGCACGCCCACCCAGGCTCTTACATGCCAGTTTACTAATCGACAATTCTGCACAATTACAGAACGTTTGAACAACCTGAACTGACCCTAAAGCGCAAATCAGATTTACGTTTTCCTGCACCATACATTTGTCGACGGTTAACAATTCTGTAACAACTTATGCAAAAGACGACATGCTTTCTTATTTTCGAACTCACTCAGCCTCTTATAATGGTAACTATTTTTGCAAACTATTTAGGGAGTAAAATATTGAAAAATAAATGGTACCATGCAAAAGTACTGCCAAAGAGGTTTCGTCCACAGACTCAAAAGTTAGAAGAACATAACATGTCTCCATGATCCGACTTTGGGAGTGAAAGGGTTGAGGACCATGTGACTAGTAAATAATTACATAGCCGTTTTTGTTAAAGTTCACGTTACGTCACGGCGGCCATGTAATTGGTGCACACCTACAAAAGAATTTTAATGAACTTCTTTTGTTATGTGCACCAACATGGCCGCCATGGCCTTTGTCCGTTGACAGATTGTTATATAAATTAGAACTGAAATTAGAACTGAATAAATCACTTTATTTAAGTGTCGAAGTATTTAGCACTGCAGTGCTAATTGGGGACACTGTAAATCATTAAAATAAATATCCAAAGTAAACTGAACATTGTTAAGAATCCCAACTGGTGGTTGGTTAACTAGTTGGCTATTTACATAGTGTGGTCAAGGATTTGAACAAAGGACTACCGTTACAAATCCAGCTGGTGATCAGAGAGGCAGACTTGAAACCGCAGCCTCCGGATTACTACTCAGCGCCTCTAGCAGCCTCCCAGTTTTATGACTTGGCTTAAAAAGTTGGGAGACTTCTTCTTCGTCCTCAGGCACTGTTGCATTTTGTCATAAAGTGCGGGAAAATAGAGGGCGCGTAGTTTGATGGGAAGGTGGCGAAAAGCTTCACCAAGTGCACCGCGCGAGGACAAGGAGCAAAACCTGGGCGAGGCGGAGAAGGCTTGGTTTCTCATGCATTTAAGGCGGTAAGGCGAAAATATTGCAGTAGTGATCGACATGAGCGACTCGAAGAGTATGCAATTTAAACACACGAGACATTTTTTTTCTAGACTTGCAACTTTCAACAGCATTGCGAGACAAGTTGCGGATGAAATTGCACGTGACCACTTCTCTAATCCCAACTTTTCTTGCAACGAACAATTGCGTTGCGAGTTGCAGAAAAAGTTGAACAGTTTTCTACTTTTCTAAGGTAGCGTTGCGAGCTAAGTTGCGCGCGTGTAACATATGATCTGCAATGTATCGCAATTCTCTCGTCAGTGTTGCGTTGCGTAAAAACAATTGCCACGTGTAACAACACCTGAAGGGATCCTGCTAGGCCTGTCCCGATTGTGCTCGTAAAATGCTGGAAAGTTGCTCACTGGAATGCCAAAAAGTTGCTAAAAAAATTGCCAAAAATCCAAAAAGTTGCTACCAAAATTGCAAAAGTTGCTGCCTAAATTTCTTGACATTTTTATACAAACGTTAATTAAAAGCTTTAGTTTTCGTTCTTCGCAATAATTGCTAACATCGGTCAAGAAAAATAGCTTGAAATTTAGCCTTAAAGAGTTGCCCGTAAATATGGGCAAAATTTAAGCTGGATACTCTAGTCTAACCGAACAAAACACATGGTTCATTTGACGTCTTGCCGAGGATATGAGGGAACTTGAACGAAAGTAGCTCTACTGATTGCATTCTCAGTCTAAAACCATATAAGAAATCACTCGTTGGAGCACGAAGACTTGTACATCTTCGTTCTCCGATAAATCGGAGGTCTCTTCTGCGAGGCTTTGCGTTGCCATTAATGCCATGTCAAAAAACAGATCGTCTGAAGTAGTTGATTGGCTTATTACATGTTTACATGTTGTAATCAGTAACAATACTGAACGATTAAACGAGTTGAGCCAGGAATTAGATAACTCGCAGCTTGTATGCAGGCCAGAAAGTGAAGACACGTTGTCGTGATTTGTACAATGTGCATTACGAAATAAGAAAACGTGTTATTAAGATTGACATTTTTCGAGGCGTGTCGCTGATTATTGTTTGCATTAAGTGAGACAATAGAAAACAGTTTTTTAATTACAAGAGAGAAAACCGTAAGGAGGGGGGTGAATAGGTTAGCCGGTCAACGGATTTGGCTAAAAAAACTGCTCGGATTTCGGATTTTGAGGATATATTTTACGGATTGGCGGATTTTGAACGCTCAGCGGATCACATATTTCTTCAATATTTCAGCGTGGATTATGGATTTTGTTTGTTTTGAAGGGCGGATCGTGGAACTTAACTTGGCGGTCTGTTTCAATTTATTCTTCTGTCTGATTTAGAACTAGATTAATAGATCATCAGATCTTTGACCTACAATGTAATCGGACTCCAGAACAGATCAGAACACTCTATGACCCCAGGATCCCGGTTTCCGGCCAGAAAAAAAGCCTTTGTCCTCACCACGTGTACCATCGGCACGGTCAAAATGGAGGGTCAGATTATTGAGACAAAGACGATCGATTGCGTGGCATTTTTCTACCGAGAAGGTGCCAAAGGCGATGACTTCCTTCAAAAAAACAAGTTTCGGTGCTGCGTCGATTCCAGCAAATGGAAAAGCGTAGTGAAACTATATGGGCGCCAAGTGCGGCGATATGGGCGATATGGGCGCCAAGTGCGGATAAACAGTAGGCTAATTTCATGACAGGTATTTCTTTAACGTCAGTTATGTTACTGAATGTTCTAAGGTGCTCAAGTCTCTAACAGCACTGCAAGAGAAAAAAACCTTGCGGATTCGGATTTTTGTAAAAATATCTGCGGATTTGCGGATTTTGCTAAAAATTAGCACGGATCGACGGATTTGCTGACCCCTATTCACCCCCCTCCGTAAGAGCGAACTGATCTTCAGTCAGAGGATATTATCTGTAAGTTAGGGAGTTTTGTTGGTCCAATTAAACCTGTTTACAACAACGTGATATATACGTGGTACCGGAAATAAAACCCATGTTCGGAATAAATCTACCGTAGTTGTAACACACTATACCTGGACTACACAAACCAGATGTCAATGTCACGAGAAAAGTAAACAATAAAGGCGGCTTCTCACCATCTATTTCGGTTCATGAAAAGTAAAGAAACAAAGACGGCCTTTTTTGTGCGTCATTTTAGCCGAGTTTTCGTTATAATATTAGATGAGGATCACAATAGGCCTGCGAAACGTTGTCAAGTGACAGGTTATGTGTTCAAAAGGTTGATAATCCTTCAAGAAATTCGCATGAATTGAGGTATTCCACGAAATCGTTGACTTTTTGATGCTTGATATGTGCTCTAAACCTATATTTTGCTCAAAAATTGCTCTGAAAGGCAAAACTTGCTCGAGGTTGCTAAAACCGCAAAAAGTTGCTCCAAACGCCAAAAGTTGCTCAAAAGTTGCCGAGCACAATCGGGACAGGCCTAGATCCTGCTCCGGCTAAAATATCGTGTTTTCAGAAACTTGCTTTAAGCTCTCTTTATTATCTCGAAATTGGAAGACACTATCGCCAAAAGTGATAGAAGCAAAGAAATATGAACTTAACAGACAAAATAACGGCTAGAAAAGGCAAAATTTCACAAGGTGAGAATGGCAAGTTTCTTGACCGCCTGTAAGTAAATCAAATGTCATGAACTGTAATCCACTTCAATCCTTGCAATCCTGCACTTTATCCCCAAACTACTGCTTTTTGTTTTTCTCTATGGCATCTTTTTATCCAACAAGTTCTATATAACGTGGAAGTAAACAGCTAAATGTTGCTATTTTGGCGAGACAAAACGAAGGGTGGCACATATTAATAGTATCATGAAAATGTTAAGAAGTAGAATATAAATCAAATCAGTACAATCTGATACAATGAGATGAAAAACAAAGAAGATAAAATCATAGTTATAATAAATCGCAATGGTTCAGATCAAACCTGGCTATAAACCTGAAAAATTTCCTTGTTCCATGTTTTTATAAGGGATTTTATTTTTTCGGCCTTGACCATGGTCTACCACAATATATTTTGAATTTTGTTTGAGCAACTAACTAAAAGAAACTTCCCTTAATTTATTAAGTCATTTAGCATGTGATAAGAAAAAAACGAATTAAAAGATGCATAAGGTTGTAGTGATTTCAACATAAATTTGTCGCTCCCCCTTTGTTATCGCCATAATTAACGTCTGTCTGCAAGGTTTACATAACCGGTCCCTCAACTAATGGTTAAAGTGAAAGACTTTAAAACTTTTGTACGCCTTAGAGAATTAACTTTTATGCTTGGTATATGTAAGTGAACAGGCAAGGAATAGTTATGTTAGGAAATCACTGATATGAACAACATTTACCCTAATTTCCTCATCCGTAAAAAATAGCTATAAAATATTCTAACTATTTTTTAAATTGAATATTCTAGTCATCCTAGAAATCACACAGCATAGATAATTCAAGAATACGTGAAAGAAATCCCTTACACTTCGATAATTGTTAGTCCTCAGCTGAAATTAAACTAACTCAGAAAAAAATCACTTCGTCCGTAGTCATTGAGGCCCGGTTCAAACTGATCGAATTCCACACGTGCCGAATACTTAATGCAAATGAGCGAGAACAATTTTGCGAGATCATGTAAGTCCACCGATGTTGCAACAGATTCGAATTCTGGCAAAATTAACTCAGTTTGTCCTTTTGTGACTTAACATAAATCCTTGTAATATGACTGGACACTTAAGCTAGTAAGAGGTTCCGACCATGCAAATCAGGTTACGTCATGTTATATGGTAAATGATCTGAAAGATCTACCGACTGTTCATGTACGGAAATAGCGCTTATAAAAAAAATATTTACAGCATCAAAATTTAACTAAACTACAACCCTCGTTGTAAACTCCATTATTTCGTGCGCTGAAGTCATATCAAAAAATGTTTTAATTCATTACGTTAAGGCGAACTGCGCCATTTAGGTGAGAAGTTCCCTAGCTAGCTATCGGCCATGTACCTTATACAACAATTTAGAGAATAATTATAAAATGCAACTGAAATAAAAAATCGTAACTCACGGTAAAGAAGCTCGTTATTAAATGAGTGACCGCGTTGTTTATAAATTAGAATCAATCCCCGCGTGCCTGGCTCTTCTAACCACAACGTAGGCTTAATTTCCACAGCTTACCCCCAATCTGTTCTTTGTCTTTTTTGTTTCTCCCGGCCGAGAAGGAGTTTGAGCGCGGGCTCAGCCATTTCCGCAAGGCTGGGCAAGCCCCTTGATGATTAGGGTGAGTGAACTATACGAGTGAACTAGTGAAAGTCGAAACAAATAAACCCTTCTTCTCGTCTATCTCGTCTATTTTTTAGGTACGTTACCTTTTCCAGTTCATTCTCTATAGTTGGAGGCTGCAACAGGCAATGCCAGGGTGGGGGCGTGCGGGCCTAACCCCGCCACATTCATCAGTCCCCATTTTTTACTACCCCCCCCCCCCCCCCCCCTTCCCTCAACGAGGGGGACATTGGGGGGTAGCCCATACCGCAATACCGCAGCATAAAATCAAAAATACCGCAATACCGCAAGGAAAATCGACAAAATACCGATACCGCAGGTATGGACTGATCAGGCGGTACAAATATTTTTGGCTTGGAGGGATGTAGGATAAGCGATCTAGTTACGGTCAGTTGCGCGTTTTACGTAGTCGTAGTAAGACTTACCTCGTAGAAGGAACTAAAGCTTTTGCAGCAAATAACCATGTGACACTCTCGTAACAGTTCCAGGTTGCATACCGAAAATGTTAATTGCTCTCTACAAGTGATATCCCTTTGTCCTCTTAACACTCCGAATGTGTGGTTCCAGAAAATATCCATACCCCCTCCATGGATGATCTTTCAGTTTAGACCCCCCTCCCCCACCCCACTGGAATTTCCGTTCTAGGGGGGTTCTTTGACGACCCTCCACCCCCCAGGAATTTCCGACTTCAACTGTGTCATGCTTTAAAAAAATGTTTACACACAACATTTGTGACCTCTCACGCGAAAACGATACTGACGGCTATCCGTTCAAACCGTTCACTTGCCGTTCATCATGTGATTTCGTGATTAGCCGTTCAAAAAATTTATTCAGCCGTTCCAACGGCTGCTACTAGCCGTTCAAAAAAAAATCTTCGGCCGTTCGAACGGCTGCTGCTAGCCTTTAAAAAAAAATCTTCAGTCTTTCGAACGGCTAATGGTTTACCTATACCCTGGAATCCGGAATCTTGAGCGTGAAATCCTAAAAGCCGGAATGAACCAAAACATGAAAAATAAATAAATATCCGTTTAATACCCGTTTAATTTTTCGTACTTGACATCGCGTGGCGCAGTTTTCCGATTCCTTACTTTACCTTTTTACGCCAAAATTTTGACTGTAGCGTGACCTGATTGTATAACGCACGCTGTGGTCTAAACTGAGTGTAGTGCGACACATCACGCTTCGTTGTCAAGCACATTCACAGGCTTAGCCAATCTATAAACAGGATAGATGAGAGTGAAATCGTGGCGGCACAAGCGGCCCGTTGAAACGAAGTAGTCGCGATTTTAAATTTGTCACATTCCATCATGAGTTTATGAATGTCGTTATTCTTATACGGTAGAGATTACACACGTCATCTAGGGATCTCTAGGAGTGTTATTTCATAATACTATTTGGGGAATGACAGCAAAGGTCAGCGAATCATCAGCCTGTCAAATACCGAAATACCGCGCAAAAAAACGTGTTTCACCGAATACCGCAGTCCGAAATAATCAAATACCGGATACCGCAGTCTCAGACAATACCGAAATACCGCGTTCAAAATTAAAATTTACCGAAATACCGCACGAAAAATGGACCAATACCGCGATACCGCGAACCCCAATGTCCCCCTCCTCAACGATAGCGTCTGGATTCGCCAATGAAAGTGTATACGAAATTAAAATTACTCCTACCTTCGTCCTTTGAGACAAAATTCCAGAAATTGGACTTCCTTTAAATTGACAGCAAAATTTAGATACAGAACATGTAACATTGAGAGATGCAAAGATCAGTGTACCACTGGAAGTTAACTCTTAGCCAAACGGAAACTAACCCTCCTGTCACATGTAAATCGTGACCTCGCGTCAAGACGGTTGACAATGATGACTGATCATAGTGACAATTACTTGTTTATCTATGATTGATCTGTGATTATATTTTGCTACGAACCTCAGACATGTCAGATGTAGTTTGGTAATTCAGAGATATTGGAAAGATTTGATCAGTATTACTTCTGAAGACGAAATACATACATTTTGTTCTCATTTCAGCATTTCATTTGGCTCATTGTAGTGTTTTCGTGCATTGACAGCAAGGCTACTTGACTGATGTGCGCGCATCAACGCTGAATCGGTGCTGAAACCAGTTTTGTTTACTTCCTGCGTGCTTTATCAATCCTATTGTTTTTGCCAACACTTCACACACGGCTAGATACAACATGATTGGGATGTTTACGATTTAATCTAATCAAGCATCACACGAGAACTGGCAAAAATTTAACCGTCCCGGAAATACTGAGATGACTTTCAAAATAAACTGTTCTACATACATACCTACACACACTATTTTGTATTATCGTGTTCGAAGAACGCAATCCTAATTTCGTGTTGGTTGTCCTGTTGTTTATGTGCAGTAAAATTTGAGATTTTTTGGTAGACGGTCTTCCAAATGGCCGCCCCTATTGGTTTTTTTAAGGGGCTCATTTCCACCGGAAATTCCTTCGAACGCGTCTCCATAGTCTGTGATTACTGCTAGTACATATATCATACACGATATGATCTTGATAAAGGATCACTAATTCCAGAATCAAACGTTTTGGATCATTTACAAAGAAGCAAGAAGAATTAATAACTGAAACGCGAGATTATTATGTTATCCTAGACACTCACAGAGTTAAAATCAAAGTATAAAGCGAGGCTGATACTGACTTTAATAGAGGTTACTTAGAACATTAAACGCGACAACGACACGATAGAGCCCAAACTAAAATCCAAACTGCAACCGTGGACGGATGTTTCGACCTGGTTGGGTCTCATCAGCACGGTGTAGCAGCAAAAAGATAGAAAAACTAGCGCGAACGCCAATTCAGAGTGAGTCGCTAATCATGAGGGGGGTGGAGTAGGGCTATTACTGATACACCCTATTCACAAGCTCGTGCAGTTATGGTGCGATTCTTATGCATCTCCAAGCAGTTCCAAATACTGAAACGCCAGTTCTACATTATCACTCGAGCCATTTAAAATTTATGGTCTAAATATATATATATATATATTTGATGAATAAACCCCCCGGAGGGGAAACTCCTCGAAAATTTGGCTAAGGGTGTGCGGCATGCTTCTTAAAACCCTTACCCTATTTCAGACCAAAATATGCGATTTTCCCTACCCTATTTCAGACCTGACCCAACCCGGCCCTATTTCAGACCAGGAAGTGCTTCCGTTTGCGCAAACATTTGAGAAGGGCTTCTAATTCCCGATGTCATCAAACCGCATTTCTCAAGGAATGAAAAAAGTAGCTTCTTCTAACAACCATACCCACATACCCAATTCCAGACCAAAGTGCACAAACCCCATTTCAGACCAAAATGGTCAAAATTTATACCCTATTTCAGACCAAAACGGCTTGAAAACCATATCCTTTAGGGCCGCACATACCTATATAGCTTATATAAGGGAGTACCCCCCCCCCCCCACCCCGCCCCCCAGGGAGAATAACGCATAAATTTCCTATTAAGCGTTAGCCAGCCTTAGTTAGGATATGGAGACCACAGGGAACCCATGCATTTCAAGGTCCCGCGGCTGAGACAGCCAAACAACCTTTCCTAAGAGGCTGATACCGAAATAACGACAAGATGTTTTTCTTCAAAGTCTAATAGTATGTAGTGTATTTCACGTATAAAAACGTACATTTATTTGACTTATATAATTGGTGTTTACGCACTAGCTGAAATAAAATGGGGGTAGGACGTTAACATCCGTAGCTTGTTTGTGTTTAGTGTTTACACCGTGTTTATAAATTAAACAACAGACGTTGAGAGTTAGAACTGAAGTTCGTTTCGAAAAACTGGCATCAGAATTTCTATATGGCTTAAGGTGGCTTGCAATAGTTCCCGGTATTTTCCATCCGTATACTTTAATTCTTTATCAGTTGATACTACAATAATGGTATCAAAGAAATGCCCAGTCATTGGCGAAAATTTAAGGTGGCTCTGAACTCTCTCTAAAAATGTTATTTAAACTGTGCAAAAAGTTGCATCTTAACATTCTCATTACAATTCGATAATAAAAAAAATGGTGTCTTTAACTGGTTATACTCAAGTCTGTTACTATGGTAATCTATTGCGTCATGAGGATGGCCGTAACTTGTTCACTTGTTCACTTGTTGACTGGACATTTGTTGCGTTCGACGAAGGAGAACGCATACTATTTCAGTCCCTTTTCCCGCGGGTATCGATCGCGATGCCATATGATTTCAGGGTTTGGACGCTATCTTGGACTGGCTGGCTGGCACAAATGGCCTCGATCTCATGTCGGCCGCCGGGAACTGGTATTTACAAGTGCAGTCAAATTATTTTCGACGACGACCATGTTTTTCTGTTTTTGTTATAATTCGTGCTGTCCTTCGTGTTTTCTTCTGCCTTTGCTGTTTTTCGCAGTTTTCCCCAAGGTAAGTGAAGTTTTGTACATTTATTCGAACTTCCCCTTGAAAATATGACTGAAGCTACTTATCAGAAAACTGTGCAGTGGTGTGTTTTCTAGGAAACACGCTGCGATTCGCCCCGACTACGATAGCGAGTTGTAATGTCAATTCAGCTGTTTTTCTTAGGAGATTCAACATCTCTCTGCGCTCAGACTTGTGGGACTCGACCAATATAAAACTCCAGGAGTCTCATATGTAGCTCTTAGCAGCAATAAAACATTCTCATCATATGTTATTAAGCCAATGACCTATAAGCGGTTAACAAGTTTAAAATCATCAAATACATGTACTGTCTGAGGAAGACAGACTAGACCGAATGGAATTAGCACAATAGATTTCATAACACTGAACACCATCATTAGTTCTGTTATAATCCAACCAAAGTGTTTAGACATGGTTTTACAGCTAGGGGAATGTATGTGCTTCCCCCGATTAATAGTTATACGTCTTGCAATAATATAATTTGTCAATTTGTAATTTACTCTTAGTTTAATTTTCCCTCACTTCAAGTTTTTTTGCTCTTATCTTCTTTTCTCAGGTTATCTACCCATGCCTAGGTAAGGTAAGTCCTTGACTTTTGTGAATTGTTATTGCCCATGCAAGTGCAAGAGGAAGCTGCTGTCTTTCATGAAAGCCATCTGATAATTGATAATTGAGCTGAGACAGTGACTGGGCATATGGGTACACAAGATGGAAGACTGTGACTGAGAGATGAACCTTTGTAGACGTCAAATTTTACAATAACTGCTATTGCCAAATCAGGTTATTTATTTTTGCTTTTAAACATAAACTAAAGAATATTTGAATAAATTTTTTTCAAAAGAAGATTTTGTTGTCCATTTTTATGTTTGTTCATTAATTTCATAGGTTGAAAAGCGATTTTATGTAAACAAAACAAGACTTGGATTTTATAGTTCTAAACTTAAAATATCCAGAGAATATGACAACGATATAATAACTGCCACTCCTTGACCAGCCCCCCCCCCCCCCTCCCACCACCACCGCCTATTGGCCCTCACCTCCACCTCCCACTTCCTCACCCCCTCGTACCATCACCCCACCCTGTCGAACGCACTCCCCTAATTTTCAATTACTACTAGTTTGATAACATTATTGTAGCATCAGCTGATGAAGAATTGTAGTATTGATCCTTAAATTGAAGTGCAGGAAATTAATAGAAACTGTCGTGAGCCACTTTAAGAGAAAGATAGCATTTGGTGAAGTTTTCAATCGAGTAGTAATGAGAAATGTAAAACCAACTGGGGAGGAGATAAAATTCATTGTTCTGGCTAAAATCCCGGCTGGCTGGTCCCGGCCGAATTTAACTCAATTGTTTGCCTGTAAAGTAAACTCAGACAGCGCATACTTCTATTGAAGTAAAATACCTCTCAAGACGGACACTAAAACTTCAAATTTTAACAAATTTGACCAACCGCAACATTAAACCATCATAGACTGATTATATATCATTTAAAAACAGGCACAAGTGTTGGCAAAATGTCTTTGTGACTCTCCTATCAGCTGCATGCAAGAGAGAATGATTTGTGCTACAACCTGTTTCAGTTCTGACGTCACAGTTGTCTAGTGTCAGCTAGCTAGATCGGCGTACGGGAAAAATTTTGTCGGGGGTGCTGAATTTATTTGTCCGAATGAAACTCGTGACGTCATGTTTATTTGTCATGATGATGATGATTCTAGCACTCGCTGACATTTTACTTTTCTACCGCTGTGAACGATTCGAGAATGAGCTTTTACATCTCGCATTCTTCGCACTTCACACGGTACCTATAAGATCTTTTACGAGACTTCAACGAAGACATACTATTTTAATCGGCCACGACCAGATACCAACCACGCATACAAGATGGTCGCCAAATGTTATACTTAAGGCGCGTGTTTTTGGGACATATTCTGGTCATACTGTATGTTGTTTACATTCTCAAACACGAAAATTTTTCCAGGTACACATAGTCAAAGTAGCGACTTCTTTTCATATTTTAAGAGAGGAATAAGTGCAATAGTTTGAGGTTTTCTGTTTTTGGAATGGGCAGAATACGCGTAGAAAAGAAACGCGCCTTTAGTTTCAATCCCTGCGCGGTCTACATTATCATTCCCACCCGGCTTGGCGGACCACAACGCAAATTTGTCGTTCTATGCCTGCTCACGCAGTGAGCATCTAATGGAGCTATCACATAAATGACATGATCGATGTAGTATAGAGCTCAGTTAGAAATTTAAGTGAGTAATGTGAGTTACGAAATAAAAACATAATATAAGACATTGAATCACAAAATAATTCAGTAATTTTACTGTGTCTGTGGTGCCCGAATAGTCGCCCAGTTTTGCTCGAATAGGGGGGGGCGGGGGGGGGGGGGGGGGGGGGGGGGGGGGCTGCAGCCCCCCAGCCCCTCCCCCTCGTACGCCTATGGCTGGCTACAATTGAAAATCCGACTGCACACAAGTTTATGCTTAAACTAAACAATGGATCACTAAGATAGGTTAAGACCATCGACAACACTATATTTTCTTTAAAAACATTTATTTTCTAGTATTTCTAAACATTAAGCCAAGTTAGGCTCGATTTCAACCTCTTTAGTCCGGTTTCTATCCTACACAACGACGCAGTACGCGCATTAAAACGGGCGCACATAACTGCGGGAAATTGAGCCAACCGAGCAAAAAACGTATAAATAGAGAAATTTATTTGATGTAACGAAACCAACATATTTGGATAAATTTGTGTTATATTATAAAAATATGATTAAAAGATGCATAAGACAAAATAAATCGTCCTGGTTAAAAAGCTAATCAGCCAGCCCTAAAAATAGATCAGATCCACATTACACGTTAATGATATTAATATATATATATATATATATATATATATATATATATATATATATATATATATTTTATGCAGCAAGTTCTTAGCCTCACATGATCGCTAATCACGTGTTGGATTATCTCTTTAGCATTTTTTTTACGGTTTGACTTATTCTGCGAGGTATAACTTTACACTACTTTAAAAAAAGGTTTAAAAATATATATATCTTTATAACTTATGAATAACTTTGGCATCAAAACTATAATGAGAGAGGTCCTTCGTTTGCCCCTAACCAATCAATTGATAGAATTTAAGCATTTTAACTGGGAATGAGAAATTTTAAAATCCCTTCAGCGTTGTTTGATTAAGGAGGAATTACACCTAAATATTATGTTTTCGCTACTTGTCCTACTTGAGACCTGAGTTTTATGGAATTATTTCGTTAACGTGCAAGCTGATAAAAAAATGCCATCACGGCATAGGTTTGTAGATGAATATTATGTTATGTTTTTTTTTTGGATGGATTAGGAAAATTAAAGAAAGGGCGGAAGGGACGACTTGTAAAATTTAGAAAAATATGAAAATTTATTGAAGTTTTCAAATTCGAATAATTGTGAAGCTAATAATTAGTAGATGGATTTTTTTTTTTAATTTTAATTTTAATTTTTTTTTTAATTAGTAGACGGATACCAAAACTGTCCGCTGCTAACCTCAAGTGCTTTTGCATGGGTATCGACTGTTTGTTGGTGTTTCAAAAATCATTTTCTTTCTTCTATCCCTTCGAACAATTTCATTCCAATTCCGGTGTAACTCTCCCTAACAAAAGAGCCGGTCTAGGTACAAAAGTGCTTCGTTGTTCCAGTGTATAAAGTGTCAGAGAATTTTATTTAATCTACAATTTTCACTACGAAATGTCTCTTAAACGCAGACCAGGCAACCTCAAAGCATGCTCTTCCTTTTGGACAAAATACCCGAGTTTTCAGACCTACCTAGAGGGTAGAGAGAGGCTACCTAGAGGAATACCCCCCCCCCCCCCCCCCCCCCCCTTTCCCTGGAAGATAAGCCACTTTGATAACGTGAATGCCTATTAATGAATTTCTGTTCAGGTCTGCTATAAACCAGGTCAAGTTAAATACTATTGAGCTGATTTCAGTCCAGTGATGTTACTTGTTTTTCACCAGCCGATAATGCGATAAATTGTCTAAGTTTTCACTTTGACGTTCATAGACGGCAAAATGTACTTTTTTGTTGTTGTTGTTGTACATGTTTTTGTTTTGTTTTTCTCTTGTTACGCGCAAGTTCTCTTCCAAATCACTCTCAAGGTATCTGAGATATGTCCATAGTGTTAGACCGAGACCACTCTGGATTGTTGATAGCTCTGAGCTCTCCTGTGTTTTGGTAAATTGTCTCATCCTCGTCGTTGTTATTTTCGTGGATCGGTTGATCAGAAAATGCGTCCTGGTTGTCGTATATGGGCGGTGAATCTTCCGCTTCACTAGACCTCTCCCCTGTGGAATCTGACGTACCGTCTGCATTGAAGCCTTCGTTAACAAATCGGTAAGTCTGTAAAGGAATTTGCTCTGAATTCTTTGCTCTTTCTGTGATGTTTTGAGTGGAACTTGTTGACTCTAAGGCTTGTGAAAAAACACTTGAAGTGGATACTGCTTGGCCTGCCTCTCGTTCCATAACGGTGACCGTTTCATGAGGTTCTACGTACACAGCAGAAGGCACCCGCTTGGTGGCAATCGGTTCTCCAGTGTATCGCCCGTCGCTTTTTCGTTTCTCTGCGTCTTTAGACTTTTTGTTAGCCCTCACAAGGTGTTTAGTTCCATCTCCGGAGAGATCATTTAACTTCCGACGAATTCGCTTCACTACCACGCAGAGATATGTCACAACAATGCACAGGATTACACAGCATCCGCACACCACCCCCGTAAGGATCAGTGACAACTTTTCCATGTTCTGTAGAGGCAAATGATATAAGAGAGTTACTTGAGCTACATACACTTAAAATGCATGATTTGAGCAGTTTTAAAACTTTCCTGTGGTACCGTTTATTGCACTGTACAAGGTGGTTCTAACTTTTGAACTTTTTAGTCTGTGGATAAAATTCTTCACTGTGTGACCCAGTTCCAATGAAAGCTACTAAGCAGTATTTTCTATGGTATGTTCATTATGCTGTACAAGGTGCTTCTGACATTTGAGTCTATAATAGATGAATTCCTACAATGTAATTATTTAACTGATGAAAGCTTATTTTTAATTGCATGAGCAGAACTTTCCTGTGGTACTGTTTTGTTTTTCTAAGCTGTTCAAGATGGTTAAAAGTAAAAATAAAATTAAAATTAAATAAATAAAATAAAATCCCTTTATTTAATTTATTTTGCCGTGCAAGATGGATCTAACTTTTGAGTCTGTGGAATCCTATGATGTGACCAATCAAATGAAAGCTATTGAGCAGTTTTCTGTCAGGTACTATTAATTATGCTGTGCAAGGTGGTTCTAACTTTTGTCTGTGGATGAAATCCTAAAGTGTGACTATTTAAATGAAAGCTACTGAGCAGTACTTTTCTGTGGCACTGTTCATTGCGCAGTACAAGGTGGTTCTAACTTTTGAGTCTGTGGATGAAATCCTAAAGTGCGACCATTCAAATAGCCTGCGAATACAGCCGCCTCTCATCGCTCCCGGCCGCTAGGGGCGTTCGCGCGAACGCCCCTAGCGGCCGGGAGCGATGAGAGGCGGCTGTATTCGCAGGCTACCATTCAAATGAATCAAAGTTTTTGAGCAATACTTTCCTGTGGGCTAATTGTTATGCTGTTCTCCCGGGGCTGTTCTGAAGGTCTAACTTTTGAGTCTGTGGATACAATCCTATGATGTGACCATTCATATATGAAAGCTACCGAGCAGTACGTTCCTGTGGTGTTATTTATTATGTTGTACAAGGTAGTTCGAACGTCAAAAGTGTGACCATTCAAGTGAAAGTTTTTGACTGTTTTGAGCGGTACTTTCCAGTGGCACTGTTTATTACAAGCGGGAACGTGGTTCTAACTTCAGAGTAGTATTGTTTAGTTTGCCACTGTGCTGACTGTGATCCCTTGAACCGAATAGTTAAAGTCAAAAATAGCTTTGTAATTTATGTGACATAAATCCTGCCACAACAATTAGATACTAGCGGGGATACTAGGAAGTGCAAGGAAGAGGCGGAAATTACTGGTTTATTATTCAAATAAAGCCTCCATTGTTGTCAAATATGACTTGTGAAGCAAAAGATTGGTTTCTGATCAACGCGACTATCCCGAAGTAACATTTCCTCCGCTTCGAAAGTTCAACTTTGTAATTTATCGCGATAGCCGGAAGATGTCTGTGTCATGTAACTGAAAACCGGCATGAACGGCATGGCATGTTGACAAAAATTTTATCATTCCCATTTTTTTTACCCGTTGAACCGGGTTAGCAGTACCACTGCCCTAATGGCATGAAAAAACGATCCTTACTTAAATGCAGTAGACTCAAATGGACGTTGTGACATAGTAAGCTGCAAATATATAAAATCATGGCCGAAGCCGACTGTGGACTCGATACAGTTTGACTGATAAGGAAATAGAAAGGAAAACGAAAAAGTTGTGTTCGATGAAATAATCTAATCATGGCTAATGAGACAAAGAAGTGAAGCATAATAACTAGATGCATTTTATAAAAAGAAATTTTTGTACATAATCAATTATTTGTACGTTTCTATTAAGTAATACGCCGTCTGTACCTGGATCAAAGATATGGACTCAATAGAGGAATAAAACAAACTCAATATGACTTACTAAAACTCACTTACTTTTTAAATCACCAACTTTGAAAGAGATTAGGGTTGAGTTGGAGCCTGCAACTGTTAGCGAGAGAAATAGTAAGACGAAAAATTGTTTGCCAGGGTATACGACTGCAGACTTCAATCTGGAACTGATGTGATGTGCTCCAAAGTATACTGGCACCAAACACCCGATTAAGTTGAAGTGTAAAGATATTCGTCGCTAAGGCTGTTATTTTGCTCTATGTGCGATTCGACATTCAAAGTCCGGTTCCACGCGATGTATTTACGACGGTGTTTTTGCTTTTTGCGGCAGATCTTTGGTGCTTTGTGTCGCAAAATTCAAAGACCGTAAGCGGGAATAACCCTTTGACTTATTTTGGTAAACTCATGCAGTTACGCAAGAGTGAGGATCAATGTCCGATTAGATTTCCCTGCATTTAATTGGCCAAAGAACTTGCCATTAAAACAGGAAGTACGTCGAAATACGACGTCTTTATCGTCTTTATCCTGGCAGCAACTACTTAATCGCCACAAAAACCTGAGATTTGCTACGTTTTGGCGCCTAAATCCGTGCTTTTTCGTGCCATTTCACGTTACGTTATTCATGATTATTTATGCAATTGCTAAGGACCGGAAGTCCTAAAATTCCCTGGCGTTAAACAGTAGTGCAATACCGGTATACCCGAGTGAAAAATACCTGCATTTGTCAATCTAACTGACCACAATTTCCCGTGATGTTGTATTTAAGGTTCTCTGCTTTGTTTTATCATTTATGAAATATCGTGCGGTACTGAAGAGCGAACAAAGCGCTGTTTTGTTATTCATGCAATCATGCGGCAAAATTTTAAGGAGTCGACACTTGTTTTGACCTTTGCTGAAACGGGGTTGAAACAACAAAGCATGTTTTCAACACAGATGAAAACAATCTGAATTGCGACATATAAGTTGTCACGAACTATACTCATTTAAAACAACGCAAATGAACTTAGTTAGTCTTGTTGCAAGTCTTTTTAGCGGTGAACTGTTTATACTGATCGGTTTGTTGGCTTTCTAACATTTCAGAAAGTCGTCAAATGCAAAAAGCACTAGATATCTGGGACTTCATAAATCTTGCGTGCAATATTATACGGGATATGTTATAACGTAGCAGACAAAGAGTATTTTAAAAAAAATATCTCGAATACTTTAAGTACTTTGGAATACCAAAGGTCGCGTTAAACAGTGTGTCATCAGAAAATACCTACCTCTGAAAGCTTCTGAAAGAGCTGTAAGCACAGTTGGCTTTTGTCAAAGTTTTCCCGTTTAAAAGAGTTATGCCGTCTTGTTTTCTCAATAAATGCCTGCCTGTATTTGTTTCCGAAGCTTACTCCCCTGTTATGTTTAATGCCGTCTTCTCTATCTGACAGACGACAAGCTCCTTTATGCATATGTAAACATTTAATATATGGGTCTTTACCCTGTCTGAGTCTAAATATAGGCTGTATTATGATTTCAGATTATCAATGAGCACTCTTGAAAGTGAAACCTTAATATTCTCACTCAATAATTTGCTTACATAATCAAATTTAATTGATAAAGCAATCAGAAAGCCCCTTTGATTACACGCCGATTCCCAACATGTTTCATCCATATTTAGTCTGAAGTGCAGCTGCTTTTTCACCCTACCCCCAAAAAAAAAAGTTACACCTGAAAAAAATAATCAATAGGGACTTGAGAGGTTGAAATGATCACTGTGTGTGAGTTTGATGCGATATTCTTAATACTTTAAAGTTCTCATGGCCCCTTCGGTTTATACGGATGCTTTTGAGACACGAAACCTGAGGGAAAAATCCCTTGTGTTTACACGGGGACGTGAAGTGGAACGAATCCTAATTGCTTTGTGTTTTGCTCCAGTGGTTGTTTTCAGTTTCCATCATTTGACGTAGGTACGTACGTGTTACACGAAAAGTAAACAGGAAGCAAAGTGAATCCCGATTTCGCAGCGCTTGTTTCTTATCCCTGTCATCCGAAGCGGTCAAAATAGTCGGAATAAGAACAATCTCGTTCCCAGAGCCCGCGTTACCCTTGTCCAGCGGAACGGGAAACGACGGACTCTGGGATAAAGCGTAAAAATTCGACGTCTTATTGGTTGATCAACTGAGCATGAGCAGTGTTATTTCAACCGACTGGGCATGAGCAGTGTAATTTAAATGTCAACATGGTGGACAAAATGTATAGCTTTTAGAAGTGTTTCAAGTTTGTTTTTGACCTCAAAATAGTCTATGAACGTTTTAAAATCGGGTCGACGCCTTCATCGAGTGTTTGTGATATTGAAAGAGTCTGGAAGACCGTTAAAGATTCACTTTCTCTTGACTACGTGTTCGTATAAGCAGAAGAATCGAAGAATTCTGGTGTAATGGACTTGCGTTTTCAAATTATTCTCGATCAGTGCGGGAAAATACCAATTTTGTACATGCGAACGGCAGTTTTAATTTAAATTGCACTCTTCAAAGCTTACGGTAATCCCTGAGGTCGGTTCCGAGTTGCAAGTCATAGGATATGAAGTGGTTTGCTTAGCGTCGATTTTAATTTTGCTCTCGTGTATATCAGTTTCTAATTCTATATCAAGCTTTGTGAACGGTGGAATATCAGGTATGTTTGTGCGGTTGAATTTATATGATTGAAGGCGATTGAACATTTTGTGTCAATTTATTATAGTCTTGTTTGTATAGTTATCCTCGTGCATTTGTTGTATATATATATTTTTCTTTTTCTCTATATAAATGCTTCAATTTGTTAAACATTGTGTTACATGGAAATAAAAGTTATTATTATTATGAGTATCTCTGCCTTTGTGCTGTGTGGTACTGAAGAAATTACAGTTATGTAACTTTCAATTTCTTTATTCGAGTGTTTATACGTCAATATTTATCCTGTGTCATTTATTGTCTACTGTGTGAGAAATTTACTTTTCAGACCATACAAGTATAGGAATATTGTCTTGCAGGATAGATCCAGCTCAGAACTCTGAGTACTGGAAATAATTCTTTCAAATTGTTTTGCAAATTATAAGAATCAACTTTCAGCAATCAGATTGTCACAGAAAATATCCTGTACATAATTCTCAGCCTTATTGTTGCATTAATTTTTGTGAAAGAGAATATTAATAAGAATGCACAGCAAAATATTATAAGAATGATTCTGGTGATTTAACTCAAAAATTTAAATTGGATTAAAGTTGGAAAAAAGTCTTGTTTTCCTTTTGAGTCCCACGCTCAGATTGTACAGTATCAATGAAAATTTTTCCCTTAAACGATATTTTTATTTCTAAATTAAGGGGCCAGACTGACGTTGAAACCCCTTTGATTTTAGGTGGCTAATGTTGCAAGTCTAACCTTTCATAATTTTTACCCTGAAAGCCAAAATTTAATGATCAAAGACCGGTCTAGTAATCCAGGGCCGATCCAGGATTTTTCTTAGGAGGGGGTGCACCTCTAAGGAATGACGTAACTGAAGGGTGACGTAAACAAATTTTAAAAGCGAACAACGCAGACTAGGCAATAACATAATATGAACTGTTGAGAATACATAGCAAACAATACAGCAGATTTTGTATAACGGTAAAGCGAACTGCACAGTGTTAATGCAATGCTGTAACTGGTCGTTTTCGTTGAATAGAAGGGCTAATGCTCGAAACTTCAGCGCCTAGCTACCATTTTTAAGCCGTTCAACATACAGTAAATTCTTCAACCTCATCTCATATTTTACTTCAACACCAATAAGTCACATAGTTTTTTTTTTCTTTTCTTTGCAGAATACTAGTTATATTAGAAAGATGCAGGTCATCTCAGTGGGGGGGGGGGGGGGGGGGGGGAAGAAGAAGATAGCATTTTATTGCTTTACTATTAACATTACATCTGTTTATGTTACATGTAGCTATCCACATAAAATATTGGTGGCCACAGATTTTTTTGACAAAAAAGGATGATGTGCATTTTGAAATGCAATGTAGGTTTTGTGTGTTTTTAGGGCTAAAATTGACTGTTTGATTGAAAATTACACAGTTAATCCCAATAGACACAGACACTGATTCATGCAAATAAAGTGTGTGTTAATTGTGTTTTAACTGATACCCACAAGTCAAAACAGAATTTGAATTAGTCTGTAACAAGCATAACATAGTAGAGTCTGCATTAAGGAGGAAACAATTTCTGACATCCAAGGCCAATAAACGCATCATGCTGAGATTTTTGCTTCATACTGCAGCTGTGTCCACTTAAAGTTAGTATCCATATTTTCATCTGGCTGAGGGGGTGGTTTGATGTTTGTTATTCTTACCGATACATATCAATAGCTAATAAGCTATAAATCTTGTGGTTTTTTTTGCAGTGACCAGAATTAGTAATACCAATTTGGTCATTGGAGGGGAGGGATTTTAGGCTTTTTATTCTGTTTTGCTCAGACTGTGCTGTCTTTGTTTTAGCAAAGCTGTTACAGTCAAACCTCTATTAGGCAGTCACTTAACAAATCCCAGGAATTAAATCGTCGCCATGTATTTACTGTAAACATGACCTCTTTTAAGCGGTCACCTCTATTAAGCGGTCAGTTGGCTATTCCCCGAGGGTGACTGCTTGATAGAGGTTTGACTGTATTTTCTAACAAAATTGTCAAAGAACCCACAAGTCCAAGCTCAAAAGGCAGCAGCCCAGACTATGAAAAGTTGGGTGCCTAGCCAACAATGTGGTGCCCACATCAGTTCCTTGGGTACCCCAGGTTACTGGGCTCCTGTTATGCATCTTGTTTAGTTTTGTTTCTTTTTTTACTTAACATTGAATTATGCAATGATCAAGCATTGCCATTTTTCTTTGTCATAAAGAGATCCAACCATAAGCAAAGCAGTTTGCATTAAAAAACAACCAAATCACTAAAGGTATCTCATGAAGACATGCTATACAAAAGCAAAAATAATATAAATGTTTTGTAAACCTTTTTCCTGTTGAAAAAAGACAACTTAATGTAATTAAGAAAAATATGAGGGTGACATACAAAAAGCATGTTTATTTCCCCATTGGTTTAGTACTATGGTGTCACATTCCAGGATACCACGATGAAGTTTTGAGACTGATGTTTTGACCTCATTTGCAGCTATACTGGGGGGGCATACAGCCTGTGAACAAGCGCCTGTTCCTAGTCAGGGTATTGGTGACAGAGGCAGATCTAGGGGAGGGGTGCAGGAGGTGTGCACCCAACCCCCCCCCCCCCCCCCCCCCTCCCTCCCACCCCCACTGAGATGACCTGCATCTTTCTAATATAACTAGTATTCTTTATTCTCCTTAGAGGTGCACCCCTCCTAAGAAAAATCGTGGATCCGCCCCTGGGTGATCAGAGCAAGTGTAGCAAGATAAACTTTAACCTGTTCATCTTCCTCTCCTCCCTGCTAATTAAGACACTAAGGACTCTGACAATGCTAGGGAGACTGTTCAGTCATCACAAAGAATTTGTTACTTTTGTAGAAAGTTTTAGTTGAAGAATGACGGAATGGAAGTCCGGTGCTTAACCAAATTTGTAAATTGCTTCCACCCGCAGATGGACCTTATGAAGTAGGTCTTTATGATTTCCTCCTAGTTTCCAGGATCCTTCTCCTCTTTAAAAAATCAATGACTATTAAAAAGTAGGATTGGGCTCCTACTGCCAATTGAAATGAATATACTGAAGCCACTAGCAGGGTACTCAAAATTAATTTTGATCTGTGCACACACAATAATAAATACTATTCATGTGTCATTTACTTGCTTGGGGTGTAAATTCTCAAATTTTCTTAAATACTTATACCTGTTCCTTCTTTAATCAGCCAATTGTGGAAAAATATTTGAATAACCTTTGTTGAATAATCACCCCAGCAATCAAGCCTTCCCTCCTTTTCTCAACCATATAACATGTAACCCTTTAGGATGACACTGAGGTTAGGTCAGATGTGGCAAGACAAGTCATAACAACTCGCAGACATCAGATTTTGGTAAAGTTTATGACAATATATTTAGGGCACGTTTTTAAGCAAACAATGTTTCAAACAGTTTCCCCCTCAATTAATTTGTATCTCTTGGAGTTATAACAATAGGTACCACTGGTTATTTTCTCCTCACAGTGACTCTTCCTCACAGCTTTTATGCTTCTATAGCCTGTGTAGAAGGCATCAAAGAAAGGGTAACTGGGGAGATAGGGAAAGGACACCTGCAATAAAGACCCCCTTTTATTCATTTCTGCAGAAGTTAGTGGCTGCAAATTCTGACTGTCTACTTTGCATTGGGCGGTAAACAGTAAATTCCACATTAAGTCACCCATATGCAAAATCACGCACCAGTTTCTGAGTGGTGACCGTATCGAAAGTTGACATAATCCGATTACCAAGAAATCAGTGGGCGTAATGCAAATAGCTCGGTTCTTACAGCAGGTGTTCTTCTTTTCTCCCCCCTCCTTGTTTATGCCTGCCATGCAAGCTGTGCTTTTAAGGATGTCACCAGACAGAGGTCCCCCCCTCCCAACCCATCAATTAGCTTGGCCACAGGTGGTGAGCATTTGTACCTAGCATTAGATACAGATGGCTTTAATGGAAAAAAAAAAGCTGAGAGACAAATAAATGAATCCAATCAAACTTTTAAAGTTTAGAATTTACTACATGTACTTCTGGCGAAACGGATTATATCTAAATCTGACACTGGTAAACTAACAGTTTCATACTTCATAGTATGTCTCAAGCTTCCAATTTATATATCATTTTAGCACTTTTAACTCACACTAAGAAATCAAATTGCAACCTGCCAACCATTGGTAGAAGTAGATCTAAACACTGGAAAACTTACCCGATAACACGATATGATGCCTGTGAAATTAGCTGAAGAAGACTATGAAATTAGCTAGCTGATGTTACAGAATATGAATACTTATTCCTACGTGGAAGTTTGGAAGTTTCCAGCACAAGATTGAATATAAATGGTCACAAATTCTGGCAGAACGAGCCTGATTGCCAGGTTGACAACAAAATAAGCAGAAATAAGCAGCAATTCTGGATTCTACCTTCCCAAGTTCGAAATCAAATCCTTCGGTGACTTATTCCTTTTTTATCCGTTTTAGCAAACAAAAGGGGAAAATGAAATACTTCTTCGTCTCCATTCATCCTGATCTCTAGAGCTGGCACAATTTCTGAGTGTCCTACTAGTTTTTCCAAAGAATTCTGGATGACTTCGTGTTGAATAAACTCCATTTTGTCAAACCGGATGTCGAAGAACTTACGCCTGCGCAGTTTAACCGATCACAAGAATCCTGTTTTCCGGTTAACGCTTTATCCCAGAGTCCGTCGTTTCCCGTTCCGCTGGACAAGGGTAACGCGGGCTCTGGGAACGAGATTGGAATAAGAAGAATAGACACTACCAGGGTGATATGATTGTGCGCATGCGTAAGGTACTGGCCATACCGAGGGGGTAGTGTGGTGTGTTTTTTGCAGTTATAGTTTGTCTATAAGAAAAATACCCTGAAAAGTAGTGCTAAGTAGCTTCATTTTATCATGAATGGTCCGTGATACTTAAGGATTTTATTCACAGACTTAAAAAGTTAAAACCACCTCGTTAAGCATGGCAAACAACTCTACAGGAAAGTACTACTTAGTAGCTTTCATTTGAATGGTCACACTTTAGGATTTCATCCAGACTCAAAAGTTAGAACCACCTTGTACAGCATAATAAACAGTACCACAGGAAAGTAGTGCTCAGTAGCTTTCATTTGAATGGTCACACTTTAGGATTTCATACACAGACTCAAAAGTTAGAACCACCTTGAACAACAAAACTGAATCATAAAAGGCTGATCGGACAGCTATGAAGGGTATTTTATTGCCCAATATTTCGGTCAGGCAAAACTAACATTTTAGTTGTAAGTTTTATTCAATACTGCTGATCCTGATCTACACCAAGATCCGGCTTCACTTCGCCGTGCTGTTTGTCCAAGTGGTCCTTGCTTTATTTGAGAGTTACCTGATAATAATCATGAAACAGTACCACAGGAAAGTACTGCTCATTTTATAGCCGTTCATTTGAATGGTCGTACTTTAGGACTTCATCGATCCACAAACTTAAAAGTTAGAATCACCTTGTACAGCATAATAAACCGTACCACAGGAAAGTATTCAGTGCTCAGTTGCTTTCCGATCAGTTATAATTGGATGCATGGTGACACTTAAGGATTTCATCCTCAGTGTCTATAGTTAAGAACCACCTTGTACAGCATAATAAACAGAGTACTACAGGAAAGTACTGCTCAGTAGACTTCATTTGAATGGTCACACCTTAGGATTTCATCCACAGACTCAAAAGTTAGAACCACCCTGTACAGCATAATGAATAGTACCACAGGAAAGTACGCACTGCTTAATAGTCACACCGTAGGATTTCATCCACAGACATAATTGACCTAAAACTTAGAAGCACCTTATTAAAGTAGACCAAACACGTGTAACACAGGAAAGTACTGCTGAAAAACTTTCACTTGAATTTTCACACGAACTTAAAAGGTCGAACCACGATACACCGCTCAAGATGTTAGACTCTGCCGATGGCCATGATTATACGTTGAAGGAAAATGTTGCATTACGGGTATTGGGGACAGATTATGGCGGGAATTCAAAGGTTTATAACAGAATTCTAAGTTGTAGCTTGGTCCACTGCTTTCGTTTCCGAAAATTTCTTCGCTGTTAAATGAAGTATTGTTAAAGTTGTATTTATTTGGAAGAAATGTGAAAATCCCACATATTCCAGAAGATTTGTAAAAATATCTGATGTTTTGCGATCGACCACCGCAAAATTAGAGACGACCGCATGTTTTTATGACGAAGGAAAACGGATTTTTTTTCGAGCTCTAACTGCAAAATTGAAGCGCAGGCTCCAAATCTCAACATTTTCAACTTTGATAGCATTTCTCAAGTTTGGCTATGAAAACAAGTCTTGAAATAAACAAAGACAGACAAGTGATTTTTAAGCTTCAAAATTTCGCCCGTGTTTGCCCCTAATAGCCATGATGCAACATTTCGGCTTAAAAGGGCTTTAATATTGTAATATTACCTGATGAAACGACTGAAATGCAGCTTCTCCGTATTTACTTGACTGACAGACTGTTGTGCGACCAATACATGACAACCTTGACTGAATCACAATGCTGATCTCGCGTGATTAAAATCTAATGGTAGTGGACCGCTTGCGTGATTTCAATTTCCGGCATCACAGCTGGGTCATAGCTGGTGTATATATCCGCGCACGCGCACAGTCCCCCGCCTTCCGGCAATAATTAGGGGTCATATCACGTATCGTATGACTTAAATTTATCTCACAGAGGGACCAGTAAAAATTATCTGAGATTAATTGACGTGGATAGGTAAACTATTTCATTCGAATTCCCGAGAATGGCCGAAAAGAACTACTCAATGCATGGCTTTCAATTAAATGGTCACAAGCAAGTTAGGGCTTTCTTTGTTATCTCAAACATTGAACGACAGTCTGAAATTGAAGTTTGATTAAAAGTTTGATCAAAGGTTTTATTTGGCCAGTCATTATCTCAAAAGTAACTGACAACTTGATTCAATCTTCAAGTTGTTCAGTGGGCAAAAAGAAATGGTATAAACAGTCCATAAAGAAACAAACTGATACAATATAGTTTACTATTTAAATATATATCTTTCACAATGCAATACTTGCCTCCCCTTTATTGTTTGCGTACGAACAGCGAACTTGTTTGAACATCAGTACTACCGCGGGGGTGAATCGAACCAGTGGAATGATGGAAAACGAGTTTTCGTAAAATCGGCAAAATAGATCTCAAGGTAGTTAGTGTAAATATTTCTTCTTTGAAACAAAACAACAACTCAATATAGATAACGTAACCGGGGGGCAATATTCAATCAATATAATGACAGAAACCTGTAGGCACAGGTCTGCTATCCTTTTCAAAGATATCAGGGTAGTTTATAGATAGTATTGTGGTTATTATCAGTCATCAAAGGAATATAAATTTCGCCAGATGAGTAAGCAATATATAGAATACGAGTGTGCGTTAACAATTTTAAAAAAATGTACAATAGAGTTTAATAATCGCCGCGCATAAGAGTCGTTTTTGTAAATAAAATAAACAAATAAATATCATAATTTCAGTGGAATCCACAAAGAGGCTGTCATTTTCACGTTTCCGGATCGAATTGGAATTTCGGTATTTGTAGAGGGAGGAAAACCGGAGTACTCGGAGAGAAACCCTCGAAGAACGGTATACGAGAACTAAAAACAAACTCAACCCACATATGGCGTCACCAGTCCGGGACTCGAACCCGGGCTTGGTGGGAGGCGAGGGCTCTCTCCACTGCGCCATCCCTGTAGACGAGCGATATTCAGAACGCGAATTTTTTTCTTTTCAATTAAAACTCACTCTACTAAGTATTTGAGACAGTACGTTACACAAGATACTCTTAGAGTACTAAGAGAAAAATAACAAGTGATTCCTCGAATAGAACAAACCATAGCCAGATTTAAGGGATTTTTTTTTCAAGACACGAAGGCAGAACTTGAAAAAAATCGGCCATGAATATTTTAAAGTTATTCATCCAGGTCATCCTCAGCCATTTAAACAATTATTGGACGAGGTTAAGCAAAATATTGTGAATTGTCAGTGGCGAGCCATGATCAGATCAAACAATTGATCTGCGAGACACTAACAAATCACGATATTTTGCGATAGCCGAGTTCAATAATTGCTTTATCATTCGATCACCGAGTTTGTTTTTCAATTTAATATTTATCCATAACTGCTAAAATAGAGCAGAAATCGGGATGCCATTTTAGAAGACGTGAACAGAACAATTATTCGACACAAAACAACTTTGCACCATTGTGTGCATGAGCTGAGTTATTCGTTAAGGCAGCTATTCGCCACTTTAGAAACGAGAAGGAAACTGGGCCGAGCGAACTTTCGCAACGACTTCTGGGATCGTTACAGGGGACGCTTCTTTTGTCTCTGTCCCCAGTAACAGTCCCAGAAGTCGTTGCGAAAGTTCACTTGGCCCAGTTTCCTTCTCGTTTCCAAACTGGCGAATTAGAAGTTCACGTGGTGGGCTCTCGGCCAATGAAAGGGAAGTAAATATGTATCGAACGATAAAGACACTTATTTGTAGTTTCAGTCCACAAGTGGAGTAATTGTTTACATTTACATATTAACATTTATGATGCTTAAAATAGTGATATTGCCGCTTTAATAAAAGAACTAACGATCAAGTTGAACATTCAAGTGATCAGAAACACTGATAGATAGCACATTCGAACCCCCGCTAACGGACACCTCCCGCAGGTGGACACCTCCCATAAGCGGACATTAAGTCGTGGACCCAGCCACACATACAAACACTACATTTTTAACTTCTCTTAACCCATTCACTCCGAGAGTCGATTATGGAGACAATTGTGGTTCTAACTTTTGAGTCTGTGGACGAAATCCTATAGTGTGACCACTGGAACCTCTTTGGCAGTACTTTTGCATGGTACCATTTGTTTTTTAATATTTAAAAAAATGAAATTTGGGATTTTTCTTGAATTTTGATTTTACTCAAGTGACTTAAAGGGGCTCTGTCACCATTTTTAGTGTTACTTTTAAAAGACAAAAGACATCTTTCTATCAGTGAAAACCTAAAAATAATGGCCCAGTTTTGTTTAAAATTGTTCTACTACAGTGCTGTAAGAGTACAAATAAGTATCTTGGACTGCAGATGGCCAGGATGGAAATGGATTGCTTCTTGAAAACATTGGGCTAATTTTTTTAAGTTAACCGCTTCTGTCTTAGAAAACCCGCTAAAACTCTGATTATGGTTCATTTTCTCTTCGAAAATTCACTAGATATCTTCCTCTTAGCTTTCTATAAGCATTTCGTGTACGACAAAGGTACTTAGTTCTAATTTGAGCAGTTTTCACCCCAAATCACCACGACATAGCTCCTTTAAGGCCTGGGTGTTTCTGTTTTTAATCCTTAAAGGACCCCCAGCAGAGTTTTTAAAGAACCCCATTCTTTCTTGATGTGATAACTCTCGTCGGTCATGGAGTTTGATCCGGCGCGCAAATAATCGGACATTTTTTTATGAAGGACAAGTAAACTTTCCCCTTTTACATTGTTGAATTACCTATTATTTATAAACACTTGAAAATTAAAAAACACGCCTGCGGCTCGCGGCTTTTCTAAGCTTGGCTTCTCTCGTTTTTCTTTTTTTAAAGTGGTACTATGATCAAAATTTTGCACTTCCCTTTCTCTTCAGTTTTGGAAAGTAGAAGTGCTAAATACTTACCATGCCAAATTTTAAGTTCAAATTCCAACGGGAAGAGCAGTTATTTTAAACGTAAAGTTCAGCTTCCGCTTTCCGCCATTACTCGATTTAAAAATGGCCGAGAACCACATAGGGAGCTGGATCTAGTTGAGTCGAGAGGAAGTTGACGTCATATTCGCAACATAACAATGGCCGCTTCGTTGCGTGGAAAGGCTAATCTCGTATAAACAAGACCTTTAGTTTAATCTTGGTGGTTCCAGGGCCTGCTTTATGCTGAAGATGTTTTTGAAAACGTTCGAGAAGATGCCTCCTGTTAATTTTGTACAACACGGGCGCCGAAACATTCTCAAAAGGCTGAATTTCTATAACTCAACATTGCACTCGGTTGCGTTTGCTAATACAGTGGTTTGGCCTTCCGTTATATGCTTTGTGATATGGAATTTTAGCTTCAAAGAAAAGTAAATTACGTAAGTTTTGGAAACTTTATGTCTATTTGACTTTTTATCAAATCACTTGTACATATCTTACATTCTCGTGTAGTTTACAGACAATTTCTTTATAAAATAAATGTAACAGACGCTTTCCGCTCACAAACCATTCAGCTTTGTCATGAAAGCAATAACTCGCTTTTATATGCTTCATACTCTGACCAATCACAGCAAAAAATTCAGTGTAATTAATTCCGTCAGCCTTCATTTCATGGGAAATTCTTCGACGTTGCATACGTGTTATAACTGGCTAGACGGGTCAAACCTGCTTTTCCAGACACTACTTGACGACCACCTTATTCTCTGTTCAAACACGGATGAAATCCAGAAAGCTATAAGTAGCACTTTCCTGTGGTACTGTTCATAATGCTGTACAAGGTAGTGTGACCATTCTAATGAAAGCTATTGAGCAGCACTTTCCTGTGGTACTGTTCATATTGCTGTACAAGGTAGTGTGACCATTCAATTGAAAGCTATTGAGCAGCACTTTCTTGTGGTACTGTTCATAATGCTGTACAAGGTAGTGTGACCATTCAAATGAAAGCTATTGAGCAGTACTTTCCTGTAGTACTGTTGTTTATTATGCTGTACAAGGTGGTTCTAATTTTTGAGTCTGTGGATGAAACCCCAAAGTGTGACCATTCAAATGAAAGCTATTGAGCAGTACTTTCCTGTAGTACTGTTGTTTATTATGCTGTACAAGGTGGTTCTAATTTTTGAGTCTGTGGATGAAACCCCAAAGTGTGACCATTCAAATGAAAGCTACTGAGCAAAACTCAGTCCTGGGTGTGGTACTGTTTATTATGCTGTACAACAGAGGAGGTTGGACACGGGCCGAAAGGCATCATGGGATGAATTTTCGTTTTGAGCGACACTCGTTCAGTTTCAAATGAACCTTCGAGCTGTGAGGACCTCGAGGAACTACAAATTTTCTGACTTTTAGCCGCCAAGGAAGCACAAATCGGCCTAAATTGAAGGTGATGCGATTACGCTTGTATAGATACCATTTATTTTTACAACTGAATAACTTGAGGCATCATTCTACGCCGATCGAAAGACTTACTCGTGCACCGACTACAAATTTGAGCCACAACAAGCACAAATCGGCCTTCATTGAAGTTGATAAGATTCCTCTTGTTACTTAGCAGGGTTTTAAGCCGGTTGATCGATCGAAAGACTTATTAAAGCAAGGCTGAGCTGCACGAGGAATTCCAACCGAGGAATATTTGTAACGAAAGCTATAAGCTTAAATCACGTAATTACCAAGGTTGGTAACCACAACAATCGATCGTTGCATTTTATAGTCCTCTTGAGTTTCAATGTTATAATTTTGAAATACACGAAGGCAATTTTGTTGTACTGAATGCTGGTAGTGCTGGATTTGTGTTGTTACGAAGTATAAATACATAAATAATAAAACTGTAAAATCATGTGAAACAACAAACATAATCAATGAAATCAATAATAAGTTTACACAGATTATTCCTTGTTAAAACTTCAGGAGGAAAACATGATTTAAAAACCTAATGGAAGTAAAACAGTGACTAACATACATTTTTGCATCTGAATTCAAGAACCATCCTTCTAAAAAAAAAATCCAATTCTGGCCATAAAGACCTGGTAGAAAATTGTGATTAGGAGGACCTCGGGCAAAAAGGAATTCAAACTTCTGGGCTTGAAAATGAAAATGCAGAGTGTTTTGGCACTCTACTCTGAGTTTGTGGCAAAACAATTCAAGGTACTAAGGAACCATTTTTTCTTTGGGCCCTCTTACTTGGAATGTAATTAGAGCACAAAGATCAGGACTGTGCACATGAGAACAACTATATGTTCTTTCACTTGAGCACAACAAATGTGCAATTGCCTATGTCATAAGCAACCAGGAATTGGAAAGGTGGTTGCTTGGGAAGGATGGTTGCTTATGAGAGTCAAAGTACAACAATAGAGAATGGTTGCTGAAAGGGAGCAATATGTAGTTGTTCCAATAATTTTAACTAACAACTTTCCTATCAGACAGATAATTCTTAATGCTGTATTTATGTAAACCATTAATCAATTCCCTCAAAATTTAAATGCCAATTAGTGGTGGAGCAAGGAAAGAAGTGTTGAAATGTTTCTATTTTGAAGCAGAACTATTTTCACTACAAGCTCCCCCATCCTACTTCATGGTTTTATTGAGTAATTAAAAAAGTAAATGAAGCCTTTTGAGAAGTCGGTACAGAAATGGGAAACAACAGAAATTTCACCTGCTGGCTTACAGCCCCACCGCACCCCCCCCCCCCCCCCCCCCCCCCCCCTCTACACCCTTGCCATCCTTGACAATCAAGGAATACCCAGGGGCATATCTAGGGGGGTCCTGGGGTGCCCGCGACCCCCCCCCCCCCCCCCCCACCCCTTTGTGAGATAATTTTAGTAAAACACAGCGTGGATGTCGACATGACAATCTGGTAAGTACCCTGGGTGTGACCAGTTTGACACCCCCTTTGAAAAATCCTAGCTACGCCCCTGCACACCATAGTTAAATGGAGTTGATCAGGAGCCCATTGATATTATAATAGAAAACAATTAATAGTAATCAAAATAATTATAGCAATTCATAAGTGATACAAAAGCTCCAACAAATATCCAGTGTGCCAAAATTTCCCCCAACTATGAAGGTTATTTGAGATTTTCTTTGTGGGTGTGCCAGGATTTCTGAAGGCGACCAGACCAAATTCGAAGACAACCCGATCTATTCCGAAGATGTCCGAAGAATTCAGAAGTTTCCATGGCCTCAGTCCTCCGTTTTATAATATCCAGCTGTAATCGTAATGTTCAGAATGATAAAAACCTACAAAATGTGCTAAATTTTCATAACATAACTATATTTTTAATTGGATCATGTGATCAGTTAAGGCTGATAGCTCAAATCTGTAAGTCAGGAGTGAGAAATTGCTCCATAGGCGTGAGTTGGTATGAGATTGGAGTTTTGGACTCGCAGGCATGAAACTTAATTTTGGCAGGTATGTTCTATGCCACCATGCAGAACTTAAGTATAATAAGTTTTCATTGTCAACTGAAGACAGAAGTAAGCAACCCGGGGCTGCTGTGCATTTCTAGCAGGCTACTGTTAGAGCACAATCCATCAAATATCTCTATATAAAATTATTATTTATCTTAGAAATTAACAGAGAAATATATTTAACAGACTGATTAAATCATTGATGCATTTTGTCTATACAAGTTTATAATTTTATTTATATAATAACTTATTGATAATTATCTGCTAAAATATGAAACAACTGACAATATGGGGGCTTACTCAATGACAATAATTCACAGTTCTCAACCCAATTGTGGGTCTCAAGAGCGCATGGATTTTTGCTAAGAGCAGGGCTTTACAAGACATGATAATGACAGACCAAAACCCTCACTGCCATGCCTCAAGCCCCAATATTTTGGGTCAAGCAATAAAAATGTAATTCTTGTTTGGCTGCTATTTTCAGGTGTACATGATAATGACAGACCAAAACCCTCACTGCCATGCCTCAAGCCCCAATATTTTGGGCCAAGCAATAAAAATGTAATTCTTGTTTGGCTGCTATTTTCAGGAAAAAGAGCAGACTGTAGGGCTCCACATTTTGCTGTTGAACCAAGAAAAAGAATAGACTTCATTAGGAAGCCACTCCAATAATATGAAAAGAAAACAATAACAAACATATAAGCCTTTAGTTATTAAGGTTATAAAAGCTCATACATAAATTGCAATGTTCAACTCTCATGATTAGAGTGTAGATATGAATCAAATATGTTTTTCCTCAGAAGACAGAAACAAAATTGATCTCAAAAGGTCGAAGCAACCTTAGAAATTACAGCCTACGCACACTTGTGATAACCTACACAAATGACCGAACTTTAATCGCAAATAGCAGAAAATCGGTAAGAGGTCAGACCGGGTTCGACGTCCTAAATTAAAAGAATAACGTTTTCTACAAAAGATGGTGCGATTTTCATGGCTAGAACCCACGCGATATAGCATCAAGAAACGAACGCGTTGGTTGACTACACAACGTGGACGAAAGCCGCCATATTGGACCGGCTTGCGAGGAAGCCGAATAATAACTAATTCTACTGAAAAAAAATGCGATATAAACAAGTAAATAGAAAAAGTAGCAACATACCTTTCATGAAAACTCCTTTACGGGTAAAAACGGACTACATTTACGAAGAAAACCACAATAAAAAACCATCGAATGTTTCGTGGAGAAATTCTCGCAGAAAAGACTGTGAATGAATACGATGATCTGATTGGTCGACCACTCCTACCAGGATACCTTTCGGCCCGTGTCCAACCTCCTCTGGCTGTACAAGATGAATCTGTGTTATAATGAAATCCTACAGTGTGACACTGTTCAAATGAAAGTTTGCAAAAGCTATTGAACAATACTTTTCCTGTGGTACTTTTTATTACGCTGTATAAAGTGGTTCTTGCATTCAAATAAAAGCTATTAAACAGTACTTTCCTGTGGTGCTTTTTATTAATAATTATGCTGTACAAAGTGATTCTACTTTTGAACTTTTGACTCTGTGGATGAAATCATTTTAAAGTATGATCATTAAAATGAAAGCTATTGAGCAGTACTTTCCTGTGGTACCGTTTATTATGCTGTACAAGGTGGTTCTAAGTGGCTTTTCGGTCTGTGGATATAATTATAAAGCGCCGGTGACCTTTTAAATAAAATTACATTTAGCAGTTCATTGGCGCTGTTAATTCTTCACTTGGGGAGGGAAAAAAAAGTTATCGCTTGATGAGCACCATATCGTATGATTATTCATCGTTAATTTCAAATGCCTCGTTATTGTTGTGTTTCATATCACTTTCTGTAATAGTGATGTCTCTTGTGTTAGTTTGTTGTGGTATTCCCTCCGTGTTAACTGTTGGTAGTGCATTTTCATCATTTCGATAAAGCATGGTGATTGTTTCTCCCGGTCGTGGCATATTAGGCAACGACAGAGGTAGGGATTCTATGTTGTTGCTATCGACGATTTTCATTGTAGCAAGATGATCAAGTGTCCGTTGAATTCGTCTCATCTTAATAAACAAATTAAATACAAAAACGCAGAGGAACACTTGGAACACGAACCCCACCCCTGACAGGGTTATCGCGGCAATGGTAAGAGCGGTTAACGTTTGATCATCCATGCGTGGAACTTTAGTTGCGTTCTGTAAATGAAACGAAGAACAAGCGATGAAAATGGTGGAATTAAAACTCAAATGTGTCATGAAAACGTATTAATACCAGGACACAAGTGAACCGAGGCAAATTCACCTTGTGAAGTCAAGTCGTAAGAGATCGTAAGGCAATCGACATGCAGAGTTAAACAGTCAGAGCGGCCAACGGTCAACTCTGAGTTAAAATGCAGGAAGTTTTAAATTCTAACTAGGCATGTGCAGTAATTTATGTCCTTCAGAAAAATTGCATTCTACGAATCAGAAATCTTTGATTTAACTGTCATTGTGTCTGACATGCCGGCTGAAGTTTGTTTAGTGGATTCTTAAAGTATATTCAGCGTCAACTGTACTGACAGGCTTCAGTGACTGACAAATGTTACAATCACTCAGTCCCGTTGAAAAGCACTTTACCGGCTTACCTTACCTTAGATTTACAAGAGCTGTTCTTGAAATCTCGGAGCCCTCTCTAGGAAAAATGATCAGGCCGGTATTGGGAATGTTTTCTTACTACGCGATGTGGCAAAATTATCGCGGATTGCTCGTGCGTATAAATAATGACTCGGGTTTTAGCGCCTGATTTCCGACCACATTGCAATTAATCCCAAGTGTTTACAGTTTCGATTCAGTTCAGGTTGATTTCTACCCGATTTCTACTGCTGTACCCGGTCATTTTTATATGCGTACAGGCGTAAATAGATATGACACGATGTATGATATGTATTGACGGCTTCTAGAAAAAACAAACAACAAAAAAAACAAGAGCTGACTCGGTTCGAAGCATTTTGTATCTTCATTGTTTGAAGAATACGTAAATTCTGCCTTATTTATGCGCATAAAGCCAGCTAAATTACGTCCGTTGGCAAGTACAAATTAGGCGACAGTAGAAATATACCAATAAATGTTTCGCCCCGATGACGCAAAAACTGGTTTAGAAACTAACCAGCTAGGAAGTTTTTCTTTCACTGAAGTTTACGTTTCCTGCTGCCGTCTGATCATAACCAGAAACTGGCAACGTGGATCGAAATGGTGAAATTCAAACTCAAATATGTCATGAAAACGTCTTAGGGAAGTAGTTATAACAAGTATACTCGACGAGGACCCACCTTGTGTAGGGGAAGGGGGGTTATGCAAGATACCATCTATCTGATGAGTGTAATTATAATGGACTAAATGTTTTGGCTTAAAAATTGGAGATTAGACTTACATATTCTGTGTGCATGAAGCTTGCATTGCTAGTAAAACGGCACAGGAAGATTTTAATCTTTGTCTCAGTTTCTACTACTGATAGAGTGGGGACTATACCAACAAGACACCATCTTTCTAGGTGGGGGAGAGGGGGTACATAAAGAGACCACCAGTCTTTTTCTAAAATGGCGGGTCCTGTCCAAGTAGTTTTGACCATTTCCCTTATACCAGGACACAAGTGAACGAGGCAAGTTGACCTTGTGAAATCAAGTCGAAAGAGATCGTAAGGCAATCGACAGAGTTAAATGTTTCGCCGCCTATATACGCATGAACAAAAATCGCAACTGTCTAGAAATCACGCATGCTTGACGATGTTGAATGTACTTGTATTGAGAGATTTTGTTCAGAATATGCATAATGGGCGCTTTCCATTGAGCCAAATTTTCCGGTTCGAATTGTCGGAGTTTTCGCTTGTCGAATGGAACGGGACCTGAAAGAATAAGAATACTTGGAAATCACGTGCTCTGTTCCCACAGGCATGCCGGGCCGGTGTGATATCACAAACACAGTTGATCTTATCGTTAACGTTGCAAGTAGAAGCTCCAGATCTAGAGCATGGGTGATGTAGAAAAAAGTTGACATTAGTACTCCACCAGATGAACATTGATAAGCTTCTGTTGCCATCTTTTACTGGCTTTCAGCCTTTCACGTGTAGCTTAGGCACGGCCTGAGACTGTCTAGGCCCGGGACAAATCGACAATGGGATACAAAATTTTCGATAATTCCATCAAAGCGGATAAGCTCAAAACGTAGTCCTAAATTTTCCGATTTTTTTTTCCCGAAACGCTTCCTGTTCTATTGGATTACTTACTGAAAATCTCAGAAATTGTGGTCGAATGGAACACGCCCATAGATTAGGCTACCGTTTCTGTTAGTATGGTGCTCCGCTCGTGCATTGGCGAGCCTTCAGCCTGTGAAAGATATAATAATAATGAAACGTTAAACGTTTATTTTCGATCACTTTCTCTAACTTAAGTTAAAATGCATTAAAATGCGCCAAATGCTTTTAAAAAATGTTTTGAACATTCTAAAATCCAAACGGTCTGTACTAAACCCTTTCACTACTAGAGGGTGAAGAAGGGGTTAACCGTGATAGCTGAAAACGATCGGCCAAAATTTTAACTGTCAGCTGAGAAATGGCCGAAAATTTTACTAATAGCTGAGAAACTTATAATGGCCGTTTTTACACTTGAGACGCGTTATCCGTCCAAACGGATAATGCGTTATGTTATACGTCAAGAAGTAAAGACGGGACAAACAACAAAACGAACTACGGGGGACGAACAATGCGAGACATTGCGCGCGGCCACTAATAAAAAGGAATGAGTACTAGAGTTTTCTGGCGGCAAAATTCAAGATGGCGGCCATGTTGGTCTCATTTTTTACCGTTGTTCGTCTGTTGCCCGTCTTTATACACACAGACGCATTATGCGTCTAGACAAACTATCTTTCGTAATGCGTCTTGAACGCACTACGCAAGATATAGTTCGTCTTTATACTTGAGATGCATAACCAGACGAACTACAAATGTTTGCCCAAGTTCGTCCAGACGGATAATGCGTATCTAGTATAAAAACGGCCAATAACTGTTAGCTGAAATTGATAAATTTCTCCTCAATATCTTGTGGATGTCACTCACAAATAGGCCAGTTTTAGCAAAGTAAACCATAGTTAACCCTGATGGGAACATAGTTACATGGATTTCAGACATTTCACTACTTGTAGAGTTCTTGGTGGTATGTAACGTGCTTTTGACATTTAAGATAGCAAAATGCTTCGAAGCTCTTTGGAAACGACCTGTATTATTCATAAAGTGGTCGGAATGTATTTAGTATCCTGATGATTTGGTGATTCTCGGAAGATGTGCCGGAGAACATTTATACGTTCTTCGAAAAGCTTCTGGAGATCTTTGTAATTTTTTTTTTTTTTAATTACAATAATGTAAAATTAGTAAAATTAAAAACAAATTAACCGACATCTGTCAAAATTAACTGATACTGAGAAATGACTAAAATTTTAACTGATAGTTGAGAAATAACTGATAACTGAGTCCAATACCCCCATCCAGACCCTCCTACCAGGGTCAATTACGGAGTCTGATGTACATGTAATAAGCTACATGTACAAGCTACTGAGCAGTACTTTCCTGTGGTACTGTTTATTATGCTGTACAAGGTGGTTCTAACTTTTAAGTCTGTCGAAGAAATCCTATGGTGTGACCATTTAACTGAAACCTCTTCGGCAGTACTTTTGCATGGTACCATTTCTTTTCCAATATTCTACAAAGTGAAACGTGGAATTTTTCTTGAATTTTGAATCTTGGCATTCTTGGGTGTTAAAGGTTAAGACAATTGAATTTCAAAGGCGGACTTGACATTTCACATGTCTATCCAATAGGTTTAAAGGTTTCAACATGCCTTTAGCTAGGAAAATCAGTTGATGTTATATCGGTACTATATTATATTAATATCGGTACTATATTATATTAATATCGGTACTATATTATATTAATATCGGTACTATATTATATTAATATCGGTACTATATTATATTAATATCGGTACTATATTATATTAATATCGGTACTATATAACAGAGAGTGTAAGGGAAAAGATAATCAATTTTATAATAACGCCTTCGAGCGAGAAACTTGAAAGGTCGTGAGAGGTATATGAAGCGAAAAAAAATTTCTTCAATATTTCTCTGCTACTTGAATGCGTCTTTCAATAAAATTCCCTTTCCTCTCTCATTCACCACCTGCTGTAAAAACTCTAAACATCCAATACATCCGTTATATTAACGTAAATCGGCCCCTCTTCAGCGTTATCAAGTGATTTATCCTGTGGATAGCGCTATCCACCGGATAAATCACCATCCAGCGGATAACACATAGGATTTTGTTAAGACATATCCACTGGATAGTGATTTATCCTGTAGATAGCGCTATCCACCTTATGAACAACCGGGGTCAGGGTTACAAGGATGGAATTCGAAGTGGATTACAGTTCATCAAAATTGATTTCGTGACAGCCACTTTAGCTTATATTTATTTGAATTCATCACTTTTGGCGATTTTTTCTCCATATATTACAAGACAATAAAGAACCTCAAAGCAAGCTGTTGGCCAAACGCATCAGAAAACTCGATACATCAGTCGGGACACTGTCCCTAAGCCTATTCCAGGCGTTAAAATAGTGGGACCAGGGAGGAGCTAAAAATTATAAATCGGCGCGTGAACAAGCGGAAAAACGAGGGTAGTCTCTCTTTCGATTTCGCGCCTATCCCTCCCCGTTCTTGGGGGTTTTCCCTGGGAACGGGGTTGGCCTATCCCTCTCCGTCAGTACTCGCGATATTTTTCCTTCGTTCGCCGCCTATCCTTCACTTCCCATTATCTGAACGCCCGGAACAGGCTACCCACTATCTGAACGCTTGCAACAGGTTTACTATCCTTTATGCATTAGAAAAACAACTTTTTATTCTTTTCTAATAAATCGAACCCTGTAATCGAACTCGGTTGAGTAAAAAGCATTCGTGAGCACTTGATGAAAAGCTTATCTTTGTTGGCCGGCGTCCTGAGAAGAGATTCCTATTAATGCTATTAAAAATCGTCATCTCTTTTGATCTGAATCGTCTTAAGGCGGGACTCAACCCAAATTTGAATGAAATTTTAAGAGGTTTAAAGGGATAGAAGAAAGAAAATGATTTTGGTAATACCAACAGACAGTTGATACCCACGCAAGAGCAGCCCAGGTTGTTAGTGGACTAACTTGGTGTTCGTCTATTAATTAGTAACTACAAATTCTAATTTTAAAAATTCACTAAATCTTTAATATTTCTTATTTCTCTAAATTTTACCAATCCTTTGAGAAAAACTATTTCCTCCCAAACACATCCAAAAATCACCCAAAAATTTACAAAAAAAACCATAACATAGATAAGTGAAATGAGCATAGGGGTTTTGGATTGCTTAGAACGTGAACAAGATATTTCAATTAAACCCATGTCAAGTGGCGGAAAAATGGCATTTAGGTGTACCCCCGCCTTAAGCTTATTTGTAGTGACTTGTAATGCACTTGATTCTTAAATAGACTCCTTAGTGATAAGGCGAATGTAACATGAAATAATGTATAGAGTACATAGTGCAGTTTTCAATTGAGTATCGAAAGTAATTACACAATTGCTTTGGTTTTGCATTGCTACGCTTTGTGATTGGCTAAAAAATCTCGCGCCACTTTCTCGACCAATCAGAAGTAAAACCAAAACCAATCATGACTTGCTCGCACGCGTTTTCCCGCGCTTGGCGCCCGCTACATGTATTTGCTTTGAGCTCTGATTGGTTCGTTGGATTGTTTACGACTGTTGTGATTGGTCAGAGTAATTACTTTGGTTTTGGTTTTACGACACTCAACTGAAAACTGCTCTAAACTGTTTACTAATTCGGCTGTTTTACATCATTGCCTGAAGCTAAGAAGGCAGGTGCTGTCATGTCTTGTATATTACCCTATTACATATAACTCTATAATCTGACCACGGTTCAATTCTTGGAATATTTGACATAGATGTGCGGAATGTATACGTTGTTGTGTGACATTGGGTCAAATTTAGTTCATCTGAATAGCATTTTGGCCATGCAGTTATTTAAAACTTAACAAATAACGAACAAGGACAAAAATTAATAAGAAAAAGTCACATTGCTGTCTAGTAATGTATGCTTCGCTTGTCATCAGTGTCATAACTCAAAATATGGCCCAGAAATCCATGCAGGCAGGAAGTATCAAAACAGTGTTGATCGAAATGTCATTATGCGGAAGTTTCTATCAAAATTGACATTGCAGCCAAGTCGGTATTTAACTAAAAAACATGTTTCATCAAAAAAGTTCAGCATTTACTAAAAGCAAATAGACCTAATGCCTGGATAAAGTAAAACTACCCCCAATATAACGAACATGCAGATTACCGATACAAGCATCGACATGCAGAATTGTTAATGCACATTGCTTCATACGAGGTTATCGACTTCCGTCGCATTATTTAACACCCAAGCGTTTTCGTTTTATTGGGCCTGAACTTTAGTTATTTTTTATTTCTATCCATTTTGTGTTTGCTCCCTGTTTTCAAATGCTCCACCGAAAACAGATTCGTACGTATACTGCCTTGCTTACGCAAGACCTCTTCATTGTTTTCACTTTTCCGGGTGTTCAATCTGGCCTTCTATGCAGCGATCTGTCTACAATTTCTGACCGCAATTTCTGACATTATTCAACTCTGTTCAAAATCCCGGCGGCCAAGACAACGTTGAAAATGTAACCGACTCGTTTCGAGGCCGCAATACTAACCTTTTTCTCCTGAGTAATCTTGCAGTAATGCGGCATTTCTTCTGTTGTTCAGACTCGGAAACCGAGGCGGTCTTGAGTATTTTATCATAGCGTTCCAGTTTGTTCAGCCTCAAATTACTTGATGGATCAAGCTATGAGATTTGTGGTGTTATTGGCAGAGCAAACCGCGGGTCACAGGGTCAGTAACATCCTGCTGGTCTATAAAGCGAAAACATCATACATTCTCTGGATAAGCAATTGATGAGCTGTGTGGTTAAAGTGTTTTAGATTCATAGATTTTATATTTTATATATAGGAATAAACATACACCGAATGCAAATATGGCCGCCCAACAATATTTTGTTTTGACAGGTTCTCAAGAAAAGAAAAGCAATTGGTTAATGGTAAAGATCTGGTCAAAACAAGTCATTGTGTGCATTTTCAAGGCCATATTCTTAATTTAGGAGAAGTTAGAGGCAATCAAATTTTGGGGAAAACATGAAAGCGAGGCTAGTTAGGATAGAATGTCTTTTCTCTTACAAATGCTTAAAATTTCAGTGAGCCATAACTTTGTAACCGTTAAACCAAAAACACTCAAACTTTGCAAGATGATACGCTTAGCAGCACTTGTTTACGTTGTATCATTAATTTCTCTGAAAACTTGGCCAAACAAAAAAACTGCCTGACGGCCATATTTGCATTCGGTGTATACACTTCGAAAAAAACAAACATTCATCTGCAGATTATAAAATATATGTAAGTAATAAGCTGGGGGGATCTTCCTAGAAAAGCTCAATAGAGCTTGCTAAGATCGCCTGCCATTGTATTCGAATTAGCAGATATAAAGATACTAGTGAAAATGTAATAGATATAATGGACAAAATAAGAATTACAGTCAGTAAACATTATCAGAATACCAACACTGACTGCATGAGACAACAGAACCTGTCCGCCGGCTATAACTGACGAGGTGTCCGTACATATACCTTAGTATAATAGAAATGTCATGTAAAATGGGATAAAGTTGGCCAATTAAACCTGGCCGGAAACGCAAAAACAGTAGGTAAAGTAATTAATTTTCTTGGTTTCTTTAAGTATGAAGTGAAATATGTTTGATTTTTGTTGTTGTTGTTGTTGTTGTTGTTGTAATAAAGGAGTGACGGTGGTCAGCTCACTCTGGGCTATTGGCAGCAGCAGGAGCATGGCCGCTCCTGGCAGCAGTCAGTGCAGTTATGTGTGGAATCGTTAAAATAATTTACATACTGTATTATGAAAATGTCAGTAGAGGGTGTGCTAAAATGTTAAAATGGAGAACAGAGCCCCATGTATATTTTTTATTACAGCGGGAACTTGGCTGCATGTATTGATTGATTGACTTTTTCGTTGTGCCCTGAGCATGCCAGGGAATTGAAAGTGATGGGAGATGACAAACTAGAGAAAGGTACCGAATACAACATTAATTTCCACATAAAGGAGCAGTAACATTGCATCAAAAGAAAAGAAAAGAAATAGCCAGCAATTTAAACTATAAAATCAGGAATCCCACCGAAATATAACTGTAACTCTCACTTCTCCACATCGGCTCAACTGGGACAGAGGTGAATCCGCTGAATGAGGTGAGTGCAGGCGCAAAAGATGAGAAGATCGATTGAACCGCTCTTTCATGTTCTCCTGCGCCTGCACTAACTTTACTCAGCAGATTCTTCATTAACAGAAAACTACATGAGCCTCTGCGTAGAACGAGGTGTTGAATGAAAAGTGAGACGTTTCCAAGATCTCTGATGATCTTAGTTCGTGCTGGTCCATTACAACTTCTTACTTCACTGCACTCAGCTCCAATAGAGTACTAAAGTGATGACATCATAAAAACTAAATTCGTGAAATTATGGGATTTGATAAGATATTCGGAAAGGGCATGACGAAAAATGCCCGCTTGTCAAAAATCAGCATCTTATTGCAATTTGGGGTGAGATATTGGCACCGTTATGCTCTGATGACTCCATACAAACCTTTCTAATTTTGCCTTGGTTCATTACGTTATTTTTCGTGATGTCCTTTCCGAATATCTAATCAAATCCCATAATGTCACAAATTTACGTTTTTGTGACGTCACACTTTCGAACTGTATTTCGCTTTCTTTTGTTAAAATGAATCAATTAGTTGTTGGTAAAAGCCGGATTCAGTGAAAAAAGTAAACGCTAAAAGCGAACGACGTTTCGACCGTGCACTCGTCATTTTCAAGTTCAGGTTAAAGAATAAAAATAAGCATAAATATATATCAGGAGCCCATCATAGACTCCTGATATATATGTTGTGGTTCAATTTTATCCTTGGTTCTAATTTTATTTTCCTTTGTTTAAAACTCATTATCATACATTACCATAGCCAAAAACAAAGGAAAATAAAATTTGAACCAAGGATAAAATTGAACCACAACATATATACAATTATAGAACTACAAATAGTAAAAAGCACTAAAATATGTAAATAGACACGCATACATTGTTTTACACAGTTGTTAAAAACGCTAAACGAAGAACATGGCTTGATTGTCGTCAGATATGTATGTTTCTTGTTGCCGGTGCTTACAGAGGTTATTAAACGAAAAGTTGTGTAATATACGTATGTCATACAACTCGCACACAAGAAAGTTATAACGTGTCATATTTGTACATGTACTTTCAATTGTTACATAGTCTAAAGCGCTATGTTGTATAATAAACCGGTTCATATCTATAGATGGTTTTCACTCACGTGACCTTCATTCCTGTGGGACTCAAATGACAAAGGCCATGGCGGCCATGTTGGTGCACATAACAAAAGAAGTTCATTTAAATTCTTTTGTAGGTGTGCACCAACATGGCCGCCGTGACGTAACGTGAAAACCACCTATACTTACATCTATACTTTTAAACTACAAACGTGCAGTTATTGAAGATCTAAGAACTGAACGTGAAGTATACAAAATGGATATTTTGACCCACAGGGTCATAATGTATAGAATACAAAACAAAACAAACGTGTTTGATTTTGTCTCCAGCTACGGTTAATCAAACGCGATAATATCAAAGGGGCAGGGTCAATGGGCTTTTTTAAATTTTTAAGTCAAAACTATGCTACAGTTCCTTTACTTGTTTAAAAAATACTACTTAAACACCAAAACAACGGAAATCGACCAATTCTTGAAAGAGCAACAAATCACGGTCTGTTCAAGCAACTTGGAAAGGAAAATGTGAGAACTTAAAAAAAGTTAGCCGGGCTAACTACTGTTGCAATTAATTCAGGCCCAGTCCGTATATGACTAGAGACACTTATTCACAGTTTTGGTACGTAGGGTAGAAGTTTATAACAAAACTGGACCGTTATCTTTCGGGCCGTTGTTCTGTTAATACAAAAACATTTTTTGGTTGTTAAAATGATACCAAATCCCCATGAATTTGCCCTTTAATCACGCCAAATTTCGTCTTGTAATATCAATGCTTAATCAATCAAAATGTCATGAGAATAATGTTCAGGATTGCAAGCAGGGGGGGGGGGGGGGGGGGGGGGGGCACGCTATTCCATGATACTGGCATGTCAAGGTACCTCATCTGTCAAGTTCACCAAAACACACACAACTCTGTCAAATATGAAGTATTTGTTAAACAATACTGGGACCGCGGAGGGGGAGGGGCTGGTAGGGCCGCGGCCCAACCACTTTTTTGCGCCCCCGCCCCCCGCCCCCACTATGATTTTATTCCTTTTTTCGATTTTCAATATGAAAAAATTATTTTCAATTGTCAGCCCTCCCACTTTTCACCTTGCTCCGCGGTCCCTGCAATACTTGCATGCAATCATGGACAAAAGCGAGGAACGCTGGCAATAATGGTATCAGTTTAGGTAATGCTTCTGATTGGTTCTTAGTTGCTTCAAGTGTATTCTACCCAATCAGAAACACTTATATACAAGTATAGCTTGATATAGGTATACGTCATCAGTTTGGACAATTACATTTATAAAACGCCAGATCACGTGGCCAACAGCTGGAAATGAACCGATGAAGAGGAGAGCATGCGTTCGTAAACCATGGTGCTGACTGGTTGCAAACGTACTTTAAATCCTTCTTTCTGGTGTGCGTCTAACCACTACTTAATAAAAGTGACCAAAAGATGCAAAGATATTGTTCGCGTCATTAGTCGCCACTTTCTAGCCGTGACAACATCAATTAATTAAAATTTAAGTCAACTCCGATATGTTTACGGTCTAAATAAGTTCGCTTTGGATCGTAATCAAATGTTCTCAAACGGCGACTACATTTTATACTAACTTCTTATTGGCAGGAGCAGTTTTCAATTGGGGTCAAAAGTAATTCCGTACGTAGTTGCTTCTGCATGTTTTTGCATAACATGCACGTTCTGTGATTGGTTAAAAATCTCGCGACACTTTCTTAACCAATCAGAAGTAAAGGCAAAGTCATGAGTTGCTCGCACGCGTATGTCCGAGCACCGGCTTTTGCTTCGAGCTTTAATTGGTTCAATGAAGGGAGCAGATCTGTTGTAATTAGAGTAATTAATCTCAAGTCTCAACTGAAAACTGCTTTACTTCTTTATCTACGTAAATCGAATATTCATGGTCATTATCAAAAGGGCGGGTTGTCGTTAGCCATGGATGGAATCTTGTTTAGTCTCGTTTTATGCTGTTAGCGTAAATAGGGCCATTATCGGAGCTACCGACACCAGCTGCATTCTGGCTGTTTGGACGTTCTTCCATGTCCGTCGGGTTTTGGTAAATGGCTTCTGGCGTTCCATCCCTAGCAGATACTTCCAAGTAACCGTGATTCTCTCCATCGTGGATAACATCGTAAACCTCGTCAGTGGCATGATTCTGCTGTTGTTGCACGAGTTCTGTAATTCCAGAGTAGGCGGCATTTTCCCCATGGTTTTCCAATTTATTATTTGCATTGGAAGGCATTTTACTCTCATCCCCGATATGGACCGTGCTTTCTTTGTTGATGTATTGAGCCTCCTGTGAATTGGAGGCGCTCCACTCTTTGACCACCCGAGAATTGATATATTCATGGCTGTTTTTAGCCATCTGGACACCACCTTCTGCAACAGCACTACCTTGTGTACGTTTATCTCTTTCTAAGGTACCACTTGCCTTGGGTTTCCTTTCAGAATGGTTTTCACTGTCCTTCTCCTGTCTCTTCTGTCGTTTCTCCATAAATACAGTTTCAATAGGAACAAGGTATCCAGCCTCATCTTTATGCTGAGGCATCACATTTTCGGTGCCCTCTGGTAACCCGGATGTCGTTTCAGAATGGATAACTGCAAGATATTCATTCTCATAATCGTTTTGCGGTGTATCATCATCCATTAGCCCATCTACCTTGCTGTTCTCCAGGATTTTTGGGGCATTTCCACTCTGTTGGTCCTTGCCATGGGATTCCTGCAATTTCTTTGCCGACTGGTCCGAGTCCTCGCCAATCAGAACTAAGTAACCCTGCTCATCCTTTACGTCTGTCTCGTTGTGAATAAAATCTTCTGCATCATCTGAACACGCGTTTTTCGTCTGTGTTTCTTCATAGAGCTTTGCATAATCTGCATCTGTTGGATTCTTAAGGCTCTTGTAAATTTTTTTTATACCGATTTGTGCACCCTGGTCGACATGTTGCCCATTTGAAGAAACTAATCCTTCTGAGTCAGTTATCTTAATGCAAGGCCCATTTTCTGACCCTTCAGCCACTGTGTTTGAACAATTCACTTGAAATGATGTTTGTTTTAAATCAGTTCCGCCTTCTTCCAAATCTACATCTGAATATGAAAAGGCATTGTTGACGAATGGTGAGGATATCTTTTTTTCTAAAGTTCCAGCTCGTATTGCTTGTTCCACTCGATGTCTAATTTTTGCAAGCCATAAAATGAGGACCATAACAAACATCAATAAAGAGGATAAAACGGATAGCAGGGCCACTGAGAAAATAAAAACAAAATCTTCATCAATCGAAACTCCGCTGATAGGCAAACGCATCATTCTGCTAAAAGGTGTCAGTCAGTTGAATCTACAGCAAAGAAAACGAAAAAATATGTCCATTAGTACAATTACCAGTATGAAGCGTTTTGATACAAAGGCCGCGTTCGATTGACCGTATTCTGGAATAAGCGCAAACGGAATAGTCTCTAGAATTGTTTTTAGGCACACTTGAAGTATAAATCTGTTAAAACATTTCCAGTGACTCCCAAATCCCGAAAAACGCTGTTTTTTCGACTTCTTTTCCTATTTCTATTCCGGAATACGTTCAATCGAACGCACTCTAAGTAGTAATAGAAGTAAGAATAGTAATAAGTAGTAATAGTTGTAATAGTAATAGAACGCTACCTTGGAAGGTTGAAATGATACTATAGTTGGAAAATGATGAACTAGAGACGATGAATTACAACTCACTAAATAATTTTTTAAAGAATATGGAATACAAGTTTAGATCAATTGAAAGACTCGACTGAACCTCTATCCAGGTTGGCCATTCTCACCTTCAGTTGCCAATCAAGCACTAATGTCTTCACAACTGACAAACAAAATGCATCATAACTAACAACATTTGTGGCAAAATTTGGAAAAACATCATTAACATTCATTTGCAGTAAGCTCTAGTCAACCACGTTTCATGTGAAATGAAGGAGGTGTAATCCCTTTTTTTCAATAATCACATCAATATTTGAAGTGTTGTTTTGTAAAACATTAACCTGACAGCCGAATGCTGAAGAAAGTGTTGCTTAGATAGTGGCTCACTGGCAGTTTCATTTGCATGTCTTGTATATGGTCACATTTTTTACTCTAGTCAAAAGAAAACGAGTTAGTAGTAAGGTGGGTTAGTAGTAAGGTGGGTTAGTAGTGTTTTCTGCACTTTGATGGCGAGGAATCCAAAAGGAAACTTATAAACGGCCATACGAGACTCTACCCAAGTGAAGAACAGACCACGATACCGGGACTTATTTTTTTTTCGAACAGTAACGTGGCTTCTCTAACGTCCCGGGTACTGTTGGGAAAAGGCGTAGAAGACAAGGCCTACACCAACAATGTTAATTTGTATAACAAAATAAAAAGTGACGGTCTTGATTCTTTTGGCGAAACAGATCGGTAACTTTCAATCTGGACGGACTTGTTGTAAAACGTTTTAGTACTAGCCATAATAAAAATATTAATTCAGACGGATTGTAAATCAAGAAACGGTTCCTGTCATCATGTTGATTGAGCATCCCCCCAGTTCAGTGATGGGAAATTCCGCGTTTTCGCACGAATCCATCATTGAATTGGGGGAGGGGAGGTGTTATTTCTTTCCGTCTGAGATTGTAGTTTCATTTCATTTCGGACTACCAGAAAATTGTTTCTTTGTCTATCGTTCCTTAATCCCAGGAGAAGCAGCTCGCCTTGATGTACTATATCAAACACGAGGAAGAGTGTTTCATCGGGATATCAAAACACCAAAAAGTGGGTTAAAAAACGAGGCGCAACCAAGTTTTTTTTAGCCCACCTTCAGGTGTTTGGATACCTGATGAAACACTCTTTCGAGTGTTTGATACAGCTTCTCAAACGGATCATTAAATGCGGAGAAAACGAAGAAATAAAGTCGCCCAAATCTATGCAAAATAAGACCAGGTTTCCAAACCGGCTCCTTCACAGTAGTGACTTCCTTCGTGTTCTCGTCATGGTTTATTAATGAGTTTTAGAAATGTATAGTAGATCAAAATAAAATCCTGATCTTCTATACTAGCTGTCAAGAAGAAAGTTGTACTTGCACCAACCTTTTAATTTTATCCGAAGCCACTTAGTATAAATCGATAATTATATTACATGTTAGTTGATACTCTTATTCTTCCACGTATTAACATTGGTACGGTATTTTAGTGGCGGGGTTTAAAAATGGTTATCTTATTAGCCTTGTATTTGCGTCCGGATGGAAAAATTCTATCGGCGGGTTGGGGTGTACGCAGAATTTTCTGTAATATATTATTGCATGCAAACCAGGAAAAACGATTTTGAGCTAATGCATTCACTAAACATTATTTATTTTGTATACTGATACGAATATATTGTTTTGACGTTTCCGTGTTCTGCAACTCTATACTCTGACCAGAGGGTAATTCTTCGAATGATTGACCCTATAAATTTGCATTAGGCAAAATGTTTTCACCATATTAAATTAATATTTTACTCCTTTGTCTTTCATCATTTTTCTTCGGATTGTAATAACTTTTCTAAGGAAATTTAGTAAATCACAAAAAGTGCCCAAAATAAAAAGAGAAGGAATGAGGTATTTTACAGCCGCTTAAAACATCCGGTCGGCTCTTTCCTGTTCTTCTACAAGTTCTAGAAAAGAATGAACGTGCCTTTTCTGGGACAGTACGCAGCTCTTACAAGGTCTGCGTGATATACAGGTCCAATGAAATTAGAGGTTGTTAAGAGCTGCGTGGTATCTGCCTTTTCTTGCATAACTCAGGGTATAATGATGGTCAAGTGCGCTCAATTTAACCGCCAATGCGGAAACTTCACCCACAAACACAGAGTTATTAACTGAACGCAATCTCGAAGTGTCTATAATAATAATATAATACTACTATACTTGTGTCTATTGAATTTTTTCAATTTTTGTATAGTGTATTCTATGACCGTACATATCAATTAATTGTAAACTGTACTCAGCAGTGAAGTGAAGTTATAAACATCTACTGTTCGGTCGATTCTTGAATTTCCATGATGAATGTAAAATCAGATTTGTAACAAACGCACAAAAGTAAAATAGAATTTGTCCTCGCTCATCGTTTCAGTGGAATTGTTATCATTAATCAGAAACAGAGAACTAATTGATAACATAATATGCGACCACACAAAATCTGGGTGCTTTATCGAGACTGCCGTTTCACTGCCTTCTCCAGAGAATATAATATATGCGTTTGATAAATGAGCCGCTTGAACGACTTACTTGAACACATGCACAATCCCTCATTCGGGCATTTAGTGGAGTTGGCGACGCGAAATCCAAAACATGATAAACATCAAATTCTCGTCTTCGCTTTCCTGGCTACAACTGTTTGTATTCGCCACATTGCTGTAACTGTAGTATGCGGAATGTACATCCAGTGCGGTTCTCGGGGTCACTGCATAGCTGACGTCACGGTAATTTAAAAGTAACCATATCCTTTTTGGGTCCTTTTTGGAACGGATCATGGGGTGGGAGGCCCGGGGTGGGAGGCAACCATTAACCAGCAGCGTAGGCAAATCTTTGCTGACGTCACTGTTCCAATTTGGGTCATTAGCATACGAAGTTACGTCAGAAGCAGAAGGTGTCGTGCTAAATACGAATTGACTAGCTTGTCAAACTTAGCAACCTACGCAATTTTTAAATTTTTTAAATTGACATTTCACTGAAGAAGGACCAAGCCCGCAACGTCTGAAAACTTTCAAATTTTCGGCACTTTTCTATATTAACATTTTCCATTATTTATTGTGTCACAAGTGCCACGCAGTTTTTTGAACTTTTTTGTTCAACTATTTTACGCAATTTTTAGTTTTTTGCATGTTCAAAAACGCAAATTGCTGGGTCGCAAACGTGCTAATGAGCCAGTACATTCTTTGTAAAGTTTAAATTCAAAGTTTGCTGAACAGCTTTCACAAAGAGTATACTTGTTGTGCATGCTATGCCTATCATGTAGTCTGAACCGTGGGGCGGGAAAACCGGCGCGCGAACGAGCGGGAAAAACGAGGGGAGACTGGAGAGATGGGACGAGCCTATCCGCCAGTCGACTGCGTCAGCATTCGCGATATGTTTCCTTCGCACACAGCCTGTCCTTTGCTTCCCACTATCTGAGCTGAACGCATGGAAAAGGCTAGTACCTGTCATGCAATATTCAGAGTTGATGTTTTTGTAGCTCGATAATTATTAGAATATGAGGCGCAACTGGCATCAGTACTAATGAGGCAATAATTGTAAACAAAGAGTCGCCTACAAAAGACTAGCCTGCGTAGCTGGCGTTTTTTTTTTTTGTTGGCGCGCGCGATGCTGAATTCGCGAGCGGCAAAGCCGCGAGAAACGTTTCTCGCGGCAAAGCCGCTCGCAAATTCAACATTGCGCGTGCCAACAAAAATACCGCCAGCTACGCAGGCTAATAAAAGACCTGCGAAGTGGCAACATGAGATTGTGATATTGCTTATTGGCCATGGCTTAATTTTAGAGCAGGAATAGCCGAATGCTTCAGGCGTTCATCAGATAGTGGGGAGGCGAAGAAAACTGGGCGCACGAACAAGCAAAACAAAATAATCGCAATTTTCTCTTTGTGGGAGAACTTCTTCGGGGGGAGGACCTGATCACATGCAGTAGCAGATGGTTCATTTCGACATTTTTATGTCGTCTTAACTTAGGCGATCGACATCTTCATACGCATTGCCAAGGACTGTTTTTCAGTCCCGGCCAACAGCTACTACATGTTCAGTATAAAGCTGGCGCTTAAAGGTGTGAATGCACAGGCCTCGGCAATAAAGGGCACCTAAAAACGAAACCGCGGTGATAAACATATTGAACTTATTCATTTTTTTATAAAACTTGACGTTTCGTATGCTACTACATACATTTTCAAAAGTGACCGTTACAGTGTTGAAAAGTATAGTTTTCAACACTGTAACGGTCACTTTTGAAAATGTATGTAGTAGCATACGAAACGTCAAGTTTTATAAAAAAAATGAATAAGTTCGATATGTTTATCACCGCGGTTTGTGTTCTATTTCTTATCAAGCTACGATGGCCCCAGAACAAAAGTCTTTACCTAAAAACGACTTTCGGGTCGTGTAGGGGTCCGACGGCTATGTCATGCTGATGAGTCCTAACAAGGACGAAACAGCTGAACAGCTGAACAGCTGAACAGCTGAACAGCTGAACAGGGTGATATGGCTGTGCTCATGCGTAAGGTATTGGCCGTCCCGCGGAGATGTGTCGTGTGACCCCTTGCATTCAGATGGTTTATTTAGCAGAACTGTGGGAGGGACCTGTTCCCTGGGGAGCCCCCCCCCCCCCCCCCCCCCCCCATCCGCCTTATTTCTGGTAATTTTGCTGTGTATTACCGGAATTATCTTCGCAGAGTTAGACGGCCGGGATAAAGCAACATTATGAGCTCGCTTCTTTGAGCATGTAGCAACAGTTGACTGCAAAGCAATCATTAACCATCATGCGCTCCGTCATATGATCAAAACTGTGATTATCATCATTCAACTATTATGATATTTTTAAACGCACGGTAGTTGAAGACAGTTTGTGTTAAAACGGGAGCGCGAGTTTGAATTATCATCAACCATCAAGAATAAGTATACTGTACTAAACCAGTGAATAACAATTTTCGCGTGCTCTGATTGGCTACAGGCAAACCCGGTATAGTATTTGCTATTCACCGGCATTTCAGAGGCATTGTTTTGGATTTCGCGCGCGAGTTTTTTGCTACTTATCAGAAATGATGGTGTACCTAGTTTGGGCTGGCTATCCACTGGTTTGGTACTAAAACAATTATTCAACTCAGTCTCAAAATCACTGGTCACAACATTAATTTGGATCATTTTGATATTTTAGCGTCCGGCAAAACGGACTTTCACTGTAAAATTAAGGAGACTTTGCTCATTCAAGAACAACAGCCTTTTTTAAATGTTAACGTCAGCAGTGAGAAGCTGTAGCTTCTTAGGACTGACAAGAAAAAAATAGAATTGTTATTTAAAGCAAATAACTTAGCTCTAAACTATGTTTTATATTTTTATTTTATACTATAAGCTTTCTTTCCGAGAGCAAAGGATTGCGCAATGCCTAAAAGTGCTTGTCACGCTTGTTGTCACGCGATCGTCACACCAAACAAAGAGAAACGAGAACATCGGAGGCTACTATATTTGTAGAACAGCGGTTTACCAATAGAACATTTTAGTATACACTGAAACAGTGGATAGCATTGTTGGCGCGCTCTTATTGGCTACTGAAACTCGGAATACCAAGTGCTATTCACCTCCCAGCAATTTGCGCGCGAAAATTGTAATCGTTGACAGGAATAAATTAGTTAAAAAGCATCATTTTCGTTATATTATCTCACCGTTTCAGTATATACTAAAACAACTATTCACCTCAGTGAAGGTGGGTAGTGGTGGATATTTACCTCGCCGCTTCGTAGCTCGGTAAATATCCACCACTACCCACCTACACTTCGGTGAATAGTTGTTAAATATATTCCATGTAAGCTTTCTACTTTGACCTTCGGATTATTTTATTTTATTTATTACAACCGTCCATTTCTTCATCGATTTTGGGTGCCATTGGCCCGTAACTGGAACAGTTTTTTTGTTGTTTTTCATCGTATTTTAGCAGTGGTAAATGTCGTGGAAAGCTAAAAATGAAGTTTCTAGTGTAAACAAAGCAAGCAACTTTTTGGAAACGTACCCAGGACCTCCATCTGGTTCCTAGGACTGAAGGACTTTCTCGTGTTTGTACGACAAGAAAAGACATATGACGGATTTGTGACTTTTTCACTCTTATAAACATCGACCGGGGGAACTCAGGAAAGTGTTTAATCACTGCAAAACGTTTAGCAACATCGTTCACGAAGTAAAGAAGTGATAAATCTCATTTTAAGATTTTTGGAAGTTGAGTTACTGCTGTGATTGTGATGTACGATGAAGAATAAAACAAGGTAAAAGAAATTTTGGAGCGATTGCAGAATACCCCGCATCTCTAGCTACACCGTGCAGCAGGCTACGCGTCTACGCGTCTACGCGTCTACGCGTCTACGCGTCTACGCCGTCATGATTTATTCATAGTTGTGAAAGTTCTGTGGAAAAGTGGCTACGTGTCTACGCGTCTACACCGTCCCAATTTATTCATAGTTGTGGAAATTCTGTGGAAAAGTGGTGGTCATACTGGCCCGAATTTCTGGCCATAAGTAGTGAATATACACCACCACCGATACACCTCCACTTCGGTAAATAATTATTAACTCAATGATTCAACGACGCCTATAAGACACTGGTTCACAGTATAATCGGGGTTTTAGTACCAGTTGACCTTATTACAAGCAGGAGTCATAATCGGGGACGGTTCCCCGATTATGACTCCTGTTACAATCCATACGAGAGGTTTTGCGTTTAAGCTAGATTGCCACCAAGAAGTGGACCCAAAAGATTTTCCTTGGCGGGTTTGGTCAACAGAAGGATCAATTCCTTGTTCATCAATATTCCTTACCGTAATTCTGTTCTTTAGAGCACAACTAGAGGGCATGGAGTGCTCGTCGGAAATTTTTGCCGAACAACTTAAAGGGTACCAGAATCTCGTTTGATGGGCATGGCTAATCTCGTACCCAGATCTCACTTTTGCCTGTACTGTACTGAAATGTGACCATGGGAGATCTGGGTACGAGATTAGGGCATGGCTCCAATAGATTTTTACCCTCAAGAGGTACCAATTGTAATGCAGTTTCATATTCGTATTTCATATTTTTTCGCTTCAATGCCGTAAAAGCTGCCGTGATAATTCTAACAGTGCTCATTTTATATTTTAGCACCCTAAGTGGTACCAATCTGCACATTTTGATCCCTAAAAGGTATGATGAGCACCTCCATCATTTTTGTATGGGAGTCCCACCCAGGTGAGGGGGGGGAGAAGAAGCCGAACTAATAGTTGATGGCTTGCAGAACAGGCGTATTTTTTTCTGTGTTTTTGATGCGAGTCGCGTGGAGCGCAAGGCGAGTGCGGAGCGCAAGGCGAGTGCGGAGCGCGAGTCGCAAGAGGGGAGCGCTCGTCAGCCCGCTCGCCTGAAACGCATAAAAGTAACATCTGTTCTGCAGACTAAACTGTTGAACATGATGGATATAATGAGCTAAACTCTTATTTTCTGTTCATTTCACGTCACTGAACTAGACAAAGCAAATATTGATGGTGGATCGATATTTTAGTTAAACAAGGGAAGTTAATTATCTCATAACCGTAGTAATTCATATTATTCAGCAAATTATATTCAGTAAGTGGGCTTACTTGTTATGGTTGATCTTTCTGATCTTTCTGAATTTTCTATTTATTTAACCATCAAATTCTTACTTTTATGATCATCAGGAGTATTTTCCACACAAATCCTTATAATTTCGCTGTTACCATAACACCACTAGCATTTACATTTACATTTACCGAAATGAGAGCAGTCTCTCTCTTCGAGGCTTATGTGCTCTGGACTTACTAGCTATGGGCTTCATTCTCTTCATTCTCTTATCATGGTTGTAAGCTATGGAATTCCCTTCTTGACAATATTAGAGCTATTCCAGAGTTAAGTAAATTCAAATTGGCCATTTCTGATCTCAAATTTGATGCTGACTGCTGCACCTTTTGTGGTTGATCTTATTCATATTTATCTTAGTTAGTTCATCAATTTATTACTTTTTTCATATTCTGTACCAATACAGCTATTATATTTATTTATTTAATTTATTATTTGATATTTATTTATTTTTGCTATTTATCCTCGGAGATATTAGCATCTTATTGCTGTCTACAATCCACCGTAGGAAAAAAGATGGCGGCTGTCCATTTTACCACAATACCTTGCGGACCTAACACAGCACATAAGGCACAAAGAAAGCCAAATTTTTACAATATTTGTTCCAGTACTAAGGACAATGTGTAGACACTAGGTTTGAAGATTTTATAACTTTTCTTTACATTTTTATGAACGTTGTTAAGGTTTTTTTGCGCTAAGAATTGTGGGTAAATGTACCAGTCGCCATCTTTTTTCCTACCGAGGATTGGTATAAATAAAGATTATTGTATTGTATTGTATTGTATTGTATTATTGTTATGCAATTAAGTTACCGTGACGATCAAATGACAACACTAACAACACAGCACAGCAGAAAAAAGAAGCAGAAGCAAATAAAATAAAACTGAGTGGAATATAATAGTGTCCATTATAAATATTTCGCTTTGCAAAACAAAGCTTCTTCAAGGACTAACGCTATGAATGATTAAATGCGTGAAGCATAAAGACAAAGCAAAGCACAGGTAGCCCAAGCTATATGTGTCACAGTAACCGTTTAACGAGCGAAATTATAAGGATTTTTATGAGAAAAAACGGTCCATTCTAAAGGCTAAAAATTGCCTACCTTACTTCGCTTGTGTGTTTCCTTGTCTCCTGTGTGGTTTTTGGTGCGATTTAGAGCGTTTCCAGTGAGTTTTAGTTATCCTTTCCAAGCAAATGCAATGGAACTATTATTATCATTATAATAACACACAAGCGAAGTAAGGTAGGCATTTTTTATTGAAATCTTGTTCGTATTTTTTAGCTCCTAGAATTGACCATTTTTTCTCGTACAAATCCTTATAATTTCGCTCGTAACGGTTACTGTGACACATATAGCTTGGGCTACCTGTGAACAAAGACGTTTGTACAACCACTTGGAATCAACAGACGCCACAGGGAGCAGAGGAGCCAAATTTGACCTAAAACGCGTTCGATCTTTGAGCTTTTTCGCGCGCTGTGTCTTGCGTTTTTCGAGTTTTTCCCCCAGCGGGACCCCAAGCGTAATCGGCGCTTTCTGGAAAGCGTAACCTGATCCGAGCGAGGCACGAAGTGCCGAGAAGAAAAAGAGTCTCTCTTCTTGCTGCGTAACGATTTTGTGGCGCCCACAGTCAGCAATCTGCGGTTACCCAACGGATAGCTCCGATTACGCTTGGGGTCCCGCTGGGGCGAAAAACAGACTCGTGAACAACAGATCGAAGATCGAACGCGTAAAGGTCAAATTTGGCTCCTCTGCTCCCTGTGCAGACGCGACGAACTTCATTAACTTTCTCATCACTTGTCAGTTTAGTTTATCGCCCATCAAACCCTTCACCAATCATATTCAATGTTTTGTTTTTTCAAAACTACTTGTATAACGTTTTTACAGTTGTAATCATTTTATACCTGCCAACTTTTGGGTCTTACTTCGTGTACCGCACAGATGACGTAAAACAATAGGAAACAGTAGTAGAACTTTATTTAAACTCGGTTAAAAATCTTCAATTACACTAATAGTATTTTAATTACAATCATTTATAAAAATTAAAATAACTATAAAAACTGATTTACAAGATTGCCGAGTGGGAATCGAATGTTTCAAGTGCGCGGTTGATTTCCTTCTTAAACTGCCCAATTGATCTAATCGCCCTAATATTTTCAGGAAGAGAATTCCACAGTAAGGCACCGCTATAGCCAAAGCTACGTTTCAAATAATCGGTACGCGGCTTGGGTAAGTTTAACTTACGGAAAGAATCACGCAGGTCATAGTCTGTGTGTCGCTCACTGAATAAATCATGCAAGTACACTGGGGCTAACCCGTTAAGGGATTTAAACATCATTATAGCTTTCTGCTTTCTTCTTCTTAATGATAGGTGGTCCCACTACAAAGTTTCAAGAAGCAGGCTTGAGTTTACCTCACAGTTGGCTTGCAGAATAACCCTAGCAGCTCGGTTTTGCAATTTTTGTAGTTTCTCACATAGATAAGAACTCAATCCATCCCAAACGGGGGCACAGTAATCGAAATGAGGTTGGATTAAATTAAAACATTGTTTTCGGTCATTGTTTTTGGGTAAAAGAATTTTGCTGAAACATTGTTTCCTTTTGTTTTACGTCATTTGCGTCCTCTACACGATTAAGAGCCCAACTTTTTCCGATCGCGAGTGCCAGAATTTCCGAAGGCGACCCGACCAAATCCGAAAAGAACCCGATCTATTCCGAAGTTGTACGAAGATGTTCCGAAGAATTCGGAAGTTTCCATGGACCTCAGACCTCTGACTCTGTAATTGTAATGTTCAGAACGATAAAAACCTACAAAAAAGTGCCATATTTTCGTGAACGTAACTATATTTTTGATTGGATCATGCGATCAGTTAAAGCTGATATCGATAGCTCAAATCTGTAAGTCAGGCGTGAGAAATTGCTCTTCAGGCGTGAGTTGGCGTGAGATCGGAGTTTTGGACTCGCAGGCGTGAGACTTGGCAGGTCTATCATTTATAGTGCTAGCCAGCTCTGAAGAAGCTTTATTTTGCAAAGCGAAATATTGGGCACTATTATACATGTATTCCATGCACTCAGTTTTATTTTATTTGCTTCCGCTTGTTTTTTTTTTCTGCCGAAAGGATCAGTTTGCCGTTTCTTTTACAGTTCCTTATTATAATACATCGAAATTGGCCTATTACTGATGCAGCAATCACTTCTTTACGAACGTACATACTGGGTCCGCACATCACCCGCGAACTAACTTTACTTGAAATACGTACAAGTCCCCCCCAAACATACTCGTTCAAGGCTGTGCGCCCGTCGCACCCGGCCGCCGTGGATTTCTGGGATTGGGGAAAACCCTAGGGAAAAAACCCTTGGGAAAGTCGATTTTAATTTCGATTTGGAAAACTTTCCTTTGGCTGAAATTAGTGAAATATTGCGTGAAAATGCAATAAATGAAGACTAAGTTCCTTCAGGAAGCTTCAGAGAAATGGAATTTAGGCTGAGAGCAAACCGAGAAGCGATTCTGAAAGATCTTGAGCCTTCGAAGTATTGGAACTATCTTTATCAGGAAGGAATTTTTGATGAGGACGATTTGGATGAGGTCAGAACCCTCAGAACGAGAAAACAACAAGGAGAAGAGCTTCTAGCAAAAGTGCAACGTAAACGACCAGAACAGATTAATGTTTTCGTAAATGCTTTAAACAACACTCAGCCACATTTGTACGAACTGCTTCATGCTCAAAGGGAGATTAATCCTGGGGAACAATTGCAAAGACAAGCAGGTCAGTAAAGTTGTTCGAAATGATTCGTGGCATGTTATCGAGATTTTTTACTGGCTGTACATGTAGGAGCCTCTTACCCTGCTAACAGAGGTTATCTTCTTTCTCCTCGAATGAGCTCGAAACGCGAAGCCGCGACAACGAGTGGCGAGAGAGAAAACATGCTCGGTATAAACTTCCTTTGAGGAGAAAGCAGAAAGAAAATCTCTAGGACCATGGTAGGAACTTTCGGTCTTTTCATCTCTTCTTTCACTCGGTGGGTAAAAGCAAGAGACGCTATCTCACAAACGAGAATAAACAGTATTGATCATTTAATAGCTTTAAAAATAGTCTGAAATGAAGTTGGTTTTATTCATCTATACTTGTCTTCTTTGGTTTAAGTTGAGGCACTCAAATAAATACCCTGGGAAAACACAGAGGGGGGCATTGGGGGGTAGCCCATACCACAATACCGCAGCATAAAATAAAAAATACCGCTATGAAAATTGACAAAATACCGATACCACAGGTATGGATATCATTCGGGTACAAATATTTTTAAAGGGATGTATGTTAAGCGATCTAATTATGGTCGGTTGCGGGTTATACAATGAACTAAATACTACGCACTCTGTGATTGGGCGTTGCCTATGATCTATCAGAGTACAGACGCACGGCTGATGTCAGAAAAATTGTTTGCTTCGTTTTGTCCAACATGGCGCACAGTTTTGAAAATGTTTGCGAGATTTCTCTGGATTGAGCAAGTGTAAGCCTCAAAAAATGCTTAGCAGGAGCTGTTTACGAGCAAGAAAAAGACGAAACAAAGACGAAAAGTCTTCTTGGCGACTTGAAAAATACCTAAACTGGAACAAATCTTCGAACAATCGAGGGCTACGAGGCAAGTTCGTAATTTTACTCCTTTTACTTTTCTGTTCTTTGTATAAAACAAATAGATTCCATTTGGCCATGTGTCTGTTCAGTTATAGATCACAGAAGACGTCAAAATGTGGTAAGAACATCAGTGACACACTCGCCTGTGGCTCGTTTGCCACTTTTTTGTTCTTACCGCATTTTAACATCATCTGTGACCTATAACTGAACAGACACACGGCCAAATGGAATCTATTTGTTAATTTTACATTGTCGTAGTAAGACTTACCTCAGAGAAGGAACTAAAGCTTTCGCAGCAAATGACCACGTGACACTCGTAACAGTTCCAGGTTGCATACTGAAAATGTTAATTGCTCTCTACAAGTGATAATCCCTTTGTCCTCTTAACACTCCACGATTAGAATCAACTTTCACTTTTTCTGCGAGAATAAAACTCAGTAGTTGTTTTTTTTTTTTTTTACAGCAACTGTTCACGACTCACTCGTAAGAGTTACAGTTGTTACATGTGATAACTTGTTGTTTTTTGTTAATTAATATGTCTCTCAAGTAAGTTGGAGTTATTTCCCCTGGTTTTCCTGTCTTCGGTACTATGTAAACATGGGTACGACTACTCGTTTCGGTATCAAATCACTATTTTGCGTAAATCATGTAAACGTGGCTATACCGGTACAAAAGTCATACCGGTATGAAACTCATACCGGTGTCATGAAAACAGCCCCTTAGTTCTGCATAGAATTATAAGTGCAGCGAAACATTACTTCCTGTTCCGAACACTAGCCTACAGTCAAGCCAACGCCCCAGGTGGGGGTGGGGGGGGGTACTCAGCAAATTTTTGGGCGGGGGTGTGCCCTGGGACTCTGAGACACTTAACTTATACTAGACCATTTTAGCTTCATTTTGCAACCCTATTCTAGACTAAACACCAAAAAACCCTACCCTATCCTAGAACTATTCCAGACTCGCTATTTTCCAGAAACTCGTTCACTATCACAGTCTAAGATGCCAGGGTCAGTAAAAATGCCGTACTGCCCGCCATACCGATTTTTAAATGCCATTTGCCAGTAAACCTCATCTAGACTATATTCTTCACGCAACTGCAGTGACCAGTTTCGCAGAAAATGATACCCTATTCTAGACCAAAAATCTCTGATTACTATACCCTATCCCAGACTAAACTGCCTGAAAACCATACCCTTCACAGCGGCACATACCTACATAGCTCATACACACTGTATGAGACCCCCCCCCCCCCCCCCCCCCCCCCCCCCCCCCCCCCCCCGGAACCAACCAAGCCATTAGTTTATAAGAAATGCCTGAAAGCTGAGAAAGTGTATCGTTTCTTGTCTTTCTTTGTGACTTTTGATGTGATGTTACAAGCGATACAAACTTACCAAACACAGTTTCTAAGCTTTATAACCCTTTTCTCTGTCTCGTTGACCTTGTATCTGAACTTGTTTTTCTTTCGGAAGTTCTCACCGCCCTTTCCCTCTTCATAAAAGATCGCCACATAGTATATTTATTTATTATTTCTCTTGTCTCGTCTGCCTCTGTGGCCGCCATGACAAAGGACACAAAGGTCATAAACAAAAACCATCCAACTGCAACGTGTTCGCAACTCCTTGTCAGTGTTTCAGATTGTCTCCTACTTACATGTAGACAACTCACGCAGAAGTGTTGCCTGAGGAAATCTCTGGCTGCGGAAATTCGCCGGCTGTCACATTCTATCATGAGTTTATGAATGACGCTATTGTTAAACGGTAGAGATTACACACGTTATCTAGGGATCTCTAGGAGTGTTATTTCATAATACTATTTGGGGAATGACAACAAAGGTCAGCAAATCATGAGCCTATCAAATACCGAAATACGGCGCAAAAAAAGCACGTTTCACCGAATACCGCAGTCTGAAATAAACAAATACCGCATACCAAAGTCTCAGACAATACCCAAATACCGCGTTCAAAAATAAAATTTACCGAAATACCGCACGAAAAATGGACCTATACCGCGATACTCTGAACCCTAATGTCCCCCTCAACATACTGACAAAGTGCCTGCATCCTCTTCCCCTTCTAGTTATCTACATGTATCTATCTTCCCTCCAGTCAGGGGTAGTGGGAGATGGGGTGGGAACTGACATCTGAGAAATCAAGGTAATTCCTAAAATATTTCAGGTGCCACGACGCTCTTTAGAACCTCCAATTTTATTGGACCTGGGTATCGCCCAAGTCTATTGTTTTCAGGGCTAGGGTCCATTGTTCTGTTGTTTGTTCTATTGTGTTCTCAGCCAAATATCCTGTGAGGCATTCCGAGAGCTTTGTGGTGCTCCAAAGATTTCCACATTTTGCATGCACTTCTTTGAATTGAAACAATTTCTGAAACAATAGGACTTTGTGCTTGTTGTGGGATCGTGGGTAATCAGCACAAACATGCCGGCAAATACAGTGTTTGTATGGGGAATGTAGTGTCAAATTTGGTAAAATTTGAATATTCCAATATTTATTAACCCATTGACACCTGAACCGCCCGTAACCGCCCGTACAAGACTCCACTGCTTTAAAAAATTGTAACTTTCTCAATCGTGCGAACATTGCCATAACTAGCAGTTGTGAGCATTGACTAGAAAGTCCTTTAAATTGAGATACTCAATAAACACAAAAAAGTCAGAGATTTTTGCAGAATATCAGCGTTTGAATTTTGGACAATAACAAAAATTACCATTTTTAACGTCATAGAAAAACAACAAAAATCACGTTTTTGCCTTTAGTTTTTTTTATTCAAATCATCGTGGCAAACCCAAAAGTCAACATTCACAGCAAAATTCAGTCCTAGTCCTAGCTTAGCAGTGAATGTTTTTGCTCTTATTCGTTGCTCGGGCCGAGCTCTAGCCTCTCGTTCTAATGCATACTGACCTTGCCTCAATTTTCAATATCACCACCGCACTGCATGCTGGGAAATGGCCAAGAATTTTGACAGCGTTCGTTTCTTTCCGCACACATTTCATATTTATACTAAGTCCACAGCCACTCTGACCCAACGCCGAAATTTCGCGCTTGTTGTGTTCTCCTGTGGTCACAACTTCCAAAATATGCCGCGGTAGGTCGAGAAATTCATCCAGAGTCGAGTCCCAAAGCTGCTTCGTTTCCAGGCGGCCTTTTTTCCAGTTCAACGAGCAACGAGCCAAATTCGTAAACGAAGTACAACAACTAACTCGCTTCATTGAGAAGTGGACTCTGAACTACCTCCAAGCTTAATGATGCTCACCAGGCAGCTACTAAAGATGAAAAATGGCTGTGAACTTACCAAAAATCGTAGATAATTCATATTGGACCCTTTATTGCAAATCAACCAAGCAGAATGAGATCGTCACAATGACGTTTCCAGTAAACTCTAGCCTTCAGTGTTTTAGAACAGCAGCACTTTCAATGGTAACTCCAAATATGCAGTCACGAAATCCTATGGGGCGTGTGTATGCAGAAAATCATCCAAAAACGTAAAAATCCTCAGGTGTGAATGGGTTAATAACCGAGTTGTAAACCTACGATACTAGGAAGTAGATTTTACTCATCAAATTTGAGGGATGTAGCTGCAAGGATCCATATTCATTTTTCTTCAAAGTCATCAGCCGGGCATTGAAGTACTGTATGCCTGCCTGGGATGATCGGATGACTGCGAATATGGATCCCGGTAGCTGTCTAATAGAAAGCGTGTTCCATGGACAAATGTATAGAAAACAAAAAATTCCCATCCCTCAAATTTGATGAGTAAAATCTTCCTAGTATTGTAAGTTTTCAATTCATAAATATGGGATAATTCAAATTTTAGTGAAGTAATTTGATTACTGGATTCCCCAAACAAACACTGCATTGGGCGGCATGTTTGCCATGATTACCCATGATCCCCCAACAAGCGCAAAGTCCTGTATATAATGCATTTTAAAAAACCTACATCTTTTTCCTCAAGTTTAACATTGATTCACTGTATGGTTTAAGTGTCAAGCTTTCAAAGTAGTTCTAAAGAGAAAACAGATTTGAATCTAATGTTTTAAAAAAAGGGCTAGCATTAGTTATGTCTATTTGACTTACAACGAGTTTCAGCTTTTCATTCTTTTTTAAACAAGCAAGACATTTGTAGTCTCCACAACGGCCATTTCATGAAATGTTATAATAAATTATTATTTTATGCAGCTGTGCCTACATGTCATTGGAAAACGTCATATGCATAAAAAACCTCAAACTCTTTACTACATTATGTAGGGTAATTGAGACTCATTTAGCCACATTTAAAAAACTGATATCCAGGTATCATAATACTGTGGAATGACCCAGATACCCCAAAAGAGGCTCAATACTGTGTTCAGTTGGGGACGTGAAGTAATTGGAAGTGAATTTAAAGCCTAATATTATTATGGAGAACTTAGGGAAAATAATGTCTTTTCTACGTTGATTACATGTATGATGATCACGCTGACCTCAACATTAATGATGTTTTTTTTTTGTAGGTTCAACTCAAGCAAGCATAGAAACTGCTGCTATCACACATGGCATGACCGACTTACACGTGCATTTTCAACCTGGTTCATTTGTTCGCAAAGGTATATTTGTCTTTGTTTTCTTTACAAGTTTCTGACATTTTAAGTGCATTATGAAGTTTCTGGTTCCACATTCGAGTAAAAATGAGAGAAAACAATATTTTGCCATTTTTTACTGAAAAATCACAAAGACAATGAACAGAAACCACTTTACTTGTTTCCATAAAAATTTTGGTTACATATTAAAAAAGTGAAGGTTTGGTAGGACAAGAAAAGCTGTGAAAACACAAGCTAAAATTCAGTGTTTTTCCGCAGATAATCTTTATAGTTCTCCCTAACTTTTTTCACAATTTAAAAACATTTACAAGACTAGAAATTATCAAAATTGCTACACTGATGTCAGCACTAGTACAATATTATGCAAGCCATGTAAATACAGTTAACACTCTATTAAGCCCCCTGGGGGCCTCTTTTTTCAGGCCTTCTGGAGGAAAGGGGGGGGCAGCATATTTTAAACTTGATGATGGACTTGTTGTTCCAAGAACATATACTGTAGTGCGGTATGCAAGTCAAAAACTATGATCATAGACATACTGAAAACAACTGTCTCCCATAATGAAATTTGAAGTTGGAAATGGTGAGATCAAGATTATGATGCGATTCTAACCCGGCCTAAGTGGCTGTCTCTTTCATGGTTTTGTGGGGGGAGGGGTGTGGGGGCTTAATAGAGGGGGGGGGGGGGGGGGGGGGGGGGCTTATAACAAACTTGAAGCTCAAGAGGGGGGACTTCCAATCCATCAAATGAGTCATTAACAGTTAGAGTCTGACCCACCCAGTTTGCATTGCGCACTTCTCTTAATTGTTATGATATGGCTCTATTCCATATTTGAGCAAGCATATCACCTCTTGCACGAGTGAATTTCTCATCTACAATACAGTATGGACTTTCGGGGGCCCTGGAAATGGCAGATGAACCAACGTAGGCGCGCAATGCAAACTGGGTGGGTCAGATTCATTAAGTGTTTTGAAAACAACAACAAACAGACACTACACATGAAGGGTGAAAATGGGCCTTTAAGGCAGTGTGATAACCCCATTTCATTATTTAAAGTATTACTGGGTATTTACTACATCATGTTTTCATCTTTTTACAGCTCTCAGCCCAGTTGAACAAGGCGGTGATGATCCATTGGGTAACACAAATAAGGAAGCCAGTGAAATCTCAGATCACCAGTTAAGCCAGACTGTACCTCCAGCAGAAGAAACAGCCCCCTTTATTGTAACACCAACAGACCTGAATAAACTTCCTGCACACATTGATCCTAATTCTGAGGATGTTTACCCCATGAGATCAAAGCCACGAGGAATTGCATTAATCATAAACAACGAGTCTTTTGTTCCTAGTACTGAACAGACAAAGAAGGAACAAGAGAAAGAGCAGCTGGATAATCGTCTCGGTTCAGAAAAAGATGTGCAGGCGCTTGAAAAGTTGTTTGAGGCACTTGATTTTAAAGTCAAAACTGAGAGAAATATAGGAAGACAAAAAATTATGGAGGTTTTGGATAATGTCTGCCAGGACGACCACAGTGCATATGATTGCTTTGTTTTATGCCTTATGAGCCACGGTAAAGAGGGAATATTCTATGGTGCAGATGGGGAAACAGTCCCTCTTGAAACTGTGTGTGATTTTTTCAGCAATTCAAATTGTAGAACACTGAGAGGGAAGCCAAAACTCTTTTTTATTCAAGCCTGTAGGGGCCGCGAGAAAGAAATAGGTGTGGTGAAAGATTCACCCAACAGCCCTGTACCAATCACTGAAACAGGTACTGGTGATAATAATGAAGAGGCCACTGACCGAGGCTGGAATTTTTCGGTACCAACAACAATTCCTGATCATGCAGACATACTAATGGCATATTCAACTGTCAGTGGTTATGCTTCATTTAGAAATCCACGTGACGGAAGCCGTTTTGTCCGTTGCCTTGTGGAGGTATTCAGGGAAAAGGCAGGTCATGAAGATGTTCTTAGCATGCTCACCATGGTGAATGACAGGATCAGCGGTATGGGCGAGATTGACTCCAAGCAGGTGGGACAACCAACATCAACGCTGACAAAAAAGCTTCTTCTGGCCAGGAATGTAAACACATTCATAAGGACAGCATTTACACCACCGAAACCAATTGTTCATGTAAATGCTACTACATGTAGCTAGAGTAGCCTTAAAATCGCACTTAAGTGGTAAGCATTATTTTATAGAATGGTCGCATTGATAAAACCCTTAAGTTAAGCCCTAGTACTTGAAACCCAGAATTGAAGCTTTACCAGGGTAACTCTTTGGTTTCAGTTTGGAGCTGACCTCATGTATACTGTAGCCGCAACTACCTTTAAAAACTGTTCTGATTTTATTTAGTAATTTCTTTGGCAGACATATTGTTACAGAATAACTGATGATAAAATCGAACAATGTTTTCAATTGGTTTTTCTATGCAATCGCATTTGAAGTGCAGAACTGTTTTGCCTAAATAGTACTGTTTTTAAGTCTGAATATGATTGCTTTAGAGCGGTTTTCATTAGGGCAGCATTTACACAAATGTAGTTGTAGATCAGCACAATTTCAGGAACTTAAGGCCCCATTTACACGGGTCCGGACAAATTTTTGCACAGACGAATTTTGTTCCTAGACCACGTGTTTACATGGATCCGTGCAAATTCTGTTACAGATGGCAGTGGTGTTTACACGGAAACTTGCACACTTAGCCGTTCAAAAATTCGTCCAGTTCCGCCGGTCCCGTGTAAACGCAAGGTGGAACCGTGCAAGTTTTTGTCCGTGCAAAAATTTGTCCGGACCCGTGTAAACGGGGCATAAAACTGCAATGAACACAATATACTGTAGTTTCAAATTGTTACACTGAACCCATTTAATCATTTTGTATTGATGAAAATAATAAGTAATGGTGGCCTGAAACTGCATTGTAAATAAAAAATAACAGTTTTGGGTTGATTGAAACAAATTTTTCAAACTGTCATGGTTTCAGTGTTTACATGGTAGATGAAACTGCATCAATCTCAAAATGCTCCACCTTTTACAAGGTTTCAAAAGCCACATTTTCAGTAAGAATCAAACAAACCACAGATGGAAGGTACAACTGCGTCAAAAGCAATTATACAGTTATGTACACAACTAAAGCCATGCTCATGTACATGTAAATGCTGCCTAGATTAGTCTTGAAATGAGTGATAGGCCTCTATAGATCATCTTCATCTGCATAAGCAATTGTTTTTCTGGCTTTTCTGGCAAAACCAGAGATAAGATGTTGCAGAAAATGCCATGTTAAACGACTTAGACAATTTTTGAAGCCCAACAATTTTTATAATAACCGAGTTATGGGAAAATGATATTTCGAAAATTAGAACTTTGTGTGCATCATCGGCATTTGACTTTTAAAAAGAATGGCCGTGTAAATATATTAAGCTACATGTATTTAGATTATTTTTAGAATTTTGTTGACTTTAGGTGAAAACAATCTGAAGGATGCTTGATTAACCCTAAGTTAAGGAAATGATCAGATATGGATATATTTTGTCTTTATTTCTTTCCATTAGTTTCATATTATAATAATGATGCAGATTAGTAAGATTAATTTGTTTGCTGATTTTTTTTTTTTTTGGCATATTCAATTATATTTTATTATTTTTTCATTGCATCACAAAAACTCACAATAAACTGAAACTTAATATTCATGTCACAAGCGTAGAACAAAGAAAAGAATCAAAGTCTCGACTCCCAGACAGCAATCAAATCTAACAGCTATGATCTTCTGTAAACCAGTTGTATGTGCTACACTGTAACCACTGAGCCATGAGATACTCATGGTGAGCTAGGCCATTTACTAGGTTTGTATATGACACGCATCCTACAGACAGCTAGGATCAGCTATGTCGAAAGCATATTTTTTTTTACAATGAACATGATTGAGCTTTTTAAAACTGCTCTTAATTTAGGTATTTTCTTCTTATTTTTTTGGTATATTGGTGTTCAAGTATAGAATTGAAGGTGTAGTCTTGGAATTGTTTGTGACTAAATAATAATTACTGTCAAGAATTCTTTATTAAGCAGTCCTCTTTTAAGTGGTCACACTCTCAAGTTAGGGACGGACCATTTAATTTTTGTGGGGGGAGTTGGGCAATTACCAAAAAAAAATTCCTGCAGAAGAAATTTAAGAGAAAAAAAAATGTGCACAAGAAAGCACGTGAAAAAAAATTCAAGCATTTTGGTAAAAAAAATTCTTGCAAATAGAGATGCTGAAAAAAAAAATTCATACTCAGAAGAAATTGTTTAAACCCCCCCCCCCCCCTAAAAAATCCCCGGAATTAAATTGTTCCCCATATTTATTGTAAACGTGACCTTTATTAAACGGTCACCTCTATTAAGCGGTCAGTTGGCTATTCCCCAAAAGTGTATGTATTTTTTTCTGTAAGGGACTATTTGTCTCTGTATGCATTAGTCTCTGTAGTTTGCTATCATATCTATAATAATTAGTATAAATCTACTGGCGTTCTATCACAAATGCTGTTCTCTTATTGGCTACGCTAGTCACTATCTATTCTGTTGTAGAAAGTGAGTAGCCTAATGGCGGCGGCTTCTTCGCATTTTCGAAGTGTCTGTGAAGACGAGACCAAGACATTAATGATTTCATCTGTAAAAGCCATTACTATAATTGAATGAGCGCTAACCATTCCCTGTGCACATATATCCCAAGTGGGAGCTTTGCGCAGTATTTGATTTAGATTTAGAAGAGTATTTGTTAAGTTTTGAACGTCTAGTAGATTTAAACTAAAACAATTAGATTATTCACTCTTGATTTCTATCGCGTGATAGTTGATTCGGGCTTCTCCCTCATTAATTATCACGCAATGGTCCGCAATAGAAATCTCAAGCTCATAATCTAATTGTTAAATATAACAGCAAATAAAAAAGTGTATGCTGATGTTGGTACTGAATAAAAATAGTTAACAATGTCAAAGAAGGCAGGCTGTATAACCTGGGTGAACGTTTGTGTGTGTGTGTGTTCTGGTAGCCAATCAATGTCAGTTTCTCAAAAACGGTGCATAGCCAAACAAGTCCAATTTAAGCAAAAACAATACTACTGTGACTTTTAAAGGTTTTTATTTTAACAAAACATTTTTAAAAGCTGGTTATAAACCCAGCCCTTCAAATGTAACATATACCTTATTATAGGAAATTAACAATGCACTTTATTTACGCGATTTTACAAAATTCGCGTTAATTTAGTACCATTTCAACGAGCAGCAGTGTTTTATCAGGTATAAAATCCCGAGGGATTTTATACCTGATAAAACACGTGCTGCGAGTTTATTAAATGACTTAAAACACGTTTATTGAATGACTTAAAAAAAATCGTTAATAATTCATGACCATTTTGTCCAATGTCGTTGAAACTATGTGGAGTGATATGAGAAATCAAAAGAAGGTTGTTTGCATTTGGGAATTGAACAACAATAATGAAGGAGAAATAAAATTAGAAATTTAAATATGCAGAACTATGTCAGTATTTTATTCGAATGCGGTCTTTTGATACTTCGCTTGCATTAGTAAAAACATGCCTCCGAAGCGGGCGTTTAGGCCACCAAAGTCTAAAGAAGAAGAGAAAAACGCATTGGAAGAGTGTATTCGCAAATCTTAAAGATAGCGCGTCGACTAACACCCCCAGCACAAAAGTTAGTCTTTCTAAAACAGATGCAGCTGAAAGCAATTCAAATTTATTAGATTTTGAATCGTTAGATTTTGACGTCGCAGATGAATTGTTAGCTAACATGACTATACCAGATAGTTCCAACGTAAACAAAGTTGTTATGTCAGGCTCAGTATTCAATAATAGAGCGTTTTCACTTGACGTCATAGCCGCCATATTGGTGTTCCCGTACAAAAGAATTTTAGGCCCCGTTTACACGGGTCCGGACAAATTTTTGCACGGACGATTTTTTTCCTTGACCACGTGTTTACATGGATCCGTGCAAATTCTGTTACAGATTGCAGTGGTGTTTACACGGAAACTTGCACACTTAGCCGTTAAAAAAAATTCGTCCAGTTCCGCCTGTCCCGCGTAAACGCAAGGTGGAACCGTGCAAGTTTTTGTCCGTGCAAAAATTTGTCCGGACCCGTGTAAACGGGGCCTTAATTAAGGGACGGACCATTAGATTTTTGAGGGGGGGTTGGGCAATTTTTTGGTGCAGGATATTTTTTTCTACGCTCGAGACTGTGCAGGATTTTTCTTTTTGCCATGATTTGCTTGCATGATATTTTTTTTGCGAGTCTATATGTTTTAATGCCTGACACATATACGTGTTAGGAATACTAGAAAGGCCATACTAAAGACAGGAATACTATAGCAAGTCAGATCTGATGTAACAGCAGCTTGATAGCATGAAGCCTGGCCGCGGTGTTGTAACTGCCCCTACAATTTTCTTTACACCAGCCCCCTGTTGATGACGCTTCCACAGCCCATCGTAGTACACCCAAACATCTTACAATTACAGGGGCGGTGCCGGAAATATAATGTTGGTTGGGCGAATCTCCTGTGCCGAGCGCCGAAGGCGCGAGCTTCTAGGGGGGTCCGAGGGCATGCTCCCCCGGGAAATTTTTGAAATGAAACTCTCTGAAATGCTATTTCCAGCGTTCCTGAGACCGGAGAAACAGTTTCCAAGGCCAGCTTTGAGTTCAGTTTAATTCTCATGAAAAGTACATGTACACGAAACACTTTCTAAAACTTGGGTGTAACGCCATTTTGGTTGTTTGTTCAAAGTAAATTCGACTGTCACTCGAATATTCTCTGTCAATTCTTTTCAGTATGGGAAGGCTTTGGAAACGAATTTTCCAAAGCGATTTTCTCTGTCAATAGAGGCAGAAAGAAACTGATTTCCAATATCAGCCATGTTCAATTTGTCAGTTAATGCAATGTCTGGATAATGCAATGATTTAATCTCTTGTGACATAGTTTGTTCGTAGATATGTCTTGAGCCTTCTTAGGGCAGAGGCCGAGCGCTAACTCACAGCATTGATGGATTTGTTTGATGGATTTGTCGGTAGCTGGAGTCCGATAGCTGACCTCCGAGTACTCAAGGGGTATTGAAATGCTTGGTTCACAATATCCAATCTCCAGTCTAAAGTCAGTCACAATATCTCCGATGCTAAAATTGTAGGCTTTTGATTAATTAACGGAATATTTATTTTGCAAACTCTAATGCATTAAAGCGCCCCGCCATCAGATCTGGTCAAAGGATGTTGCTACGCTATTCATCTCCGCCCACCTCCATTTTGAGCTGTCGAAAGTTGGTGGGGCAAATGCCCCACCTGCCCCACCGGTAGCGCCGCCCCTTCAATTACAAGCTTGTTGTACAACGCATAAACAAAGTATTTCTCATCCATTGAGATATACATGTACCTACAATGCCACTATACAACTATACTAGCAGTAATCATAGATTAAAGTGCGTCTCCTTAGTCATCTCGTCTTGACACACCTGCGTAGGGCATCGGGGAGAGGAGAACTGGGCAGAGGGGGGAGGAGGGGTGCCGGGGGGCAGGGTTGAAGGACCCTATCCTTTTTCGCGTGGCCCTCCCCCTCACGTCCCCTCCCTGTTTACGCCTGCCACGCAGGTTACCCAGTTTCAGCCATTCCCCCGTTTTCCCTAATCCAGGTCGTTCCCCTTCCAGCACCAGCCTTCTATTTCCCTTTGGTTGATATCTACAGGGAAACCCCAATATGACAACGACCCTAGTATAAGGAATGATATTCCTCAGCCCATTTAGCCCATTTATAGTAAAATGTATGGTAAAGAACTCCGATAAAACGAACCCTTGTTATAAGGAACATATTTTCCCAGACCCTTTGTACTTCATTATGTCGGGGTTTCACTGTAGTACTTCCAAGAATAATTGCAACAATTATTTGTTGTATATAGATCAGAACTGTTTACTATCAATGAGATTTACGTGAGATTTGAATGAATGACTTATTTTAATTTACCAAGAATGAATTAATTGTTTGAATTAAAGTGATCAACTAAATCTTGTTTATTGTGTAATTTTAAAAAAGTGAACTGTAGCTTTTAAATGTAAGTGGTATTGATGTCGATTTACGCTCTGCTAAATGTTTTTGTTCACCCTTAGTGTAATCAACTCGCAAACATTCTGGTTATTGTTGCGGATGCGTAAGAAACAGCGTGACAGCTAAGTTACTTTCTATAGAGACGTTTCCGGTTCGCATTTGCTCAGCTACATGCAAATATATCTGGAAAATTCGACTAGTCATAAGCGAATAACATTGAATATTTGACATACAGGGCAAGCAGCAGCACAGATGTAATAAAGATGATGTGATTCAAACGTAAGCTTACTCGATCTTCGATAAATCTGAACAAAATCATAAACAAATCGAATTTTATTTAGTAAAGCAATAAAGTAAACAAAGGACCGTCTATATTTTTGATAGCAACAACAGCGAGCAAAAATTGAATTCAAACAGAAAAGAAATCCGCTGCAGCCAACTATTACTTTACTTGCAGTAAGAGTCTAATTTAGACAGAGACCGGCTAATTGACCTAATTGTCCAGCTTTTCGTACCTTTGAAAAGCATAAAGTCTCTTTTATGCGCCACATATCAGTGCGATCCTATTTAAAGATCGACGGCGTTTAAACAACTTCGTTTCAAGATGGCGCAGATTTAGTACCGACACTTTTCTCGATTCGTTCCGCCTAGACGACGCGCTAAGCATGCTGGATACTGTTGTGACGTTTCAAGATGGCGCAGATTTGGTACCGACACTTTTCTCGATTCGTTCCGCCTAGCCGACAAGATTAGGAAGCGTCTCCTTCGTCGACGCAAAAAGAGCCATTCCTTGTGTCAGAAAATATCTTACATGCTTATGAAATCAGCTAAAAAGCCTACAAAGAAACACAACTTACTTCGGGTCAAAAATAAACCATTGTTATTGGCTAAACTAAACAAGCCAATGAAAAGATAGAACATTTGATCCTCCCCAAGTGCATATAAGTCGCTAACATTCTACAACGTCAGTGTGATTTATTTGTGTTCTGACCATCTGCTTCTGGATATAAAATATTGTTCTAAAAATATAAAGCTTTGCAGGAATTTTTTTTCCTGGGGTTTTTGTTTTGCACGATATTTTTTTTGCAGTTCGAGGCCGTGCTCGAATTTGTTTTTGGTATTTGCCCAACCCCCCCCCCCCCCCCCCCTCCCCCGCCCCCCTCAAAAATCTAATGGTCCGTCCCTAACTTCCTTTGTTAGGAACACCAACATGGCTGCCATGGCCTTTGTCATTTGAGTCCCACGGGACTGAGTGAAAACGCTCTATTGTACTTTTCATTTGTAAGTTAGCACAAAATAAATGTGTTGCGTGAAATTAATGGTTGTTCTCAGTATTTAATTCCTACTGTATATAAACTTGAAGCATTATATAATATCACATGTGGCATTATATATGAATAATATTGATAGATAATGCTTCACGTTCATTTGTATGCCATTGTTTTTCTATTATACCCCATTATTCCCTTGGGCCACATTCAAAACTCTCCCCGGGTTTTTTAGTTTCAAGCGTATCAGTTTATGTGGTAAAGAGTGCTTTCCTCGTGACTAGAGAGGAGCATCGGATTGGACAAAATGGTCATGAATTATTAATGAGTTTTTTAAATGTAAATAATGTCGATGTAAATTTAATGCACGCTATTTTACAACATTGTTATTTTAAAGCACCTTTATTTCATTACAAAACGAGTGAGCAGCTCTTGGTGATTTTACGGAGGCTTTGAAAGATCTTTTGAATTGATAGGGTCTAGTTAGGCTTCAAAACCAAATTTTCGGCTTTAAAAAAAACTTAGAAACATCCGTGCACTTGTCTTGGAAGGTTTTATTGACGGAAGCCAAAACGCAAGTCAGTTTTCCCCGCTCATAGTTATTTGTACCAGTTCCAAGTTTAAAAAGACAGAAAAATTCGTCGTGTGTTTACGCGCTCCATAAACGTGAAATTAGAAAATTTCACGCCGTAGCCTCCCCTTGCTACGAGTAAAAACTTTCCGGAAAGCGACGAGCAGTCAGACGTTTCTGTCAGTGATTAGAAAAGCCAGTGCGTCGCGCCTCACCGCAAGCGCACAACAAACTTTTTCAGATACCACACAGCCTGACACAGCTCTTAACAACCTCTAATTTCATTGAACCTGGGTATCACGCAGGTCTATTGTTTTCAGGGCAAGGGTCCATTGTTGTGTTGTTTGTTCTTTCGTTTTCTCAGCAAATCAGAGAAGACCTCGTAAGAGCTGCGTACTACCCCAACCGTTTTACACAGTTAGCAATCAGAGAGCGCGAATTCAATTGACGATGGAATGTAATTTTCTGGGGATTTTAAATATTGCTCAGTATTTTTGGCAGTTAGATTCTGGCAGTGTTTTTTAAGGGCCTCGTCTTTAATTTGTCCGTGGGAAGTTTTTAGGGTGGTTTTCACTCAATTCGCATATCCTCACTGTGACTGCAAAATTTGGTATGGGAGACACAGGTCCGATAGGGAGGGGGTGGGGGGTCCGGACCCGCCGGACCCTCCCCCTGGGTCCGCCACTGATTTTAGCTGGTGATATCGTGCTCACGGTAAGGCGCGTCGCGATCGCACTGTAATTATACGTTTTTGCACGTGGTACATACATAAAACAAAACTCTATTTTTGGAGGCTGGAGTTTTCTTTGTTTTATATTCACATATCGCGAAAATTTTACTGGCCAAATTTTGCAGTCACAGTGAGGATATGCGAATTGAATAAAAACCACCCTAAAAACTTCCCACGGACAAAGACGAGGCCCTTAAAAAAACACTGCCAGAATCTAACTGCCAAAAATACTGAGCAATATTTGAAATCCCCAGAAAAAAATCCTCAAATTGTTGCAAACAAATGATGTGTTCTTTTATGAAGTAGTTTCTGTGTTTACCCATCATACCTTTGTATTTCTCTTACGCATATGCATGTGCGCATACATTTTGCGGTGTAATCCGCTGTTGGTATTTTTTTAAAGTTTTGCAACGTGGCGAGTAGTGAACAAGGAATTATACAGAGTTTGATCTGTTTTTTGGCTTCAATATTTGAGGTTACAGAAAAGCATACAGCACTTCCTGAAAATAGGTGAGTTTTTGTATGTCTGAACAACTAGAACAAAGCGTAATCGTGCAATTTAGCGTGTTTATTTGAACCGGAGTTTTTGGTTCCGGCCGGCGAGTTTGAACCGAGACAGCTGTGTCGTGATCAAATGTTCACCGTTAGTTATCAAACAAAATGAGTGCCACAAAGCAAACGATCTTAGATTATTCCCCTCAATTAATGTCAAAAAATCAGCCAGTTATGAAGCTGCTGATCGTGTGATTGTCGGCAATATTTTGACTTGAAAGTTGCGCGTTGAGTTTATAAAATAAATATCAATTTTGTCCCGTTTTACGGCTTTATTTGACAGTTTCTCTACCTCTTGTTTTTAAATTTTCTGACTTTGTGGAACTTTATTAATGTTACATACATACTTTATTTGGTCTCTCAGGTTTAGAATTTGACTAGTGTTTTGTGTTTTTTATTCCCATTTTCTATCTTTACTTTTCTACCCATAATAATTCTACTACAATGCAACTATTGTACTTAATGTTGTCATGATTACATAGTCATCATTGATAAACTATTTATTGGGGGATAGTTCATTCACATAACAGGATTAATTGCTAGGTACTTCAAAACTTTGTGACACAACAACTGTTGTACAAACTTTGTTGTCATATTATGCAGTAGATGCATGTGATGCTCACAGGACCTTCCCTGGCTCAGATGTTTAAAACAAATGATCTCACCCTTCCTAAAACAGTGGCTATGCAAATGCATAGTGGACTGTGTATCTGTATACCACATGGTAACACAGTCCACCACAGGTACCCCAAGCTCAATAAGTGTTGATATCAGTACTGTGTATCTGTATAGCCTATGTAGCTGGCGGTTTTGTTGGCATGTGATGCTGAATTCACAAGTGCCCAAGCCACAAAAATGTTTGCCACAAGGGGAACGGAGAGGAGCATATGCATCTGTTGTATCTGTTTGTTTGTCATTAACAAAATTATAGGCAAAGGAAAATATTGAAATAAACCTAGTTTGAAATAATTTTAACCTACAACACATCTGCATACAATGTGGCCACTTTTGTCAAAACCACGATTTTCATAGGAAATGGGGTGATCTTGTCAATGTGTATCTGTAGCAGGTAAAATCCGTTCTTAGGTTGACTCAGTATTCAATATGGGATGTTCCCAGTATTCAATCTAGGTACATGTTGATTTAGTTCAGGGCAACAAACTTTCACTTGTCTGCTCGTCTGAGATGAGTACTTCTTGATCTTGGACGAGTAGATTTCCAAAAGCAATTGGCCCTGACGGGACAAGTACAATTTACCAGCAGAAATTTGTCTTGTTTTTCACTGAGTTCTAAGTTTCCCTGGAAGCATCTCTGGACTTCATAAACTAACCTGGTTTCCGCAAATTTCTGTTTCTTTTTACTCATAAACTTAACCATTTTCCGACCGTGCAAATTTCTTGAGCACATGTTTTTATTTAGCCCGGTTACTAAGGATAACCAAGATGGCCACTTGTTTACAGACTCTTTTCTTTGGCTTTGAATTGGGCAAGGGAATTGGGCTTAACTTCAGAATACAGGGCCACTTATTTGCATCTCATTGAATGACAAAAGTGCCTATTGTGTTATACTTGTTCTACAAAGAGATTCAACATTTTGTAAATGAGGTGGACCAAAGTGGCCCTGCATTCTGCATTCTGTACATGTATGTTTGCTCCACGTTGCACACCTCAAATAAATACAGTAGTTTGTTTAATTTCAAGGCTTAAAACGTCTGGTCGACTTATATCACCGGAAGGTACATGTATAATCTGTTGCAGATGTTCCTGTAGATAAGCCGCACCCACAATTTTAACCAAACATTTTGGGCAAATGTGGTTTATACGCCAGTTTTTATGATACATTGTAAATTTGTTTTACCGATACATTTTTTAATTTATTCATTTTTTGGACGAGTGAATTTCACTTTTGGACAACCAAAATAAATTTGAGTGGCACTTGTCCAATGGACAAGTGGAAAGAAAAAAAAAAGTTTTTTGCCTTGTAGTTTTAATTTGTTAATAGATTTCAAAGTCATGCATGTAGTTGTACATGTTTTTCTTGGAACTGCAAAGGCAATGCAATTTGCCAAAACGTATAGCCATTATATTCAAGTAAAATCTAATATGGTTACTTCCTTTTTCAATAGTTAGTGAAATCCTATTTGATTTTTGTTCTTTTTTTTTTTCAAATAATTTTGAAATGACAATATTATTATTATCAGTAGATATGTTTACTGGATACATACATACATTTTTTTAATCCTTGTGGAAATCCTTTCCTTGTGGAAAACTGATTACGTACATGATGGTGCCTTCTTTTCGTTTCACAGGAGTTGAGATATGGATGATGCTTCAGAAGACAATCGGCCAGCTCAACCAGGCTTCATTAAAAAATTCTTCTTAACAATTTCACGGGTTAGAGATTTCTAAATAACCTTTTGTATAACCTTACATGTAGTTTTCAACTATTTTGCCTGTATAAGTTCCAGAAGTGATTACAGATGTAGCATCTAATTTCTCCTTGTAATTTCAGTCACTACTTGATCAACAATAATGTACATCTGTACAGTGTACAAAACATTAGAATTATTAAATTGATCATCAAAGGTAAATTGCCTTGATGTTGAAACAAAGGATGTTAAGTCCAAGGGCTTGTTTACATGGAAGAAGGGTGACCCACCTAGCTAGGCTAAAATGCAGCTTGCCTTTACAGTACCAATCAGATAAGCGAATCATCAAGTGAGTTGACCACGCAGGTTAAACTAGTTTGCGTGAACTTAGAACCAATGCGTTAGCATTTGTGTTCCCACACAAACGTGAATGCGTTTGTGAAGCTCATAAATAGATCATAACATAACATAGATCATAAATAGATCAATGGATCCCGGTGTCGAGAACAAATCCAAGGAACGATTTTCATGAAGATTCCTTGAAACTGTTCACTCAGCTGATATTTGAAGTGCTTTCATTTCGATCAAACATTCTCTTCTTGGTCAACACATGGCCAACGCGTTTGATGGTTCGCTATCTCTGAGTAGTACTGTACAATCACGCAAATTTACAAACCCTTTTACCTTGGTTACTGCAGCATCAATAAGATGTGTTGAGGTATGGGAATACTACAAGCTCTGAAAAAATGACTTTTCCCTTTATAATCAAGTTAGACTATCCTCCGGTCAATTATAATTTTTTTAATGTCCTTATTCTTATAAATTTGTTAGACACAGGTTTTTACAAGTTTCAACAGCATTTGGCTGCCAAACTAAAAAAAAAAAACGAAATTGTTAGCCTCAGAATATGCTTTGAGTAAAAAAAATGTTGAGGGATTCTTGCCTCATATGGACTCTTAACCCTTTCGCTCCCAGAGTCAATTAAGGAGACATGTAGTGTAGTTCTAACCTTTGAGTCTATCGATGAAATCCTATGGTGTGGCCATTCAAATGAGACCTATTCAGCAGTACTTTTGCATGGTGCCATTTGTTTTTCGATATTTTACAAAATGAAATTTGGGATTTTTCTTGGATTTCAATAATTGGCATTCTTGGGAGTTAAAGGGTTAAGGGAAAATATATGGGTATAAATGTATTAGTAAAGTAACATAACTGTATGATTGTTTCATTGTAGAGATATCAGACATTTCTTGACAGCACAGTACCTCACCTCCCTCTTAGATGGATTGCAACACTGGTGATGATGGTGGTATTTCTTGCCAGGATCTTTTTTTTACAGGTACAAAAACATGTTCATGCCAACAATGATTATTGGCTTGGAAATGGTCTTTGTTTGCAAAAAGCTTTTATTAGTTTTAGAAGGTTTAATTATTATGCTCTTCAATTAACCAAACCATTTTGCGACACAAAATTAATTTCCCTTCAATACCAAAGCTCCCAGAAAATAAGCCCACATACATGTAAAAGTACTTTGAACAGTATAAATTATATGCCCAAGGCTTATTTTCAGAACTTTACAGTTTCTATTATTTAAGCAATAGACCACACATTTCTATATGGTTTATTGGTTTAATAAATCATGCGGGATGTCCTAAGTGGTTTATTGCGCCGAAAAACCATAGAAATTTATGGTGTATATAGCTTTTGTATAATAACTACATTTTCCATCAGGTTTAGCGTTATATTAGTCAACAGTAGACCAATCAGAGCATATGCATTATCTTCAGCTATTGTATAAAAAAAATTAATATTGTAACATGTACATGTATAAGTTAGATCTAGAAACGGCAAAAATAAGAGATTTTTACTGGTTACTGAACTGGAAAGTTCATCATTCGCCACAAACTGGACCAACTAAATGGAATAAGTTTTTGCACTAAATGAAATTGTAAATCAAATTTGCAGAGAGAACAAACTGAAGGAATTCCATTTTAAATTTATACACAGAATTGTAGTGACCAAAAAGGAACTACACAGATTCGGTATTAAAGGGGATAGTGATTGTGTGTATTGTGGAGAACAAGACTCAATTGAACATACATTTGCAGACTGCCAATTGGGCAATTCCAGAAAATATCCATACCCAACCACGGACGGCTTCCATATTTTACCCCCCCCCCCCCCCCCCCCCCCCCCCCCCCCCCCCCCCCCCCCCCCCCCCCCCCTTGCCTTTGGAAATTCCAAAATGCATTACCCCCCATGCCCTCGGAATTCCATAATCGTTAACCCCCCCTCCCATTCGGAATTCCATAATCGTTAACCCCCCTCCCGTTCGGAAATTCTGTTTTTTTACGTGAGGTAAAAATTTAAAACAAATAAAATTCTTCTCCTTACCCTTGTTCCAAAGATACAACCTACATGAACTGTACATTGCCCCAAACTGGTACAGAACATTAAAATAAAAATATTGCGCGATGTACGTGAGTATACTCGGAAGATATTACGATCAAGTGCATTGACTTATCCGCCATCTTATATTTGAGCCTTCGTGGTCAGCAGTCGCTCACAATCCCACGTGCTTCAAAATGGTGTCCTTGGCCAAAAGACCGGGTTTCGCACTGAATGGACTAAATAATTCATGAGTCCGCTGTGACGAGAAAAAAAAAAGAGTGATAGCGTATATGAGAATTGAAAAACAAAGAATCTACATGTAAAAAATTCTTAAAACCTGTCAAATGTTATTCCAGAGACCACTTTATTGAGTTATTTGACACATTACACAAAAAATAAAACCTTTATACTTTTGTCGAAACAGAAATGGTATGAATATTTAATTTTCTTTAGTATCTACTTTGACTACAGATTTTACCAAATGACTCATCCGAAAAATTTGCGAACCCTGATTACCTCGAATTACCGTTTTGACCCGGAAACACTTCAACAACTTCAAATTGTCAGCAACAACCTTCAACTCACCGGCTTAATCATCCCTTACGCCTTTGTGGATGACAACACTTTCATGTTTGTCATTGAAAGCTTACGGAACTTAACTCATATTTGTGTGTGCGAGACAAGCGTTTCACAAGCATGCGTGGACAGAATGAAAAACAGGAAGCCTTGTTTAAACATTTGTTATAACGTGCAACATACACCATAACAGGAAACATTTCAACTGCAGACGTAGTTCATAAATAAATGACTCGAAATTAGAGTAAGTTTTGTTATAGATTTTAAAAATAGTTTTGTTGATATTTTTAGCCACACATGGTCTTGTAGCCCTTTCGTACATACATAATTTTAAACCCGGGCCAAACGCGGCGAGGAAATATTGAAGTCCTATAAAATCCACAAGACATACGCCCAGTTCCGGCTAGAAAAATCACAGTTACTGTATTCAGCAATCTATTTCTTCGAAGTTGCTGTATGTCACATTCACATGCAAACTTGATTATTTCACGCCCTGTTTGCCCGATGAAATAGGCACAGTAAAAGCAAATTTGATTATACCTACACAGGTGACTTTTTATCAAAATAGTTTTGTTGCACACTTCAGCTTTATTTCAATGCAGCAACCCTTTCTATCAAAAGTTAAGGATAGGATGAGTTTAAAAGCTGCTTTTGTTCATTTGAAAGGGTTGTTTACATTGAGCTATGCTGTGCGCGCGCTATCACGCCATCATAATTTGAGAAAAGTTTCAGATATCGCAGGCTTTTTTTTCGCAGCTGTTCATTATACAAAAATTATCTTCAAAGAAATACAAAATGTAAAGCATTTCTGGAATTAAACGGCATCAAAAAAGTTGTTCAGTCTTTGCTAGATTTTTTGCTGGGATTTAAATTATTTTATGGGGATGGGCCATTTGTCGAAGTACAAAATCTGGCAGGCGTTCCTTAGAAAAGAGGGACTGGTGCGAGTTTTCCTTCGTTCATCCGACGGGAGTACAAGAAATATGTGTATAATGCAAGCGGTGAGAAACATTGATTTTTAATATTTTATTAATCTGACAAGAAATTCATCAACGTTAACGCCTTTGGAGCTTGATGTACAACCCACGTTTTATCGGTTTTCGTTTGTAAATGAACGCGATTACGCGAACACATGCCTGATTGATCGATGCTTGTCTTGTATCCTGCTTCCGTGGTCGTCAGTAGTGTCATCAGTTCATGCTTTATTTTCGACTAGTAAAAGCCACAAAATTAGTGTTTTCAAGAACACACTCTTGTCTGTCCCCTCTGGAAATCCCAGATCTGAAATCCCCCCATGCCTTCGGAATTCCATCGCAACAAACCCCCCCCCTTGCCCTCGGAATTCCAGTTCAAAGAACCCCCCCTTGCCCTCGGAATTCCAAAAAGCCGTCCGTGGTAGGGGTATGGATATTTTCTGGAATCGTCCATTTACAAAATGATTTATTCATAATGTGGTACAATTGTTCAACATGTGTAATCATGCTAATTTCAATCCATCCGCTGTAGAATACTTATTTGGAAATTTAACAAACTCAATTAATCCAAAGTTAATTAGGAAATTCAACTACACCCTGTTGCTCATGCATTATTATATTTATACCAACAAGCTACATTGCAACTCCCTGTTAATGAACGACTTTATTAACCAAATAACTATTAAATACAAGTTGGAAGACCTATACTCTGAACACTACAGTAGTACTACTTGAAGCTCCTCGTCTTAATTTGATCAAGCAACCTTCTTATATGATTATATTATTGTATTTATATAACATATATGTACGAATAATTTGTTGTAGATATGTTTTTAATGTTGCAGATGTGTCTGGTGTACATGTAGGTAATTTGTGAGTGTTAATAAAGATGTCATAAAAAAAAAAAAACATGTAGAAGCCATAATTTATTTTTAACATGTTTTCTCTATTTACAGGGCTGGTACATAGTTACATATGCGCTTGGCATTTATCAACTAAATTTGTTTATTGCATTTTTGACACCAAAAATTGATCCAGCACTAGATGAGTTAGGTGAGAGTGACATAGGTGTGTTCTGTCATATTTATTCTTATTAAATAAGGGAAGTGGTCATAACAAGTATGCTTGAAGAGGTCCTGCCTTGTGTATGGGTAGGGGGGCTATGCAAGATAGATGTACCACCTATCTTATGGGCCTAACACAAATTTGTTGGCCTGAAAATTTGAGATGAGACTTTAACATTCTGTTGCATGAAGCTTGCATTGCTAGTAAAACAGCAAGGTTTCAATCTTTTTCTCAGTTTCTACTCTTGATAAACTAGTCTAGGAGCTATACCAACAAGACACTATCTTTTTAGGTGGGGTGAGGCGGGTATGTACACATTAAAAGACCACCAGGCTCTTTGTAGAACAGTGGTCCTGTCCGAGTACAATAGTTTTGACCATTTCCTTAATAATACTGTATAATATGAAGAAAACTTATATTGAGCATGTTTCCAGGGTTATCATTAGGTTTTGAGGTTGCTGGCTGCAAAACGAAAGTGGGCAGTCACAAACTCTTGGATACTCTCCCTTCACTTTTTATATGTTTATTTGTTTGTTTTATTTATTTACATTGTGAACTTTGATTATCTTTTTGCAGAAGATGATGGTCCAGAACTTCCCACCAAAGTAGACCAGGAGTTCAGACCATTTATCAGACGATTACCTGAGTTTAAGTTCTGGTGAGATTTGAAATTTGAAACAGTTCTGTAGCTTTTCATTGAGGTCATCAAAATTTACAGTAGAATAGCTAAGCTGATTGCATGTCAGTTTAAAATATATATACTAGATAGGCCGAGCCTAACAGCGTCACTCTTTGAACAGAAAGCCGATAATAAGCTTAACTAAGGTGAAAGGTCGGAAGCACAAGAATTAAGATCGACAACTGGGCTATTTTTCAATTTTAGCAATTCTCAAAAACAGAATTATGCGACCGTCTGCACAGTACATTTAGACTGTACAAACTTTCACAAAAACAACTTTTTCTGGGTTTAGAATAACTAGTTTGACTAATTTCCGAATAAATTACACCTGTTACGTATCAAAAATTGCCCAAGAAACTAATTTGGAAATCAAAATTGCAAAAAATACACAAACAGATTTGCATAAGGCGACGCAAGTGAAGTTAGAACAGTTACTATGAAATCCAAGTCTTGTTTTGTTTACATAAAATCGCTTTTCAACCTATGTAATGAGTGAACAAACACATAAAATTGCACAACAACAACAACAACAATCTTTACTGTGCTCTTAATACAAAAGTGCAGAAATCATTAAAAGGAAATAACTGTGAAAGCAAAAGAGCACAGCCACTCAGAAATAGCAAAAGCTAATCGCGCTGAGTGGCTGGGCCATGCGGAAGAGTAACTAGATATCAAAGTTGTTATAAATAGACAGATACACAAAAAACACACACAAAAAATATATATATATATATATATATATGTTGTGGTTCAAATTTTTCTTTGGTTTAAAAATTTTCAAACCAGTTTAGTTTTTATTTTTCTTTGTCTTCAATTCATTAACATATTTTGAGACAAAGGGAAACAAAAATCAAACTGGTTTGAAAATTTTCAAACCAAAGAAAAATTTGAACCACAACATATATATACCGGTATATATTTAAGCTGTAATTAATAAACAAATAAACAAGAGAAAAACAACGGCTAAGCACACAATTAACTGCATATAAAGTACACCAATCAATATTCGGAGATGACAGATTCTTTTAAATGCTTTTTAAAGCGAAAACGACTCGCTGATTTTAGATCTTCATTAATAGCATTCCAGAGTTTAGCCCCACTGAATCGGATATTAAATCTTCTTTCGACAAATGTTATTCAAATCTCAATAAGTTTATGTTTAAAAGCAAAACGCATACCAATTTATTATAGCGCTGTCTTCGATGAAATTCAAAAAACAATACAAATGAATTTAAGCATGTTTTATAAACAATTCTCCAAACTAACGAGAGCACAAAGAAAAAGTAAATCAGAGATTGATATCAGCATAAATTCCCATCGAAAAAATGTAATTTTTTTTACCTTAGAAATCCTTGAAAATTCTTTAAATCTCTGCTAATCTGAAAAACAAACATCTCCCCTGCATTGATAAAAACGTATGAAGTTTCTCAAAGCAAGATTTTATCCCCGAAAGCTCTTCTTTTTCCACTAAAGTGGCTTCTGAGTATCCCTGTCTTGAGTAGCAAACCACGAAAAACTGCAGGGAAATAACGACTTTAATTCTCGGCTAAACACAGCAATCCAACTAAAGTGTTTACCGAGCTCACGGCTGTGTGGCCGCGTGAAAAACAAAGCCTTGGTACTCCTCGGTTTGCTTTCAAAATTGCTAAGATCCCGGATGTTGTGACACGGGCACCCACCCGTGAAACATTCCGCTAGCCATGACCATAAAAAATGACGGCATATGTTTTGTTCTATGAGTATGGGGCTCCGCATGGGCCTTCGGCCCCGCAGAGCTCCGCTATAATTGAGTGAATAGCTTACAAATTTATTTAGCATATATGTACATGTAGAACAAAAGAGTAATATGTTATCACATTTTAGTTCACCTGATTGGTGTTCAATAACAAGGTGTTCAGTAACAGTATAGCAACATTGTATGTTATTACAATGTTTTATAATTTTCGATACATGTAGCTTTAAGTGCATAAAAGTCCTATGCCAAATTTTAACATTTTTCACTCACAAATTGTGGGGGTGTTTTTAGCCATAGAAAAGCATTCCATTGCTTAAAAAATGGCTGGTTAATTAATAACATTAGTTGAAGTAAAATATTACATGTACTTACATGTACATGAACCTGTTATTACTTTTACTTTAACAAGAGAGTGCTTTCTCAGCTCAAAAATCACAATATTATAAATGTGAGTGGAAAATGTCGAAATTTTGACATAGGCCCTTTGTGCAGTCAGTGCAGCCTTGAAGATGTGTTGAACCAGAAAAATCCATACCTCCCCCACAAAAGGGTTTTTGGTTTCACCCACCCCTACCCAGGGTTGTAGCTAAGATCCGGCCACCGGTTAATTTCACCACCTGAAAGAGAACTTATCACCGGCTGAAATTTCACTAGAAAACAAAACTTTGAGAGATTTTGAAGGTGCGCAAGCCAGAAAAACTGGCTGAACTTGTTAATGAGCATACTAAGTGTTTTCTTAGCTACACCCCTGCCTACCCCTCTGGAAATTCCAGTTTGGCCGCATGTACATAATTATTTTCCTGGGGGGGTATGGATACATGGAATTCCTGGAACTGCACAAAAATTATTGCAAATAAACTGTATGACAGAGAACAAATCACAATTGAGAATTTTGTTATTGTGGTTAATCATTTATATTTTTTTTATCTTGCCAGGTATGGGGCCACGAGAGCTACTGTCATCGCTATCATATGTACATTTTTTGAATTTTTTAACATCCCTGTGTTTTGGCCCATCTTAGTCATGTACTTCATTGTTCTTTTTGTCATCACAATGAAGAGACAAATAAAGGTAAGAAAAATAAGAATTTGAATTTTCTTCAGAGTGCATTCAATTGAAGGGGTGAGCGGAATAAGGCCCTAAGTGACTTTTGATGTAACATCATATTCTTCTATCTTCAAACAGAATAAAATTTTATCTAGAAAAGATACATAGGGTGTCCTAAGGTCCAAAACATTTTCTCAAAGATGTGGATTTTCTTCCCCATTTTGGATCTGTTTTAAATTACCTTAACAATAATAAATCATTAATTTGACAAAACTGTGCTTTTAAAGGCGTAAAACATACAATTTTAGTGAAAGTTGCCAAAAACATACTTAGGACGTTCTTGCCGGGAGCCCTTCATTCAGGTCTCATGCCATTGACCTTTGGTGAAGTTATATAGTGTTTAATAATGAAGTAGGGAGAGGGGCCTGCTCATAGTTGAGTAACATAATTGTCTGCTAATTACTCGTAGTGCAGCACACGAGTTGTAAATCCGGCTCTAAGTTTTCCTTTTTTTCGTGTCTCATTAACGCATGCAAATGTATGCGTGCATATTTTAGTTAATGTCGACGACTATATGGCTTTCAGCCATGAAATACATACCGCAAAATCTCTCCGTGTGTTGACTCGAGAAGCAAAATAAAGAACTACAGCGTACAATTGCAAAATTTTAAGACAATGCAAGGCATTCGTGGATGGATAGGAGCATTTGATATTGTGTTCGCCCCTTATTCCTGTGGGACTTTTGTTTCGGCAAGTTTTGTGTTTTACATAACTTGCAGTTTGCTTAGCGACCGAGCTTTGAAGTGTCAGCTACTGAATGTAGTGTAGTCTTACTTTTTTTAAAACCGTGAATACGCCTAATGTAATGAACGAGTTATCAGAGACGATGGCAAATTCACTCACTTGCTCGCTCAATCCATCGCTGAGATGTAAACTTTTTCTGCATATCTACATTAAAATAACAAAATTTGGCCTTGCTAAAAATTAGCGAAATCCTAGGTAGTGTAGTGGGTAAAGTATGGAACAATAGCTCCGGACAGTGCCGAAGGACGTGAGTTCGGTTCTCACCAAGGACTGATTTTTTTTCTTTTTCTTTTTTTCAAACTGAAAATTAATGTTGTTTTTTTTGTTTTGTTTTTTTTTGTGTTCGTCAAAAGTCGTTACATTCAATTTCCCAAACAAAAACACCGCAATATTGCATTACCTTTAGCATTTCGTATTCACGGGTTGGCTCACAGGAGCCTTTGATTAGACATAATTTTAAGCTTATCTTTTCCATAAAAGCACTCAAAACACTCGAGAATCAATGCTGCAATGAGTTAAAGGCGCCACGAGTTCAAGCTGTGTACAGCTTCTTGTTTAAGCCAAATTTGCCACCAGTAATTTTGTCCGAGTCTTACTTTGTGTCATGATCATCAGAAATAACATTGTTTTTTTTTTGTTTTAATCTCCAGCATATGATAAGGTACCGATATCTACCATTCACGCACGGAAAACAGAAATACAGAGGAAAAGAAGACAGTGGAGATGTGTTGAAATCATAAGTTTACAAAACATAAAGTTATTGTTACAAAAGTTGTACAGCAATATTTTTAGTTCAAGTACAGTTTAAATAGATTTGTCACTTTGATTGTCGAGGCTATACTAGCAACTTTTTATGCTTTGAGTCCCGAGATTGTCTTACTTCTGTTTGTCCTGCTTACAGTACAGTACTTGAATTTGTTTGTAAAGAGAATGTATGTACATGGAACACTAGGAAGAAATCAGGGCCCGGTTGTTCGAAAGTCGATTAACGCTAATCCCGGATTAAAAGTTAACCGAGGAATTCATTTCTCTGTTTAAAAATGTTTTCAAAGGGTTATTTGTAGCTAGTAGTGGAGACAAGTTAAAGTCAAAACTGAAGGGCAGAAAACTTTGGAAAATTTTCAATTGTTGAGTTGTTTAACTGGATTCAAAATTGACGCTAATCCTGGGTTAGCTTAATCGTGCTTTTAACAACCCGGCCCAGGAGTTTAAAACCGCTGGTTGTCTTTTAACTTGAATGTGGATTGGACTTGATTTTTTTTTTTTTGACTTCGATAACATGAAGTCTAAGTGATATAATAATTATTATTAACTAAAGGTTATTGCATTGTTATGGTATTTTTTTAAAGCCTTATATATTACGGTGCTGTGTGTGTACCATTGCCAATTGACAAACTTTTATTCAGGTTTTTTACTTTTTTTTTGCTGGCTTCCGACCATTCTAAATGGCCCATCATAAATCAAAAACTGTGTGAGAGGGAGTTGTCAAGTACATGACTGTATTTGAACTCAACAATTTTACCTCACATAAAACTTTGGATTGCCATGTCAAAATGGAATCCATCAAAAAATGGGTATAAAATTTTGTTGAGTGGCAATGGTACAGTGTATGGTTCACACATGCATAAAGGTTGGCAAACACAAGAGGACCAGTTGCGGCAACCAAATCACCTGTAGTTGTTTACACAAAAAGACTGGTTGCAGCGACTGATTTTGCTTTTTATTGAGTTTTTCTTGTATTTGGTCATGAGACGACTAGTTGCGGGAACAGTTTGATTTAGCCTCTAGTTCATTTGTTAATTTGTTCACAGCAACTACATGTAGTTTCACGAGGAGATTTGACCAGTCACTTCAATTTAAACCATTTTGAATTGCTGCAAGCAGTCACCACGACAAAATTTTGCTTGCAGTGACTAGATTTGTTGTCAAAAATGAATAGTTCACACAGAGGTGACCAGTTAATTGGTAGAACTGGTCGACACAACTAGTAGCCTTGTGTGTGCCAAACTTACGAGTAATAGTAAATTAGAGATGATCACTTTTTATAGCTTTGTTTAATTCAGGTTGTGTGTTGTTTATTGGTTGATCAATAAATACAGTTGAACACTGCAGGGATCATGGAAACTGTCCATAATTATTGTCCGTATTTATTAAGCTTAAAACTGAACAGTGTCCCATGAATGACGTAATTTTTAAAATACAGTACATTGTGTGCAGTTTTCTTTCAACCAAGCCACAAAATGTGTGGCTGTGTACATGTAGTGCATTCTTTGAGTCTGCCAAATTGTCTGTATATTGAAGTTCATTTTGAGATTGTTTCAGTCGTAATGTTTGTTAAGCAGTGTTTAACTATAATGCCTTCATGTGCATGTGCACATTAAAGGAACAATTCTTTAGAGTAACTAAACATCACGTGACCTGTTATAGCATCATAAACACGGGCTAGTTGCATAATATTTCACGTCGGACATAACTGCTAACAGTGAGTTTGACTGGGCTGAACGTCCAGTGTTAGCTGTTTACGTCTGATGTTAAGTTCTATGCAACTAGCCCCAGGAAAGCTAACAGGCTGTTTTTCAACAGTAAGAGAAATATAAACAATATGTAATACTAAAAAATAGTGGACACCTTTATTTACATATTAAGAAAAGTACATCCTACCAGTTATTTTTATCTAAAAGTGCATAATGGTTAAGAATTAACATTAACAGTGAATATAAAAGGATTTTTGTTTATGAAAATAGAAATCCTTTATTTAAGTACATATACATCTCTTAACTTTGTATGTATTAGCAATAACAGATTGCTTTTCTTTATGTCAGTCCATCATATTCATTGGTAAATTAAATGTTAACCATTGTTTTGTTGTTGTAAAGTTATTGACCGGGAACGTTTGCACAACCCTGATTGTTATGAAGATACACTGTACATGTACATGGATGGCTTTGTTGGTGCGCTGTGATTAGTTACTGAAACTCGGTAAATCGAGTGCTTTCGCCTCCAAGCAATTTGCGCACGAAAATTGTAATCATTAGCAGAAAAAAAGTCATCATTTTCGTGCTATATTATCTCACTGTTTTAGTATATACCAAAACAACCATTCACCTCCGTGTCGGTGGCCAGTGGCCGGGGGGATAATAATAATACCGTATTTTCTCGATTAAACGCCGGGTATAATAGAGGAATTTGTAAGTAAGCCCCTCAAACGTTTATTTGTGGTATAATAAATTTAAGATTTAAGGGCAAGGTACACAGCTGCCAAGAAAAACGAATAATAACCCTTTCTTAAAAAATGGCGGGCAAGAAAAAAACTGCTGATTCAAAGAAACGCTGGGTCCACAAGGCCAAGTTTGAAATAAACGCCCGGGGCGTTTAATTGAGAAAATACGGTACAGTGGAACCCTGCCTTACGGCCACCTCGGTAATACGGTCACCTCGTTATTACGGCCAATTTTTTTTGTCCCGCAAAAGCGGCCATACATTTTCTTATAAAAAACCCTCGTTAATGCGGTCACCCATTAATACGACCAACGGCCACATTTTAAAATCCCAAACAGTAGAATCCTTTTTAATTTCACGCCGTTAATACGGCCACTTGTGCTAAATTTAGAAAACCAAAGCGCCTGTGACATGTCAATTTCATCAGTCATTGTAATTTGCTTGGCCCATCAGTGACCGTATTAACGGGGTTACACTGTAACATATTTTACCAGGGTAAACCCTTCAGCAAAAGCTGTTATAAATGGGTGCCCTGGGCACTTCGGTGAATAGTTGTTAATTAGTCCAAGGAGTATTTGAGATTTTTTCAAAATTCCCACCCAAGGGCCAACAAAATAGTCCAAATCTGATCAAATCCCCCCACCTTGGTCTGGTCTTAATCGTGGATTTATAAGCCATCGTTGAGACCAGCTTTAGCTTTCTTTCTTAGACAAGGTGATACGAATGGTCTTTCAGAAATCATGGGTCTTGTAAAATTTTAGTCGAATTTCACGGGTCTCACAGTCTTGTATTTTGAGCGATTCTCCAAGTCTCAGATTCTCGTTTCGTTTTTTGGTAAGCCATTTCAGAGTCTCTGCTTTTGTCTCGCAATTTAGAAGTCAAAAAGGCACTTGCTCACAGAAAAAAATGCTGCTCTCGCCGTCTTTCAAAGAATTGAATTTACCATTCGCCACCCCTAAGAGAGGAGTCTTCGTTATAGAAGGTGGTTATCGAGGCCCTTTGCGTTTAGCCTGGGAACGAGGCGGCCGTTATTCTACTAAAAATTATGTATTCTCTATTTTCGAATTGCCCATAATACACTTTGTTTTCCCCCCAAATTTTGCATAAACTATTGTTTGAAAATGCTCTTGGGAGGACTGCATATTTCCAAGAGCATTTCAAAACAATAGTTTATGCAAAATGTGGGGGACAAACAAAGTGTATCGTGGGCAATTCGAAAATAGAGAAGAATGAAAAAGAAAAAAAAGTGGTCGGAGCACGTCGCTTTTGAGGGGTGGCTACAATAGCCCAATTTCGATATATTAAAATTCAACTTCAAACAAAAGACATCGCTACGAGGCTTAGGGGAATAAACTATACAAATCCCTACTATCATTCCCCTAAGCCTCGTAGTGATGTCCTTTGTTTCAAGTTGAATTTTAATATATCGAAATTGGGCTATTACAGTTCATTGTAGTACTTTTAGAAAATAACCGGGCTATTCGCATTGTGCCCACCGATTTCTTGGTAATCGAATTATGCGAACTGTCAATACGTTCACCAATCAGAAACTGGCGAGCGCTTTTACGCATGGCGGACTTTACGGCCAGCCGCCAGCATCCGCAGAAATGAACAAAAGGGGTTCTTTATTGCAGGCGTCCTTTCCCTCTCTCCCCAGTTTCCCTCTCCTCAGTTCCCCTCTCCCCGACGCCTACTACGCTATTCAAGAACTCAGTAAAAGACTATAGGAGCCGACATTTTACTTTTGAAAATTGTTTTAATAACTTAACTTTCTGTTTTACTGCAAAAGTTTTGAGGTCATTATCTTGTCTCAGTTTACGTCGCCTTGGAAACAGAACACAATTACCAGCTCCATATCCATGCCTCTGTCGGCTGGTATCACGTGGTAGTCACACGAGCTTTATCAGCTTCTTCCATATCGAGTGTAAGAGCACAGCAACACCATCCTCTGTTGGAGTGGTGGTGTTTGCTTGGACAGAGGATGGTGGGCCTGTGCTTGCAGCTGTTGTGTTGTCGAGAGGAGTCCGGTTTTTAAAGCTGCAGTACCGCTCAAATGTAGGTTACTACCGTCTCGTTTTCTCGCGAAATTTAAAATACGTAATATTTATCAAAAGAAACTTGTTGCAGCCTAATTCACTTGATTTGAAACACGGTTGTCTTTGTACCTTTATATTAAATTATTGAGCGGCTATCTACAAAGCGAATATTAACAAAAAATTAGAATAACTTCTGAAATTATTTATCACCAGTCTATCTACAAAACGGTCATAGTGACTAATAATTAATGTTTTTTGTCCAATACGATTTCAATAAATAAGTGATCAAATTTCCAACCTACTCTGTCTAACAAAACTTTTCCTTATCTGGCCGTTGAATGGATGCTTAGATCCTGCAACTGCAATTAAGTCTTGCAAAATGATCGGTCAGAACAAACTGAGTCTAATATAACTTAAATCAATGTACAATTATCCAGTTGAAATTCTTTGACAATTTACACAAGTGCAAAACGTTCTTGTGTCGTAGTCTTAGTTTTGTTGCTACTGAGAAGAACTCTTCGATTCGTTTTTAGTGTAACTTGTCACATCTTGAAGACTGTTGATGAAGTCGCTGCGTTTTTCATATTTCGATTCAACTCAAAGGCTAATTTTTTTTCCAGTGAAGACTACAAGTTCAAGTTCCTGTAAAATAGAAAAGGCAAAGTGAAAAGACAATTTTATTCTAAATTCTCAAACTCATTAATAATTCATGAAGAAAATACAAAGGAAATTAATGTTTAATGAGTGTTTGGAAATCAGATGAAACACTCCTCATTTTTGCATCCTTAATTTCTCCTTCTAAAATCATTTTGTTTGAGAAGTAATATCAAACATTCGACACAGTATTTCATCACAAGATCAAACACCTCGAAGTTCGTCAAAAATACTCCGCTGCGCGTCGTATTTTCAACTCTCTTCTCAGTGTTTGATCTTGTGATGAAACACTGTGTCTCATGTTTGATATATTACTTCTCAGAACGATCAAACAAAGGGGAAAAGGCGCGAATAATTTAAAAGAACACTCCATGGGGAGTAAAACGTGGCACTTTCATAACACCGTAAATTGACTATAGATTTTGTAGTGTCTGCATTTATCTGGCTAACCATTAATTAAATACAGTAAAAGCTCTCTCAGCGAACACTCTCGTAAGTGGACAGTTCTACTTACGGCTGTCTTAACAAAACCCCGTTTAAATTCTAGCTCCTCTTACAAGAATCCCAGGGGGGACTCCCATATAAAAATGACGGGGGTGCTCGTCGAAAATTTTCGAAAAACACCCTAAAAGGTACCAGAATCTCGTTTGATGGGCGTGGCTCAAAAAAAAATTTACCCCTAAGAGGTACCAGTTCTAAAACAACACATGTCATATTCTGTCATATTTTTCGGCTCATACCCTAAAAGGTACTGCGATAATTCTAACGGTGGTCATTTTAGATTTAAATACCCTAAACGGTACCAATCTACAAATTTTAACCCCTAAAAGGTACGACGAGCACCCCCGTCATTTTTATATGGGAGTCCCCCCCCCCCGGCAAGAATCATTCCCGTTAGCAGTCAACTCCAGTTACGGGCATTTTTCCTAACGCTTACCGAAGATGCGACCTTTGACTGTTGTAATGAGGAAGAGGTCTTAATTATCTCATGATCTATGACTTAATTCATGCAAAAAGTACAGCATTGTGATACTGATCGACTAATATAATCACAATCGCTGAAAAGTTCTTGTTTTGAAGAAGTGTTTCATGACAAATGTCATTGGTCTTAGGGCATGGATCTCTAATAACGTTTGTATCGAACGCGTATTATTTACCTGGGCACGGGGTACAACAACTCTTCATGGCACTATCAATGGTATTTGGACATTGTCCTGTGGGGCATGGAGCCCGTCTGCAGGTCGTTTTTCCATCCTAAGAGAAGAAAAAAACATTTACATATCAGAATCATTGGCTCCTGCCGCTAACAATTTACAACAATGACCGACAACTTTGGTTGAAAATAAACAAACGAAAATCGAATCTGACAACGATTCTTTATAAGGAAAAACATCACAACTTAATTAACCAAGAGCGAGAGAAAAAGGGATGGAAATGAAACTCAAGTCGGTTTAGCTTTTTCTTGTTCATAAACTGTCGAAATCAACTTGTATTGCGGGCATGTTCAAATCAGTTTTATCACAGCATGATTTATACGTTTTATTATCATAATTTGTTGTAGCTCTCAGTTTATAATGTTACTGTCGGTTTTAGAGTGGGCCACAGGTCACACAGGTTAGCTACAGTTATGCTGTTATGGGCTTTACCCTCTTTAAATACACTTGTTTATTTATTTAATTATTTATTCATTTATTTAATTTAGTGAAATATCGAGATACATGCCTCAAAATGGAAAGGAATTTTCATGTTGTTTTCATGTTGTTGACCACGTTTCGGACAGTTTGGCTCTATTCGGTATTCAGTGGAGGTCAGTTCATTTTGCAGCATTTTTAATGAAAATGTACGCGTAAAAAGGTTAAAAAATGTATGGCGACACGTCATGAGAGTTAGAAAATTGATCTTACCGTACAGCTGCACGTTATGCATCTGGAATGACCAAACAGTGGAAAATATGGTTGCCATGTTTGACCGTCGTTGAACTTGCTTCCACGAAAACTACATCCTGTAGAGAGGAAAGATAATATTAAGCCACAGATTAAACACAATGGTGCGGCTACACGCACCACGGTAAAAAGTACTGATTTCCAAGGTAAGTTATTCCGCGCATCGGCGTACGGGAAAAATTTTGTCGGGGGAGGGGGGGAGGCTCAACTTAATGATTTGCCCGAATGAAACTCGTGACGTCATGTTTATTCGTCATGACGATGATTCTAGCACTCGCTGACATTTTACTTTTCTACCGCTGTGAACGATCCAAGAATGAGGCTACATCTCGCATTCTTCGCACTTCTGACACAGTACCAATAAGATCTTTTACGAGATTTCGACGAAGACATACGTTTAATCGATCAGATCGATACCAACCACACATACTGTCCTAATGAATAAGCAAGATGGTCGCCAAATGTAATACTTAGTTTCAGTCCCTGCACGGTCTACATCATCATTTCCACCCTTGGCGGACCACAATGCAAA